>CM076581.1:734466014-734797031 GCA_034641835.2 Pinus albicaulis
AGATCAGACAATGGTGGAGAATATGTTAACAACAAATTTATCAACTTCTGCACTGAGCATGGCATTCAATTGCAACATATTGTTCCATATACTCCACAACAAAATGGTGTAGTTGAAAGGAAGAATCACACCTTAAAAGAAATGGCTAATTGTATGCTTCAATCTAAAGGACTTGGTCTCAATTTTTGGGCAGAAGCCATTAATTGTGAAAATTACATAGTAAATCGCACTCCTACTAAGGTTTTAAAGAATATAACTCCAGAAGAAGCTTGGAGCTCAATCAAACTAGATGTAAGTCACTTTCGTGTTTTTGGAAGTGATGCTTGGGCCCATATTCCAGATGCGAAACATATAGCCTTCGAACCTAAGAGTGAAAAATGTATTTTTGTTGGATATTCTGAAGATGTCAAAGGATATAGACTTCTTCAACCCAAATCCAAAACTATAATCATTAGAAGAGATGTAAAGTTTGATGAAAATATATCGGCCTGCGAGCCTAGTTCGGTGGGTGTGCCACCTTTGGCTCGCGAGTCTGATTCGGCATATGTGCCACCTCTCTCTCTCTCTTCTATTTTTAATAGAATTCATTCTAGTTTAGATGATGACAACGAGGATGAAAATCCTCTTCCAGCTTGTGAAATTGTTCCTTATACTCCATCGCTTCCAAGATGGGTCTGCTCTACTCGGGATGAAACAAGTTCTCTTGCAGGTGACCCTGCCAATCGACGACATACACATTCTTAGTTCGAAAGAGCCTCTTCCTTATTGGCTCAAGTTCCAAAAAAAATTGATCCAGAAACCTTTGAAAAAGCCTCCGGTCATCCAGATTCGGATGAAGCTATGAATGAAGAGTATCGTTCCTTATTGGCAAACAATACTTTGGATCTTATTCCTCTTCCAAAAGGAAGAAAACTTGTCAGATGTAGATGGGTTTACAAAACCAAGTTTGGACCAGATGGAAAAGTGGATAGACATAAAGCTCGTCTTGTTGCTAAAGGATTTTCACAAGTTGAAGGCATTGACTATACTGAAACCTTCTCCCTTGTTGCCAAAATGAATTCTATCCGCCTTGTTCTTTCCCTTGCTACCTCCTTTAAATGGGAAGTCCATCAGATGGATGTTAAATCCGCCTTCTTACATGGAGATTTGCATGAATAAATCTACATGGAACAACCCCCTGGCTTTATCCAAAAAGACTCTAGCCTTGTTTGTCGCCTTAGGAAGTCTCTCTATGGTCTCAAACAAGCTCCTCGAGCTTGGTATGCCAAAATGGATAGATTTCTATTAGATAATGGCTTTTCTAGGTGTCATTCTGACAACATTGTCTACACCAAGAAAGTGGGTAAGTCCTTCACCATCCTTGTTATTTATGTTGATGATCTTATCCTTACTGGTAGTGATCCAAACCATATAAACCATGTGAATTCTAGCCTCAAAAAGAAGTTTGAAATGACAGACTTAGGACACTTGCATTATTTCCTTGGTCTTCAAGTCTTGCAATCCAAGGAAGGAATTACCCTCTCTCAATCCAAGTATGCCTGTGATCTTCTACACCACTTTCACATGGAAGACTGTAAGCCTAACCCTTCTCCCTTTCAGTCTGGAGTCAAGCTTTCTGTCAACTGTACTACCCTTGAAGTTGATGCTACCTTATACCGTCAACTTGTTGGTAAAATTTTGTATCTAACCCATACCGGTCCTGACCTTTCCTTTGCCGTTGGTCTTGTCGCTCGGTTTATGCACCGACCTCATGAAAGTCACTGGAAAGCAGCTAAAAGAATACTTCGATATATTCGAGGTACAGTTCAGTTCGGGATTCATTACAGTGCAGGAAAATCTCCCTTGTTGATTGGTTTCACTAATTCTGATTGGGCTGGTGACCCTGATGATCAGAAGTCCACTGCAGGATATGTATTCACTCTTGGTTCAGGACCTATTACTTGGTCTTGTAAGAAACAAAGTGCCATCTCCCTTTCTTCAGCAGAAGCAAAGTATCGTGGTGCAATTGAAGCCAGCAAGGAAGCCATGTGGCTTCGTCAGATCCTGTCTGAATTTGGTCTTCATCAGCAGCATCCAACTACACTTTGGTGTGATAATTAGAGTGCCATTCAGCTATGTAAAGATCCAGTTCAGCATCAGCGTATGAAACACATTGAACTCCACATACACTTCATCAGAAAGCTCATTCATGATCGTGTTCTTGAAGTGCAGTATTGTCCGACCAATGATCAAGTAGTCGATATCTTTACGAAGGCTCTCACAGAAGTGAAGTTTACCAAACTTCGATCCATGCTTGGAGTTCAGGAAAGTTGTCATTAAGGGGGGATAGGCTCTAATTCCTCCTTCATTCTCCTATTGTGTCACTTTTGTAAATAAGATCTATAAGAATAAAAGAATAATTAGACAAGAGATGCACTTGACTGCTCAGAATGGTGCATATGAGATGGATCAAGTCATTCTGGATCTAGGATCTGATGCGAATATTTTACTAAAGCATACTTGGAAATGAGTGGAAGAAACTAAGTTGGAATGATCCATGATCCAACTGCGTGTGGAAAATCAACAAAATATCATCCCATTAGGAAGACTCTCGCAGGTCATAGTAGATATTGAAGAGTAAAGGTGCTTGCAGACTTTGAAGTTATATAGATTGTGGATGATACTGACCCCTATCCTGCGTTTTTGGGTTTAGATTGGGATATTGATATGGGTGGAATAATTAATCTTAAGTGAAAAATTAAGGTATTTGAGAATAACGGAACCAAAGTTTTGATTCTCCTAGATCCCGCGGAAGGCGAAAGATATACAAACCTGATACGTGCAGATGACGATGTCGATCATATCTGTAAGTTGACTGCATGAGATGACGATTGGATCAACCCAATAGCTGATGGAAGACTCAACTGGGAGAAGGATAGCTCATGTTTTTTAGATTCAGGTGAGGAACTAGAGAACTGGAAGAATTGGCTACATGAATTATCTTCATTGCACTACAATTGGGAAAAAAGAGATCTTCAGTGCATATCCTTAGAGGTACAATAATTTATTTATTATGATGGTCTAACTAATGTTAAAATATTTTTAGGAGATCTTGAAAAATTTGTTCCAGAAGCACAAAGATTCCATGCACTTGATATAGCATTGTGCTCAACCCCAACACACTCATGGGAGACACACAAGGAAAACATGGCTTATTAGGAAGAATGCACCTGTATGATGAGACTGTGATTTGAGAGTCCAAATACCAAAATGGGAGAGGCTTATTCTAGAAAAGGTGATCCGCATAAACATATGGCTAAATTGACTGAAGCATGGGGCGTCGAGCTGAGACCAAAATGGGTACATATATTCATCCACACTTTGGGGAAGGTGCCTACGGATTGATACCTAGAAATTGAGCTGCGATGAGGAACCAATGAATGGACTGTGATGACAGAAATTTTTATCTTGACCTTTAGTTTTAAAAGTGGGTTCAAATTGTTGGACAAAGCACTACAAGATATTCAAGAGGTCATCTTTGATAGCACAAAGTTGAAGGTGGAGTGCGCCTTGCCAGCATGGGATACACAGATGAAGGACATTGTCAATTGTCAAAAAATTTCAGTTGAAGATAATGAGGAAGATCCAAGGAACATTACGATCCCTGAATCTGAAGGAAATTGCATATTTTTTGGACCTAAGATTGAGTCACTAGATGTAACTATGCCTCTCAAGATTCAAAAATTTAATAGTGGCTCAGAGGAACAACTAAAATCAGAAAATATTGGGGATTACTGGGATGATGATATGGTGGGCAAGGTCGTCGAGTTGTTGACTGAATATCAGGACCTGTTTCCTACAAAATTTTATGAGCTGAAGGGGAATAATAGGAGATATTGGGGTGATGAAGAGCACCTTGAAACCAGCTGCACAACCTGTGAAGCAACACTCATATATACTGAATCCAAAATATAAGCAAAAATTCAAAGAGGAATTGGAGAAAATGGTTGTTGCAGGAATCATAGAACCAGTGGAAGAATCAGAATGGGTGAGTCCTATGGCGGTGCAAGAAAAGAAAACTAAGGGAGAGATAAGGATTTGCATGGATCTGTTAAACTTAAATAATGCTTGCATACATGACCCATTCCCAATTCCATTTTCTGATGAGATCCTAGAAAATGTAGGAGGACATGAAGCCTACTCATTTACATATGGTTTCTCAGGATATCACCAGATCATAATTACGCCGGAAGACAAAAGCAAGATGACCTTTGTGACATGATTGGGATCCTTTCAGTATACGGTCATGCCATTTGGTTTGAAGAATGCGCCAATTATCCTCTTGTGTGTGGTAGTAGCTACGTTCAAATAATACATCCATAAGTTCTTATAAGTATACTTTGATGATTGTATTGTCTTTGGATTGTTGGAGAAACATGTTTCGAGTTTGCACCTAATGCTGGATACTTGTCTGAAGTATCAAATTTCACTTAATTTGAAAAAGTGCATTTTTTGTGTGTCATTCAATATATTTCTATGACATATTGTTTTTCAGCAAGAATTGATGGTGGATCCCTCAAAGATTGTTTTTATTGTTAACCTGGAAGTTTCTGCAAATGTGAAACAATTGCACTCAATTTTGGGTCATACAGGGTATTACCGGAAGTTCATACAAGGTTATGCACTGATCACTACACCCATGGAGAAGATGCTAAAGAAGGATGCCTCATTTTTTTGGGATGAAGAATTCCAATAGAGTCTTGAGTTTCTTAAGGAGAAGAGGTCACTATGCCCATATTGGTCTTTCTCGACTGGACACAGGTATTCCATTTACATGTTGATGCCTTCTGCATTGTGCTGAGAGCTATTTTAATGCAACCAGGAGCTGGGGAGATTGACCACCCTATTTCATTTGCAAGTAGGAAATAATCAAGCCCGAATCGAAACTACTCAACCACGGAGAGGGAAGGATTGGCTATGTTCTACACGTTGCAGAAATTCTGCCACTACCTATTGGGAGGCCACTTTAAGATGTTTACTGACAACTGTGCTCTGAAGCTCCTGGTCAATAAGCCTATGTTGTGGGGGAAGATCTGCAAATGGTTGCTGCTATTTCAGGAGTATGAATTTGAATTAATTGTGAAACCTGGGAGACTAAATGCTCGATTAGGCCATCGGGCAATGAAAGCGAAGATGAAGGTGACCACCCCACAGTGACTTGGGATGAGTCACAAGATTGTGTTGGAGGCCTGTTGGAGTGGAGTCCCTTGGGGAGAATTTTTAGGTTAGTTTTGTCTAAGTTTTTTTATACGCGTTGCGCACAAATATTCAAAGGGGCTTGGGGCAGGTCAAAGTCCCTTAATCAGTGTAATGGGTTTAAAGAGAAAAAACCAGGAGTCTCAAACCATGCTTTGAGACCATGGTATGTCCGCTTCTAGATAGTATAAATATGTAAGGATTGAGTAAAGTAGAGGAAATCAAGATATCTAAGGCATGGTTGTCATTAACATTTTGATATAAGTCTAGGTTTGTCTAGGTAGAAAGGCTCCTGCTGGCTGTGTGCACGAAGAACTAAGTCTGGTTGTGTGCGGACGTTTCTGGATGTGTGCAAAAAAGGATTGAATGTAATGAATTGAATATCAATTAATAAAGAAGGCATTATTTGCGAACCTATATTCTTATGTGATTTGTTGTATTGGTTATCTGTTATTTAATAACTTAATCTTTTCGGTGTTTCATATTTGATTTTGTTAATGGTTAATTTCATCTGTGCACAAATATCTGTTGATGTTAAATGAATAGATTTGATTAAAGTATACTTGATTAATGTGCGTAAATATATTCAATTATTCTCTGATAATCTATGCAAAGTTCTATTCTGTTGAATCTAAATTCACACATCTATTATATTATATGCACTGAGTCCGATTAGGGCCACTACATCAAATGATTCCTCAGGGTGTGGAAACCTGGTTTCAACACCCCCCCATACTGCTTCGGGTGAGACTTTGATCTGCACAAGAAGATCACTGCTGAAAGGGCCAGTAGTTGGAGGGTTTTGTTGGTTTCACAATAACTCTGACCCTGGGTCAGAACCCCTCAAGTTAACACTCTCATAGTCCACAATTTGAATAACCTAGTGCTTCCAACGCTCAACCACTTAAGAACCCTTTTTTCCACAAAAGTGACTATACTTAGGCTACTCAAAAAACTATCCAAAACACCCATGTAGGAAAACATTCCACTACATCAACCTACCAAACATTACCATACAAAAAACTAGACCATTTCTTCATCAATTTCTCTGTTAACCCTTGAAGAATCTCATCCTTAAGGTATAATTTCTATCTAGAAAATTTCATCCCGATAGTAACCCTGTTGTGGCAACTTTCCCTTAACCTCATACCCTTTTATCTTAGCTCACGACCCCACTTCTTCCTTCAACGGATTCTAACAATACTCGACCCCTTGTTTAGCTATTATTCATGCATTTCAACCCTCATTTCATCAACTGATTAGGGCATGTTTCTATCACACATAACTGAATTTGGGTATCCCTTCACAAAAGATACAAACAAAACTTATTTTAGGGCAAAAAAATTAACCATAAACCTTAAACCACATAACCATATCATGTCCAACAACCTAATTTTGACCTGTACCAAAGCAGATAACCAAGAACAAAGAATATAATTATTCTTCTCTCCAACTCATCGTCTATGGGCCTGTCACTACTCAAAATGTTTTCTTCTCGAATTATTTAACTTGCAATGTGCTCCTGAATTAATTAATTTTAACTCTTATTATATTAAACTTAGTAGAGTCTTTTAGCCCACAAGGGACACTACTTCAACCAATCTGAGTTGAGTTTATTTCCCAATCATAGATAATTCAAGAGATAAAATTATTTTTGTTCTTCCATCACCACATCATTGAGGCCTTTGATTCCCCTTAGCCCTTTAAGGGTGTCACATATACCTTAAATTATAAAATCATCAAAATCTCCACTTGGTTTCATGCCCACAACTTTGGGTGAAAAACCCAATGCTTAGGTACATTTCCCACAAATCCCATGTGGGTCAAACTTCTCCCAAAACTAGTACCCTAGGGTGTGGGAGTACCTCCCAAGCTACACAAATCAACAATATCTCTTAGTGAGGGAGGTTCTTCCACCACTCATAATTATCTCGTAATTATCGTCACGAGCGACACTAGCCCAACTTCTAGTATTCACCACTGCATCATACCATGTAGAATTAAACTCGTCTTGTTAGTGTGTTTGACACAAGAAGCTTCCTACTTCTTATTCCTTTCCTGATAGGCCTTCATGTCATTCCATGGTTCCTTCTTTCTAGATGTAGAAGTCCCCTTTCTCTTAAGTGACCACACACTCTTCTTAGGTTTCAAATTCTTTCTCTAAACATGCATACTCTTGCTAGAACTTAGCTCCCTATGAGCCTCAGGAACCTTCACCTACTTTTTCTCATTATATATAAGCTTTGTAATTATTTGGTATAGACCATGATCCCTTCCTCTAATCAAATCTCCAACAAAGTTATAGCTTCTAGCCCTAAGTCTCGATTTCCCATCATAGAAAATCACTTCAAAACCCTTCACCTCAATCAATGAGATAGACAACACATTGTATTTGAGCTCTGGTACCCATTTTAAATCTTGAACTCACAACAACCAACCTAAATCCATCCTAAATGGAACACCACCTAATCCTCCAATATCTTTCTAACTTATGTCACCCTTCATCATGTGCAACTTTGAATCCCATTCAGTTAGAGTCTCAAAAACATCACACAAACTTGACCTATGCTTTGATGCATCACTGCCCACATACCATGTGATATCCTCGATGGTACACTTGGAGAAATGAGAAAATAGGGAAAAAACATTTTGCTCCAACCTTTTTTAGAGGCCATCCAGCTCTAAGGATGTAACAACACCAATTATCTCCTTGCCCTTCTGTTTCTCATTCTCTCCCTTCTTCTTCTGTAGACACTTGCTTGAATAATGACCATATTCACCATAGTTGTAACACTTTAGCTTACTCAAGTACTTCTTTTTCTTGCCATTCATTCTACCTACAAGAGACACATCATCATTAGAATACTTCTTCTTCTTATAAAGGTACTCGTCTCAGAGTTCCTCCTGAATGAAGTCATCCCACAACCTTATCAAATGTAGCAGCTTCTCACGAATGACATCCCTTTGATAAAGGGATCACTATAGAAATTTTAATGTATAAAATGAGGCTCCTAAGGGACATCATAAAATAATAGCGGAAATAATAAAATAATATTATATTACCTCATCAAGCTTTGGAGGGAAAAAAGAAAAAACTAATTTTTCAACTCATATTTTTAACTCATCTCATTGCGATTTTACTCAAATTTCAAGTAATGAAACTCGTTGGGTTTTGAATTTCATTTTTCATCCGAGTATCGATGTTGCATACATTCAATGGAACCTACTACATGAAAAAATTGAAATACATGAAAAAATGTGATTGCAATCACATTTTTCGTGTATCTCACATTTTCCATGTAGTAGGGTCCATCGAATGCATGCAACATGGGGTACTCCTTGGATGAAAAATTAAATTCTGCATCCACCAAGTACTCCTGCTCGAAATTTGAGTAAAATCGTAGGGAGATAAGTTGAAAAAGTATTTTTTTTTTTTTTTTTTATCTTTTTACCTTTTTACTAAAAAAATGGTGAATCATCTGCCATGGTTGACATCATCATATTGAATTCAATTTTTCCTTATAAATTTGATTTTATTTTTTGTACATTTTTGGTTTGAGGCCCATTTTTTACCTCAAAATTTCTCTAATGTCCATTCCTTTGTAAACCCTTTCAAAGGATTCCCCACCCACTGATAATATGAAATAGTTTCACCAATGGTAACAATCTCATATTGAACTTGATAAAGTGTCATAATACATGGGGCCACTCTTTCATTGTTATGCGAAATTTCAATTCTGCAAAAAAAGAAAAGAATTCTATAGGTCTAGTGGTTTATCTAGAACAACATAGGAAAAAAAGAATTAATTGTTTCCTTAAATATATCGAAAAATGAAGGCTACCTAGAATTCATCGCTAGTCCTTCTCTCTTCTTTGCTTGTAAGCTCCAATCCTAGCTCTGCACACTATAAATGGAACTTGCAACAATGACTAAAACAAGCAAAGAAACTACAACATCCACATAACATAATCCAATATCTTCATTCAATAGGTCAACATGGCATTTAAATACAAGAGAATAAGCATAACAAAAGAAGAAGAAAACAAAATGTTTTTTGTATTAATAAATAAAGGAGAGAGTTACAACCATAAATATAAGTTGACTTTGTATATGTCTCCCAAAATGACTTGTCCTTACCTATCACAATGAAAACATTGACACTCAATTCTAATGAAAATTGATGATGAGTCCTTAAGCTCACAATAGTAGCATGAGGGCACTAGCAATCTCAAAAAACCATCCATGACTGCATGGGAGGCAGTAAATTTATAGGGTAAACATGGTAGTTTAGGATTTACCAATATACTCTTGTGATCCACTTATGAGGGAGGATAAAATCACTAAGATAGGATGAAATAAGAATTCGAGATCTATATCCATGGTAAATAGTTAAAACTACCTCAGAAGCTTCTTGAAGGAGAAGATTCGAAATAATTTTTTATTTTTATCGAATTTCTAGAATTAGCGCACTTGTAGAAGGAAGCAACCTACGCTAGTCAACACTAGTGCTCAGGTATGGAACTTGCACCCAACATTGGTGGACAACAATACTGGGTACGATGGGTATAAAATATGGTATTTTAGTAGATAGACCTAGAAACTTATACTTTTTGGAGAATTCATGCTTAGGGATTTACAAGGAGATTATGAAAAAAATTTCATGGATGTTGATTGATATAGTTTTCAAACCTTTTAGGATGATGTGAACAAATTTCCTATAAAAATTTCCCCTTAACTTACAAAGTCAAAACAGATGGTTAAGGAATGAAGTTCTTTACCTTGTGACAAGTTTGAATCAAGAATAAATTGGCCAAGTTCATCATCTATTACAATACATATTATCATCATGATATCATTGCTGAGGGAGGCATACCCACACTCAACATTTAAGACATATTACATGAATAATAATTAAAAATTATTGTCTGCTAATGAAAAAGTGTGGAACCATGCTTGGATGACTATCTAAATGATCATAGCCATCATACTCTATGATCTTGATATGAATCTTGAAAACACAACCTGAATGTATAAAACTAGATCTAGGGTATTCTACCTCGTTCAAACGATAATATGAGTCTAACCATGTGATTAAATTAGATGGATTGAAAATGGTAGACACCATTTGATTACCAACCATTGATGTAAGTCGTTAACATATGTGAGCGAAACCAATGATAATGATAATTTCTCTCAAGGCACTACAATACAATCTACATGATGTGAATGAATGACTTGAAGTCGAACAACAGACAGATTTTGTTGGTCGAAGGCCAATGATGAGGACCTATTATTGAAAGTGAGGAAACTTTCCATTTATGTGTGAAAGCTCCAAAGTACGAAAGGGAGTTTCTAAGTCAACTTACTGGATATTGAGCTGATGTTGACGGGAAACAACCCTTCGTAGGAGGGCCTTGATGTATCCCCCATCAATGACACAAAACAAGTATCAATATTTGAGATAGTATTATGTTGATGAAGAGTTGGTTTAGGACCAACATACATGAATCAAGGCTTAGGGGTATCGTAGAAGATATCAACTAAAGGACTTCTCTTGAACATATCGGTGTCACTTTATGGAGTTGGAAACATTGAATCAAAATCGATTATGCATGATTTTAATATGGTGTGATTATCCAAAGAGAAAAGTATATTTCCGAACCCAAAAATCATGAAGATGAAATGAATGAGTGTCATTTTCAAGAGTGATTCGCTACCATTAATAGGATAAGTACCTCGTTTTCCCAATTTCCTGAACCATTTATGGTCAGTACCTCTTTATTTTTGACAATATTGAGGAGAATAACATATGATTTATCTATAATTTCATCCTTCAAATGAATCCTTCTGAGTATTTTTAACAAACCCTAAGAAGGAGTGGTTCGGTTTCGTCATGTTCGACGAGTCCAACTACATTTGATGATTTTACGAGTCCAACATAAGTGTTACTCAACTTCTTTTCATGTTGAGAGAGTTTGAAAATGAGGTGAAAAAGAAAACTCCAAAGGTTCCATGTCGTAAATTTAGTCTCTTGTGTCTGAAAAGGCATAAAATTATACTCAGGAGAAAATTTTAGTAATATTTGACTAAAATATTCATTTTTCATAAATAGCATATCCCAGTCCGGAAAAGGGTTAAGCTTATACTAGGCATATGTATTTTCATTTAATTTAATGAGTTTGAAAATACAAAGGCTTTGTAATCTTTTCATGTTTAGGGAGTCTTAAAAGAGTTGAAAGAGGACTCCTCCTATATCAATGAGTGGTATAAAGGGTATAAACTGGCTACGATCATGATTTAACTGCTCAAAACATGTAGAGGTCAGGAGGCTGGCTAATAAGGCCACTCATTATAGCAGGAAAGGGTAAAAACCAAGTGAAATCATATGATCAAACAAGTATATGGTGATGATGGAATGAGAAAAACAAGGCTCATCTAGAAAAAATAGGATGAAACATGAGAAAACTAGGCTTGGAATTACTTAAAGATGGTTTCATTTCTACAAAAGCTTGAAACATGAGAAAAACTATGCTTAAAGTGGCTTCATTTTTACACAATATTTAAACATAGGAAAATTATGCTTGAGATTTATTTTCATGCCCCCAACATAATAATTCAATTCTAGGTACATGCCCACAAGCTTCATTTCATTCACCTAAGTAGACTTACTGATTACTAATAGGAGGATGGAATGAAGGTTCATTTACGAGATCAAGTGAGAGATTCGACTCAACATTTAATAGATCTAATCAAATAATCAACTTGGAGGGGGATCTATTTCATTTTTTAATGAACTTGACATGAGAAAAGGAACTCTAATTTGGGGTGATTTGTTTCATTTTTTAACGAGCTTGACACAAGTAAAGGAAGTATGCTTTGGGACCTTGTTTCATTTTTTAATGAGCTTGACACAAGAGAAGGAACTCTACTCGTGGAACCTTATTTCATTTTTTAATGAGCTTGACACAAGGAAAGGAGCTTTGCTATTAATACCTTGTTTCATTTTTCAACAAGCTTGACACAAGAAAAGAACTCTGCTTGAGGACCTTCTTCTTTGATCATGTCCTGTAAGAGACCATAGTATCCAAGAGGTTCTCATCAGATGAGAGAATGATGCTATGGAAAGGATAAATATCAAGGGATCGAAAATAAATATTAGGCTCTAGAAGAAGTTGAGAAAACAATTAAAGGCTCATCTTCAACAGTAGGGAAGGGCATGGGATAGGTTGCCACATAATTAACATTTGGCTCGGGAGATACAATTTTCATATTTATAATTCTTAGGTAAATAGGATGATTGAAATTCAAATTAGAACCAAAAAATCAAAGTTGATTGATAGTATAAATCCTTCCATCATGTCGGAATAACATAACTCAAAAGAGTGTGGAGAAAAAAGTGTTCATAGCATAAACATAGTCTCACCCCATGATGATATTGAAGTAAAAAAGCCCATGATGACCATAACATCAATACATACAATATTTCGTCCAAAGGTAATAGAAAACTAAATAATTATCCCTAAGGTTTGACAAATTATTCTATTAAAAGAAAACATATTCAAAGTGGCAGACACCAAGGGAGGGGAACCCAAATATTTCCAAGCATTTGAGGATAGAATGTGTTGGAAGTGCTAGTGTTATGCAACCAACTCACAAAAAAATAGGAATAATATATCAACGACTTAAAAAATACCCTCTTCGATGGGGAAACCTCCTTTACATTACACAAATGAACAATTCTTGGATGATATAAATGACAAGGCATCCTTTATATTTATAGGAGTCTAAGGGGTCACAACATAATCAAAGCCTACATAAAAATAATAATGTAAGGGCACAAAATTAACAATAGTGGGCTTCTATGGGGCACAATAATAACAATATGGTGACTACATGGGCACAAAAATAATAATAAGGGGGATACACTAGATATAACAATAAGGGTCTATACTAGAATTATAGGGACTTAACATGCCCCTCTCCTTCAAAAAAGTGTTGTCTTTAATGATTGAGTAGTTATGGATGTTTTTGTATAAAATTTACATCCTCCCATGTGGAATCATTAGCGGGTAAGTTATTCCATTTGATGAGTTCTTAGGAGTAAAATATACAGGTGGTAGCTAGAGTAAGATCCTACTCGGGCCTTCCCGGGACCCAAGGCAGACATTTAGATTAGGTGCAACATTTACAAAGACAATATATGCATTTTCATACAAGTATTTCATTGACAATATGAAATAGAGAAGGATTACCTCAATGTGTAGTGCCAATATTTTGGAGAGCTCAAGGTAGTGTGGTGGAAGTCTGCCTCACTAGCTCCAAGTCTAAATCCTGCAAGAAAACAATGAAACTAGTAATCTTCATATTGTTATCACAATAAACAATTAAAGATAATCATATAAAATGTTATGAAACCAACTCCAAAAACAAAATAAAAGAGAGATCAATGCCTTAGAAATAAGCCACTTCGAGGGGGAAACCTCCAATACATTACTTAAATGAACAATTCTTGGATGATACAAATGAAAAAACCTCCTTTCTATATATAGGAGTCCATGGGGCCGCAATGTAATCCTAGCCAACCTAACAATAATAATGTAACGGAGCAATAATAACAATATGGAGGTTATAGGGGTACAACAATAACAATAAGGGGGTTACACTAACAACACTAAGGGACTATACTAATAATATAGGGACCTAACATGCTCCTCTCCTTCAAAAAAGTGTTGTCCTCAATGATTGAGTAGCTTCAGGTGCTTCTGTATAAAATTCTCATCCTCCCATGTAGAATCTTCTGTGGATAAGTTCTTTCATTTGATGAGATACTCTGAAATTGATTGATTTCGTAGCTATCGAGTTCTTGTTTCTGTGACTGCTTCAGGTTCCAATATGGTTTTTCCTTCCTCATCAATTTCTGGTAATATTGTTTGAAATGAAGTTTTGTCCCCTATAACCTTCTTTAAGTATGGAACATGGAAAACTAGATGCACTTGCGAAGAAGCAGGAAGCTCCAATTTGTATGCCATAGTACCAATATTTTGCAATACCTTGTAAGGAAAATAATACTTTGGTGATAATTTATTATGCTTCTTAGCTTGCTTGAGGGACATTTTTTTGTATGGTTGTAGCCGTAAAAATACCTAATCTCCTACATCAAAACTTCTCTCATTGCTATGTTGATCTACATGTTGTTTCATTCGATTTTGTGCCAAATTTAGGTTATCCTTTAAGAGTTGGAGAACTTCTTGTTGATGCTCGATGTGATCTTCCACTGCTTGAACCCTATAATTTTCCCTTAAATAAGATGTGATGGACGGTGGATGATATCCATAAATTTCCCTAAATGGGGTCATTTTTGCTGTAGTATGGAAGGAAGTTTTATACCACCATTCAATGAGAGGTAACCACTTGACCCATCGTGCTTGCTTATTAGATACAAACAATGAAGATATCCTTCCAAACATTTATTCACTATCTCAGTTTGACCATCGGATTGAGGATGATAAGATGAGCTATGAGCTATTTGAGTACGCAAACAAGAAAATAATTCCATCCAAAAATTTCCTGCAAAAATGGAATCTCTGTCACTTATAATAATCTTCGGGTTTCCATGTAGCTTTTGAATTGTTTCCATAAATGCAATAGCAATTGTACTTGCTTTAAATGGATGAGATAATGCACAAAAGTGTGCATACTTGGTAATTCTATCAACTACCACCATGATGACACTCTTTCCTTTGGACTTAGGTAAACCTGTAATAAAATCCATTGAAATCTCCTCCCAATGTTGACTTGGAATAGATAAAGGTTGTAGAAGACCCTGGGTCTTAATTGTCTCAACTTTATTTGTTGGCAAACCAAAAATTCCACTACAAACTTTTGAATATCAGATTTAAGGCCATCCCAAAAAAATTCTTTCTTCACCCTGTGGTAAGTTTTAAAAAATCCCGAGTGTCCTCCTAAAGGAGAAGTGCGCAGTTCCAAAAGAATCTTTTGTTTTAGTTGGGAATTATTGCAAATATATAAGCGATCTTTGTACCATAAGGAGTCATTTTTCCAACTAAATTTATCATATGTACTAGGATCTTGCTACAACGTTTGAATGAATGTCCACACTTCTTCATCCTTCTTCCATTCATCCCTTGCTTCGATTATTCAATATGGTCAGATAATAGAAATGGCACAAAGAAATGCTTCCACCTCTTCATCCTTTCTTGAGAGTGCATCTGCAACAACATTTAGCTTCCATTTTTTGTAGATGATTTCAAAGTCATAATAAAACATCTTTGTGACCCATTTTTGTTGCTCTTCTGAAGATAGTCTTTGTTCCAAAAAGTGTTTAAGACTATCATGATCAATTTTTACCTTGAAGTGTCTTCCCATTAGGTAAGGTCGCCATTTCTTTAGTGAATGTAGTATTGCCAACATTTCCTTCTCATAAATAGCCTTTTGTAAATACTTTCCTTTTATTAGACGACTTTCAAAAGCAATGGGTCTTCCTTCTTGCATTAAAACAACACCAATTCCATTTCCTGAGGCATCACATTCCACAATAAATGTTTTTTTTAAGTCTGGCGTAGCTAATACTGGTGCTAGGCACATTGCCTCTTTAAGATGTTCAAAGGCCTTAGTTTCTTCAGGAGTCCTTGAAAATTCATCTTTGTTCAACAATGTTGTTAGAGGTGATGCTATTCTCCCATAATTCTTAACAAACTTGTGATAATACCTTGTTAACCTGAGAAATCCACGCAACTTCTTTATGGTTGTGGGGACTTTCCATTCCTTAATGGCTTTAATTTTTTTAGGGTCTACCTTAACACCCTTGTGAGATATGTTAGCCACCTGTAAATTCTGATATACAAAATGGTGGCTAAATTTGTTTTCAAGCCTTCAAGAGATATATTTCCTTTGAAAATCTATCATCCTTGAAGTTTTATGTTTGTACTATCCTAGAGATTCAACTTCACTATTGTTTCCATCTTAAAACAATGCTAATTCACCAAACAAAGATGTTCCAAAGGCCTCTGAAACTGCCTATTTTCACTTTTTCCCCACATTTTCATAAATCCTTCTTTCCATCTCTTAACCCTCCATTTAGCCCCTAAAAGCCCTAAATCCCCTTTAAACCTTCAAAGATTCATCTACAGTTAAAAAAACCCCCTTTAAACCTTCAAAGATTCATCTATAGTTTAAAAAACCCTTTCCTTTCTCTCTACCGAAAGTCTAAAAAGCCTTAAAACCCTTCAAAAATCCTTAAAAAATCATGCTTTTCCATCCAGGCCTTAAGCCTTTTGCGGCCTTAGCCCTTAGCCTTTCTTCACATATGACCCAATGCCTAGGACCAGGCGCTAAGCCCCATCGTTCATCGCAATCGGAGTTTCTTTCCCTAGCCATTCCTTTACACTTCTAAACTTCCGATGCGATAAGCACCTTTTCCTCCACCTTTGGTCTTTCCATTTTTCCATAGAACCACGTCTTTGCCTTATGATTGGCCCCTACCATCGCAATCGAAAAAAAAAATTCCCTTGGTTCTTTTTCTTTACCGCTGACCATGCGATGTAATCCTGGCCGTTGATCTGAGAAGATCTATGACCATCGCATCACATAGCCCTTCGACCCCGCTATTCGCTCCACTACAAAGAAGAACACGTCATCGCTGGGCCCACTGCTTCATCTGCCCACACAACTCTTCATCCATCATGCTTCTCCTCCACCATACGATCTGTGACCCCAGATCTGACGGCTGCTGACACATTTCACGCAATTTTTTTCCCCTTCCCACAGTGTGCTACTTCCACGCGATAAAAGTGGTTTTCAAAAGCCACGTGTCGATCGCTCTATGGAATCACATTCCAAATGCAAAATACCACCTCCCCCCATTTTTCTACTCGAAAATCATTACTATTTTTCTACCATACCGCCACTCTCCATGACGTCACTCCCGATTTAATCCTAGTCGTCAATCCCTAAGATCGCACGACCCATATTATATTGTGATCTCTATTCATTTGCTTCCCATCTCTCTCCCATTATGCTCATTGAGATATCTCCATTGTAGGTTGTTCTGATCTAACGGTACACGTTTCTCATCACACCCAGACCCTCAATTGACCTGGTTAGCTGCTCTACCAATATTTTCTTCCGTTTTTCCACTGCATTCACCACCTCCTCACTTCTATACCACCCCAGAGCCTCTGCAAGTAGTCTAAACCAAGCCTGTAGGATTTCATAACATGTTTTGGTGTGTTTTTAGGTTCTTTCATGGCCGATGAAGAATGGACATGTTACAGTCGCGAAAGTGACATAGAGGTTCAGATAGCAATCTCAGGACCAGGAATCAACGTTAAGGGGACCAAAGAAAAAGGGGAATTATGTGATAGTCGATGGGTCATAGACATAAGCCCTCATTAGACACTCCAGCTCAGCGAAATCAACAACCTATACACAGAACACTCAGAAATGGTGAAGATCACGTATCCAGTGGCAGAAAACAAAGGCATAGAAGATTAGTACAACCTCGAGAGCATCAGTGCAAGAGAAATTCGAGCAATCAACAAATTTAAAGCATAAACAGAGCTAAAACAGGTCAAAGTACAAAGGAAAAGAGAAAATATTGGTGCAGAAGTTGATTGACATAGACATAACCAATCTCCATGCACAAAAGGCTTGCCAATCAGTTATTACACCAAAGAAGCTACTACAAACTGTCAAAAGCAGTTATTTAGGAGTATGGGAGTCCTCAAGGCCCATTCTTCCACTTAACTCACACCAGAGGAGATAAAAGTAACACTGCAGATAATATTCCCTCCCAAAGGACACTCTGTGGGGTGTTTTCTGTCATGTCAAAAGAGCCTCAACAAGCAACGATTGTTACTAAGTCTGTCCAGAAATTAATGTAATAGTTATGGCTCAGGATGGAACATTCAAATGCACTCCTCCTGTCTCTGATGATCATTAAATCCTCTTTCACCTAATTTTCCCATTTTCTCTATAAAGACTCTTGGAAGTATTATTGTAAAAGGTTGGAATTTGGTGATTTCTAAAGTAATACATAGATTGTTGCTTTGAAGAAGCATTGGTGTTCTGAATGAGTGTGGAGGTCTCTGTTTTTCTGTTGATGAAGGAGGCTGGACCATTGGATCCCTAAGCCTGGTTTGGGTGAAGTAATCTCTTATTGTTAATGTTGTTTTCCCGTCTATCACTTTGTTCCATTTTTCTTTGACTTACAGTAGGATAAAAAGTTTAGGTAGAGAAATGTATCTCAGAAGCACCTCTGACCTGTTTATCCTTCACTTTTTATATGTTTTCCACTACTAAACATGACAGGGTAGTCTAATAGCTCTCTTGAATATTCAGTTTGTTTTATTTCAGAAATGGTAAATTCAGTTGTGTTAAAGACTGTTTAGGCGTTCCCTCTTTCTTGCCACTGAATTTTGTATCTGAAATATCCCTTTAATTATTAATTCTTGCAGTTTGACAGAGAGGCTTGTTTCAATCATACGCTCTGTTCATTATTGTAATTGTTGTGATAAAGGTCCCTATAATTGTAGTCCTAGATGTCTAAGGCGTTCCCTCTTCTTTGAATTAAATTGTATGTCTTTGTTGATTTAGCTTTCAGCAGTGAACTTATAGGAGGAAATAGGGCATTCCCCGAATATTTTAAGTCATTTTGAAAGGGTTTTGTTTGTTTTTCACTTTTAGTCCTTAATGTTCATCCCATTTCACCTATATTATTCAGCAGATCCTTGACTGAGTTAGATTTTCCCTTTGGTTTCCCCTTCCTTCTCATTCAGAACTATTTGGATTTTTACATGACTCCATTGCCCAATGGCTTGTAGATTCCCATGCTCTATCTATACTGCATGAAACATATTTGTCCAACCAAACAAAACAAACAATCTCACACTTCATAACTACCCTAAAATCAACTCCTAAACCATTCAAGACACATCCTTATAAACATATTGAGAGATCCCTCTCTGAGACTAGGAGGGCTAGATCCTAGAGCTCTAAAGCTTGGTTTGCATGTTGCCTTTTCATTTGGCATGCCAATCTGCCAAATCACATGACCCCAGCATAATGGCGATCACAGTGGGACTTTCTGAAAGAAGTACTAAACGTACACATCTTTGAACATTCAGAAGTCCCTGTATTAAAAGAACACCCTGTGGACTTATCCCACTGCTCACACCAACATAATGGCGATCACGGTGGGACCTATTGAGTACATAATAGTCTAGAAAACTCTTGTAGACTCAGAAAGTCCTTAAATAACCACACAAAACTCAGAAAACTCAAAAACCATTTCAGATTGGCTTCATAATAAACATTGGTGGTGGACCATAGAACAGTTTATCTCCAAGGGAGCCAAAAACTTCCACCAGGTGACTCCACTAGCCTCTAGTAGGCCTATTACTTCACTAGTCCTTGTAAACTCCCCTAGGAATGCATTGAGAAAACCCAATCATGTTGTTGGTGGACAACAAAGTTCAAAATATTCCACCTGGCGACTCCACAATCCCAAAATACCTAATGACTCCACTGGTAGAAGACTCTGAAACTGGTTGAAAAGATACAGTGACCTCTTTATTACAAACATGGAATCAAGTATAGACAGAGAAGCTAAACTAGACACATTGTTGTACATGTTTGGAAAAATAATGGAGAGGTATGAGGCTAATTTACATATCGATGATCTCGAGCAGCCCATGCTTTTTCCGGTCAAGAACAAACTCAACCTCTACAAGACCTAGACAATGAGCAAGACATGTATGATGATCAAGACTTTATAGAAGATGATGAGGAAGGTTTTCAAGAAATTCCTGATTGCCTACCTATATC
Source organism: Pinus albicaulis (assembly GCA_034641835.2). NCBI lineage: Eukaryota > Viridiplantae > Streptophyta > Pinopsida > Pinales > Pinaceae > Pinus > Pinus albicaulis. Next base: position 734,486,095 of record CM076581.1, read on the forward strand.
TTGTACTATGCTATTAAGAGAACTTCATGACCAAATTGCAAATACTTATAGTGAGCAGTGCTTTGAGGAAACAAGTAGCCACTTAGAAAACGCAGAATTTGATGTGGAAGGAGAACCAACACATATAGGAACTCCCCCTCTAGATTATAACCCATTTTAGATTACATAAGAAGAGTGGCACCCTGATAATGTAGAAAAAACAACTTACGAACCTTGTATTCTAACTGAGTATCATCATAATCATGAGGAGTTGTTTGAAACAGAAAAAGATCAGGAAACAGTGGAAAACCCTCAAAGTTTCCCTGCAAGCACAAGTGAAGATCCCCTATAAGAGGGTCAAGAAGACATACGGCCTCAAAATCAGTCAATACAAGAGAAAGAGGACTATTGTACTTCTGTCAAAAGCAAAAGAAAAATTCCCCTTTTTATAGAAAAAGAAATTGACCAATTATTAAACAAACAGACGGCCCTCGAATTGTCATTAGAACAAAACACTTATGCTCATCTACCTACTGAACCTTGTTGTCTTGAAACAAAAAATAAACTTTTAGATCAGCTTAAAGAAAAGTCAACTGATAACCCAATATGCTTGATTGGTGATATGGTTTATACTAATGATTTGCAAAATTTTGATCAGTCTGATGATGATGATGAGCTTCAAGCAGAAACTAATCATGTAGGGCAACCTGTAGTTGATTGGTGTCATGAGTTTCACTATCATTAGCTTGAAAGCAGTGGTCAACCAATCCAATCCATCAGAAATAGCTTTCACATAATTGGGAGCCATCAAGCTATCATTTGTGGTGATGAGGTTGAGAAGAAAGAGGAGTTTCTTGAGTAGGATGAATATAAGGAACATTATCCTGAAAATATTGAGGTAATAAAGGATAACCTGCTCAAGAATATGATGATATTTTCATAGAGTACAATCCACTAAACCAGAGCTTACCAGGACTACAAGAGGACAGCACTGCAATATATGATGAGTCCTCCAATTCAGATGATAACGAAGATGAGGAGGTTTTTCTTTCTCAAGAAAATATTTATCTCGATCCAGTGGAGAAAGAAGAGGTAATCCTGGTTGAAACCTATCTTCCAAAAATTCACAACCAGGTATTATTTCAAGATCCCTATGTTCATTTCTTGAAATTTTTTGGAGAAGGGATAAAGGTTGTTAGCAGCAAGGTGTTACCAGAAGCAAGAAGATATTTTAGCACTGCTGCTAAGAAACAAAAGGAATGGGAGTGGCCCTATTTGTCCAGCCTGCCCAAAGAGATGAGAAAGGATCAATCATGGAATCATTTGTTGGATTAATTGTACTGGAAAAGAGAGTTCATAAGCTAAACATGTAAATATTCCAAGTTAGATTAGGGTAGGTAGGAATTTCAATAAATCTCAGCTCTTGAGCATCTAGTTAGTATTTTTGTTTATTCCTTTGTGGAAGAAAAATGATAAAAATACAAAAACAAGAGAAAAAGAAAAATGGGCAGATAAAACAAGAAAGGTACAGCCCCATACCAAAAAGAGAGATAAAAATTTGAAAGTGTGCAAGCTCAAATGCCACTACTTTAAAGGAGTACTACTATCCAATCATACAACCTAATCATGATTGGGCAGATTTCAATTTACTGCTGATAGGATAGTGAAAAAGATCTGCCAAACTTTTTAATCTTGGCTTATCAGTAGAACAAATTAGGATAGAAGAAAGAGAATTGGTTCTGACATGCTCAAAACTTGAACCAGCAAAGAAAAAGAAAACAACTCTAACAAGATCAAAACCAGAGCTGAAAGAAAAAAGGGGTGACTCTAAAAAGCTCAAAAACTAAGTCATAATGAGAAGGAAGAACGTTCTGAGTTTCAGATCTTCAGCCTTCAAAATTTTGGTTTTGAATTTCTACAAGTTTCAGTTCATGTGCAACTTTTCTTTATGCCATGGACCCATAGCAAATCAGACAGTCTAATCCTGGTTTAACTGTGTTTCAATTTCTGTTTTAGAATATAGAGAATGAAAATATGTCAGACAGTCTAATCCTGACAGATAATAGTTAGGTAGAGAAACTTATGAGTTCAATTGCTTAATCTGAACTCATGGAGAAATAAGGGTAGCAATAGATAGGTTTATTTTTTTGTTTGCAAAATAATATGTAAAAGAGATGCCAGTCCAAGTACACTCAAAGAAGAAACAATGCTAGGACAAATAGTTTGGGGTAGGTAGAAGTATTGTTCAAATGGATTTCTTGCTGCAAGACAGTGAAAAGTTGTCAAATGAAGAATTCTGCCCAAATGGAATGGCATTGTTCTGCTAAATATAGAGATTACTGAGGTTCTGAATACCTAAAGGGAAAGTTGTCCTCCCCAGGTGGAGCCACTATCAGCCACCTGTAAATTCTAATATACCAAATGGTGGCTAAATTTGTTTTCAAGCCTTCAAGAGATATATTTCCTTTGAAAATATATCATCCTTGAAGTCTTATGTTTGTCCTATCCTGGAGATTCATCTTCACTATTTTTTCCATCTTAAAACCATGCTAATTCACCAAAGAAAGTTGTTCCAAAGCCCTCTGAAACTGCCTATTTTCACTTTTTCCCCCCATTTTCATAAAGCCTTCTTTCCATCCTTTAACCCTCCATTTAGCCCCTAAAAACCTTAAATCCCCTTTAAACCTTCAAAGATTCATCTACAGTTTAAAAAACCCTTTCCTTTCTCTCTACTTAAAGCCTAAAAAGCCTTAAAACCCTTCAAAAATCCTCAAAAAATCATGCTTTTCCATCCAGGCCTTAAGCCCTTTGCGGCCTTAGCCCTTAGCCCTTATTTGCATATGACCCGGCGCCCAGGACCAGGCACTAAGCCTCATCGCTCATCGCAATCAATGTTTCTTTCCCTAAACGTTCCTTTACACTTCTAAACTTCTGATGCGATAAGCGCCTTTTCCTCTACCTTCAGTGTTTCCATTTTTCCACAGAACCACATCCTTGCCTTATGATTGGCCCCCGCCATCACAATCGCAAATTTTTTTTCCCTTGGTTCTTTTTCTTTACCCCTGACCATGCAATGTAATCCTGGACGTTGATCTGAGAAGATCTACGGCCATCGCATCACATAGCCCTTTGACCTCGTCGTTGGCTCCGTGACAAAGAAGAACATTTCATCGTCGGGCCCACTGCTTCATCTGCCCACGCAAATCTTTATCCATCGTGCTTCTCCTCCACCATACGATCTATGACCCCAGATCTGACGACTGCCGATGCATTTCACGTCATTTTTTTCCCCTTCCCATAGTGCGCTACTTCCACGCGATAAAAGTGGTTTTCAAAAGCCACGTGTCGATCGCTCTATGGAATCGCGTTCCAAATGAAAAATATCGCCTCCCCCCATTTTGCTACGCGAAAACCATTACCAGTTTTCTGCCATACCGCCACTCTCCACGACATCACTCCCGATTTAATCCTAGTCGTCAATCCCTGAGATCGCACGAACCATATGATATTGTGATCTCAATTCATTTTCTTCCCATCTCTCTCCTGTTACACTCATCGAGAGATCTCCATCGTAGGTTGTTCTGATCTAATGGTCCACATTCCTCATCACACCCAGACCCTCAATTGACCTGGTTAGCTGCTCTACCAGGATTTTCTTCCATTTTTCCACTGCATTCACCACCTCCTCATTGCTCCTCTGCCACCCTAGAGCCTATGCAAGTAGTCTAAACCAAGCTCATAGGATTTCATAACATGTTTTGGTGTAATTGCAGGTTTTTTCATGGCCGATGAAGAATGGATGTGTTATAGTCGTGAAAGTGACACAGAGGTTCAAATAGCAATCTCAAGACCATGAACCAACATTAAGGTGACCAGAGCAAAAGGAGAATTACGTGTGTTGGGGTTCCCATGTTTTTGCCAGATTCGAAAGACCAAAAGATGAGACAACATCAGAACTGCTTTGGGGCCCTAGGATCTAGCCCTCCTGGACCCGGAGAGGGATCTCTCTAATAAAACAAAGAATGATATATCTTTGAAGCTCAAAATGAGATGTTAGGCTAGGTATGAAGCATAAAGGGGGGTTTAAATGTTTTGGTTGGTTGTTTGCTGGGTTGGTCATGAGATCATGGACTGATAAAGTAATGGGGAAAAGGAACAAAACAACAGGATGTTTCAGCAAAGAGGGTAGGTCAAGAGAGTGCCATCCATTGGGATATGGAGTCATGAAAGGTAATTACATGCAACAATTAACCAAAGCTTTCAGAGGGAAATTCATCTAATACCAAAGGGTCTTTTAGATTAGATGGTGGGATGGAACATTAAGGAAGGAAAGTGAAAGAAGGAAAGCAACCCAATTTCTGTCTATAGATCAGGTCAGAGGTCATTTAACTCCAGACCTTCTTGGACATACTCAAAGGCAACTTTCAAAGGAGAGACAAAGGGGAAACTTATAGATCGGACCAGAGGTCATTTAACTCTAGGTCAGCTTTAGCATGCTCCAAGGGAAAACAGAGATAAGTTTAACAAGGGATCTTGTAAACGCCATCTGGTTGCATAGGGATCCTAGTGGATAGGGCTAACTCTAATCTCCAGTGTTCCCAAATCTTCCAACTTAAACCCAACAAGAACATCTAAAGACAGATTCATTTAATTCATACATCAGCTAGCAGCGTAAGGAACTACTACACTAGTTAAATTAACTAAAAACAACCCTTAGATAACTCATTTAGCAAAAAACATAGAAGGCAAGGAGAGCAGAAGCATAGGGTACCTAACAAGGGTAAATCCTATACCAAATTTCTGATGCAAGCCAGCGGAAAATGAACATTATGAAAATGTGATAAACAGAGTTAGAAAAACATCACCAATAGTAATAGACCAAGATCCTGTGAAATATGCTTTGATTAATTGATGCAAAACCAGTCACATACACTGAGCTCAATGGTTGTTACAATCCAAAATTATCCTCCTAGCCTACTACAAAAAAACTACTCTGCTAATCTCTCCCCAAATTGTTCTAACAGTCAAAACTAAATCCCTCTAACTACAATGGCAGCCCCTGAACAACCACCCTTTACAGGGTTCTTATAGGAGAAGAGAAACAACAAGAGTAGATGACATTTTAATTTCACCATTAAATTCTGGAGCAGCAGGAGGGCCGAGGCTCCATTCGGTTTTAATTCTGAGCATTTATCTTTGGTACTCGTTGCAGTGTTCTAGTGAATGGCACAAAAAAGGCAGAATAATGATGCTAGGGTCTGCCATACTGTGTAACAAATGCTTTTGGTGATGTAGGACTGCTGATAGGGTGGAAATCTCCATTTGGACACAATGTAGACTGAAACAATAATGTGTACTGTGTCCTTTCATGGAAGAACGTTATGCTGCTACGGAAACCCTGATACGCTGATTTTCATGATGTACCTTCTGCGTGATCCATGGGTCTTCAAACTAATTCTTTGCCTTTAAATCTCTGAACATAAGGCTTATATGTCTTCATTTGCGTGCCTTAAGCTCTATGCTGCTTAATTTAAATATCTGACTGTGAAATCTGTGTGTTAATGACGCCGGAGGGTTTGCAGGGTTTAAACTCTGTCCTTTGATGAAATCTATGATGTAGACACCTTTCCGGACATTTCTCTGTAAAACTAGGCTCTAAATTCAACTCCTTTTGTGCACTGCGCCATTACAATAGCGTATATGAACCATGGCAGGTTTTACCACCTAATAACCTACAAAACACGAAAACAGTTACTAAAAACATGTATGGAGGTGGTGGTATGGATGAAAGTGACAGTGGTAGCGTGGCGCGGATGAGGATGATGACTGCAGGGGAAACAATGGAGGAAAACATGACACAGTGGAGAATGCATGAGAAAACGTCGAGGCAGACGTTTTAACGTAAAAATAACGAAATTTGACCTTTGGATGAACATATATATAACGGGGACGGGTGAATGTACGGTGGAGACACGTGGAAAATGACGTGGAGGGACCAGGCGATGGCGGAATGGTCAACGGCGGGAAAAAAAATATGGACCGTCAGATCTCAAAGGAGATCGACGGTTGAAAATGCAGCGGAGGGTGATGAATGGTGGGCCAGGGGTACGGCAGCCATGGATTATCGCGTGCGCAGCTTCGTGGAGCGATGACCGTTGGATGGGCAAGGACAGATCTGACGGTTCACAACGATATCGCTCCGCGTCCTGTACCGAAAGATAACATGCAATGAGCAAGTGGTTTTGAAATAGTGCACCTGCCACGCATCGAATGCTGAGTGGAATCACTGGGCGATGGGAAAATATTGCCTACCGCCCAAAGGCGGTGCGATAGATACCACCGGGTTTGTGAACAGTACGTGGGGACCACCGGGGTGGGTAGACTCTGAACCGTCGGATCTGCGGGTAAATAGACGGCGATGGCGCTATTAGGGCGATGAACGGGGTGAATAATGGATGTTGTGGGAGCCGTGATCACCGTCCGATCTATAAAAATCGACGGTTGAAACTGTGTCCGATATTCATTTGCAGTAAGCGCCTTTCGGCCCAGCACTCGGTTTCAGCGCCCGGGTCTCGTGGCGAAAATGCTGAAGGGCTAGCGGAAAGGGGCTAAGGCCTAATGTAAGCTGAAAAGTGGGTTTTTTGCTCATTTTCAATGACATTAAAAGGCCGGAAGGGGTAACGATAAAGGGAAGAATGGGTTGCTAAACCACACCAGGGATGTGTGTATAGTTTAGAGGGGATTTTGGGAAGGTTGAGAAAAATTAGGGGAGGGATTCTTGGTAGTAAAAAGGGGGAAGTTTGACAAAGGGAAAACGGTTGCAAAGGGATATTTTGCAGGGATACAAGGGATAAATGAAGGCCTTTAGGAACACAATTTGTAATCAAAGAGGTTTAATAATGGGAATCAACAGAGGGGGTTTCATCAGAGGGAAAAGGCATAAAGGGGCTTCAAGGATGATGTGTTTCAGAGGGAAATGCATTCCTTGAAGGCTCAAAAACATTTTAGCCCCCTGTTTGCTTGTCAAAAATTTATAGGGGGGCTAACAGTGGCTCCACATGGGGATGGCTTCTTCTTGAAGGAGTCAAGAATTCAGAAGATAAATCTTTGGTGTAGGCCAGATGCCTAGTACTTGACTCATTATTTTATTTCCTAGATCATCTGCCACAAACTGTGGAGACATCAAATCAACAGAAATATTTTCAAACAATCTACCTACCCAGACTACAATCCTAGCATTTTATTTTTAGGGTGCATTTAGACTAGCATACCCTTTACATCATTTATTTTATAAACAGAAAATAAACCTATTCTATTTCTACCCTTATTACTCCATGAGACCAGATTAGACTATTGGTCTCATATTTTTCTCTACCTATACTACTATCTGCAAGGATTAAACTGTCTAGCAGATTCCTTCTCTGCATTCTAAGACAGAAATTGAAAACAGTCAAGCCAGGATTAGACTGTCTGACTTGCTGGACCTTGCAGAAATTAAAACAACTAACTACATGCTCACAGACTGAGCTTATTTGAGCTTTTCCTACCTACCCTAGTCTAACTAGAATATTTACAAGTCTAGCTTACAAACATTGTCTTCCAATGCAACCAGTCCATCAAATGATCCCATGACTGGTCTTTCTTGCTCAACGCCTTGAGCAGGATGGATAGGCAGGGCAGCTCCCACTCTTTTTTTCCAATAACAGCAGCTTTGAAAAATTTGATTTCTATTTGCAACATGCTGCTCAAAAAGACCTTTGACCCTTCTTCAAATGTGTGTAGGGAATGTGCATAAGGATCATGAAATGATACTTGGTTATGAATATCTGGCAGGCAACTTTCAACCAGGATTTCCTCTTCTTCCACTGGATCAAGAATAATACTCTCTTGAGAAAGAGAAACTCCCTCATCTTCTTCATTTTCTGAACTGGAGGACTCATCATATATGGCAGTGTTGTCCTCTTGGAGCTCTGATGTATTATGCTCTGAGGTGCCGAGCTCTGTGAAGATATCCATGTATTCTTGAGCAGGGGTTTGATCTATTTCTTCCTCTTCTTCAAGATAAAACTCCCTATTTTCAGCCTGCTCAAAAATTGCTTCCTTGTTTTCCTCTTCATCTTCCGAGATGAAAGGCTGCTGACCCCCAATCAGGTGAAAACCATTACTGACTAGTTGTAATGGAGTGAAACCAATATCTAGAGATCCTTCACCCTCTTTTGCGCTCTTAAAACTTTCTTCATCAGTATCATAAATAGCCTGCACTGGCTCATTACCTTCTGGAAGTAAAGGGAACTGATTTCCCTCATAAAAATCTACTAATGATGACCCTGCAAGATCATCTTCTGTTTGGAGAACATCATCATCAGATAGATCAAAAATAGGAAAATCATGAATGTAAGTAATGCTACCAATTAGACATACTGGATTATCAACAGATTTTTCTTCACTCTGATTTACATGTGAGCTTTCCAACTCTGTACAACAAAGCTCATCAGATGAATGGACAAAGATGTATGATCTGTAAAACAATTCATAGGCTGGCTATCTATTGATGATATGATCTATTTCTTCTTCTGTCAAAGGGGAAGATGGTCTTGTGTTCCTTTGTGCAGAAGTGCAATAGCTCTCTGATTCCTCTGAAGACTGGATTTGAGGCAGGATGTCATCTTGAGCCTCAACTATAAGGGATGATAAATCAACATCTGAGTTTTCAGGAATATTTTGAAGAATGTCCACAGTCTCTTGACTGTTTTCATCCTCAACTGATTCATCTATGTTCTTGTGATAGCTAGGATGCATATGAAAATATTGAATGGTTGTTAATAGATATTTAGGAGGCATATTAACCAAATCCTCATCGATACCTAACAGATACTGTATGATATTCTGAGATTGATCACAACAATCCCACGATAAGGATGGAGAGTTTCCTTTATAATTCTTGTAAAATACTTGGTGCATGTCCCTTAAAGAAAACAAACTCCGAGGTTCTAACCATTCATACCAGACCCTAGATTTTCCTTCTAATGTTGCCATGAACATTTTCATTAGGCAGTCTTCATGCCATTCAACTTTAAATCTCCACACATGTATATGAAACTTGATGAGATGTAGCAAGGGGTCTTCAGTATTTTCACCCTGAAAGATAGGCAGGTTTTTAAACCAGTCCACTTAAGGAATTTTGTGTGGGAATCCAAGGATATGCTCCCTACTCATTGGGGCATATCTTCTCTGTATGCATGGAAGCATGTTTTTAAATCAGAAAGAGGTCACTGTATCTTCTCAACCAGTTCAGAGGCTTCTACTAGTGGAGTCATTAGGTCTTTGGATCATAGGGAGTGTGGAGTCGCCAGGTGGATGTATATGAATGCTTGAAGCAGGATGTTGTCCGCCATCAGCAATTGAATGCCAATCTAACCAGAGATCTTGGGTCTTTTGAGTGCCTAAGAATTTTTAAGGTGAAATGTACTCAAGTTCCCCAGCGGAGTTGCCATTATGTTGGGGTTCCCATGTTTTAGCCAGATTGGCAAGACCAAAAGAATGAGACAACATCAGAACCGCTTTGGGGCCCTAGGATCTAGCCCTCCTGGACCCGGAGAGGGATATCTCTAATAAAACAAAGAATGATATATCTTTGAAGCTCAAAATGAGATGTTAGGCTAGGTATGAAGCATAAAGGGGGGTTTAAATGTTTTGGTTGGTTGGTTGCTTGGTTGGTCATGAGATCATGGACTGAGAAATTAATGGGTAAAAGGAACAAAACAGCAGGATGTTTCAGCAAAGAGGGTAGGTCAAGAGAGTGCCATCCATTGGGCTATGGAGTCATGAAAGGTAATTACATGCAACAACTAGCCAAAGCTTTCAGAGGGCAAGTCATCTAATACCAAAGGGTCTTTTAGATTAGATGGTGGGATGGAACATTAAGGAAGGAAAGTGAAAGAAGGAAAGCAACCCAATTTTTGTCTATAGATCAGGTCAGAGGTCATTTAACTCCAGACCTGCTTGGACATACTCAAAGGAAACTTTCAAATGCGAGACAAAGGGGCAACTTATAGATCGGACCAGAGGTCATTTAACTCCAAGTCAGCTTTAGCATGCTCCAAGGGAAAACAGAGATAAGTTTAACAAGGGATCTTGTAAAGGCCAGCTGGTTGCACAAGGATCGTAGTGGACAGGGCTAACTCTAATCCCCAGTGTTCCCAAATCTTCCAACTTAAACCCAACAAGAACATCTAAAGACAGATTCATTTAATTCATACATCAGCTAGCAGCGTAAGGAACTACTACACTAGTTAAATTAACTGAAAAAAACCCTTAGATAACACATTTAGCAGAAAACATAGAAGGCAAGGAGAGCAGAAGCATAGGGTACCTAACAAGGTTAAATCCTATACCAAATTTCTGATGCAAGCCAGCAGAAAATGAACATTATGAAAATGTGATAAACAAAGTTAGAAAAACATCACCAATAGTAATAGACCAGGATCTTGTGAAATGTGCTTTGATTAATTGATGCAAAACCAGTCACATACACTGAGCTCAATGGCTGTTACAATCCAAAATTATCCTCCCAGCCTACTACAAAACAACTACTCTGCTAATCTCTCCCCAAACTGTTCTAACAGTCAAAACTAAATCCCTCTAACTACAACGGCAGCCCCTGAACAACCACCCTTTACAAGGTTCTTATAGGAGAAGAGAAACAACAAGAGTAGATGACATTTTAATTGCAGCATTAAATTCTGGAGTAGCAGGAGGGCCGAGGCTCCATTCGGTTTCAATTTTGAGCATTTATCTTTGGTACTCGTTGTAGTGTTCTGGTGAATTGCACAAAAAAGGCAGAATAATGATGCTAGGGTCTGCCATACCTTGTAACAAATGCTTCTGATGGTGTAGGACTGCTGATAGGGCGGAAATCTTCATTTGGACACAATGTAGACTGAAACAATAATGTGTACCATTTACTTTCATGGAAGAACATTCTGCTGCTACGGAAACCCTGATACGCTAATTTTCGTGCTGTACCTTCTATGTGATCCATGGGTCTTCAAACTGATTCTTTGCCTTTAAATCTCTGAACGTAAGGCTTATATGTCTTCATTTGCATGCCTTAAGCTCTCTGCTGCTTAATTTAAATCTCTGACTATGAAATCTATGTGTTAATGGCGCCGGAGGGTTTTCAGGGTTTAAACTCTGTCCTTTGATGAAATCTATGATGCAGACACCTTTCCGGACATTTCTCTGTAAAACTAGGCTCTAAATTCAGCTCCTTTTGTGCACTGCGCCATTACAATAGCGTATATGAACCATGGCAGGTTTTACCACCTAATAACCTGCAAAACACAAAAACAGTTACTAAAAACATGTATGGAGGTGGTGGTATGGATGAAAGTGACAGTGGTAGTGTGGCGCGGACGAGGATGATGACTGCAGGGGTAATAATGGAGGAAAACATGTCACAGTGGAGAATGCATGAGAAAACGTCGAGGCAGAAGTTTTAACGTAAAAATAATGAAATTTGACCTTTGGATGAACATATATATAACGGGGACGGGCGATTGTACGGTGGAGACACGTGGAAAATGACATGGCAGGACTAGGCGATGGCAGAATGGTCAATGACGGGAAAACAAATCTGGACCGTCAGATCTCAAAGGAGATCGACGGTTGAAAATGCAGCAGAGGGTGATGAACGGTGGGCCAGGGGTACGGAGGCCATGGATTATTGCATGTGTAGCTTCGTGGAGCAATGGCCATTGTATGGGCAAGGACAGATCTGATGGTTCACAATGATATCGCTCTGCATCCTGTACCGAAAGATAACGTGCGATGAGCAAGAGGTTTTGAAATAGTGTGCCTGCCACGCGTCGAATGCTGAGTGGAATCATTGGGTGATGGGAAAATACCGCCTACCACCCAAAGGCAGTGCGATATATACCATCGGGTTGGTGAACAGTACGCGGGGACCACCGGGGCGGGTAGACTCTGAACCGTGAGATCTGCGGGTAAATAGACGGCGATGGCACGATCAGGGTGATGAATGGGGTGAAAAATGGACGTTGTGGGAGCCGCGATCGCCATCTCATCTATATAGATCGACGGTTGAAACTGTGTTCGATATTCATTTGCGGTAAGCGCCTTTCGGCCCAGCGCTCAGTTTCAGCGCCCGAGTCTCGTGGCGAAAAGGCTGAGGGGCTAGCAGAAAGGGGCTAAGGCCTAATGTAAGCTACAAAGTAGGTTTTTTTCTCATTTTCAATGACATTAAGAGGCCAGAAAGGGTAACGATAAAGGGAAGAAGGGGTTACTAAACCACACCAGGGATGTGTGTATGGTTTAGAGGGGATTTTGGGAAGGTTGAGAAAAATTAGGGGAGGGATTCTTAGGAGTACAAAGGGGGAAGTTTGACAAAGGGAAAATGGTTGCAAAGGGATATTTTGCAAGGATACAAGGGATAAATGAAGGCCTTTAAGAACACAATTTGTAATCAGAGAGGTTTAATAATGGGAATTAGTAGAGGGGGTTTCATCAGAGGGCAAAGGCATAAAGGGGCTTCAAGGATGACGTGTTTCAGAGGGAAATGCATTCCTTGAAGGCTCAAAAAAATTTTAACCCCCTGTTTGCTTGTCAAAAATTTATAGGGGGGATAACAACGTGAAAGTTGATGGGTCACAGACATAAACCCTCAGTAGACCCTCTAGCTCAGTGAAATCTGCCACCTATACACAGAACACTTAGAAATGGTGAAGATCACGTATACAATGGCAGAAAACAAAGGCATAGAATATTAGTACAACCTCGAGAGCATCAGTGCAAAAGAAGTTCAAGCAATCAGCAAATTTAAAGCATAAACAGAACTAAAACAGGTCGAAGTACAAAGGAATAGAGTAGTTATTGGTGCAGAAGTTAACTGACACAGACATAACCCATCTCCATGCACAAAAGGCCTGCCAAGCAGTTATTACACTAAAGAAGCTACTGCAAACTATCAGAAGCAGTTATTTAGAAGTATGGGAGTCCTCAAGGCCCATTCTTCCACTTAACTCACACTAGAGGAGATAACAGTAACACTGCAGATAGTATTCCCTCCCAAAGGACTCTGTGGGGTGTTTTCTGTCATGTCAAAAGAGCCTCAACAAGCAACGATTGTTACTAAGTCTATCCAGAAATTAATGTAATATTTATGGCTCAGGATGGAGCATTCGAATGCACTCCTCCTGTCTCTGATGATCATTAAAACCTCTTTCACCTACTTTTCCCATTTTCTCTATAAAGACTCTTGGAAGTCTTATTGTAAAAGGTTGGCATTTGGTGATTTCTAAAGTAATACATAGATTGCTGCTTTGAAGAAGCATTGGTGTTCTGAAGGAGTGTGGAGGTCTCTGTTTTTCTATTGATGAAGGAGGCTGGACCATTGGATCCCTGAGCCTGGTTTGGGTGAAGTAATCTCTTATTGTTAATGTTGTTTTCCCGTCTATCACTTTGTTCCATTTTTCTTTGACTTACAGTAGGATAAAAATTTTAGGTAGAGAAATGTATCTCAGAAGCACCTCTGACCTATTTATCCTTCACTGTTTATATGTTTTCCACTACTGAACATGACAGGGTAGTCTAATAGCTCTCTTGAATATTCAGTTTGTTTTATTTCAGAAATAGTAAATTCAGTTGTGTTAAAGACTGTTTAGGCGTTCCCTCTTTTTTGCCACTGAATTTTGTATCTGAAATCTCCCTTTAATTATTAATGCTTGCATTTTGATAGAGAGGCTTGTTTCAATCATACCCTCTATTCATTATTGTAATTATTGTGTTAAAGGTCCCTATAATCGCAGTCCTAGATGTCTAAGCCGTTCCCTCTTCTTTGAATGCAATTGTATGCCTTTGTTGATTTAGCTTTCAGCAGTGAACTTATAGGAGGAAATAGGGCGTTCCCCGAATCTTTTAAGTCATTGTGAAAGGGTTTGGTTTGTTTTTCACTCTTATTCCTTAATGTTCACCACATTTCACCTATATTATTCAACGGATCCTTGACCAAGTTAGATTTTCCTTTTGGTTTCCCCTTTCTTCTCATTCAGAACTATTTGGATTTTCACATGACTCCATTGCCCAATGGCTTGTAGATTCCCATGCTCTATCTATACTGCATGAAACATATTTGTCCAACCAAACAAAACAAAACAAATTTCACTTCATAACTAGCCTAAAATCAACTCCTAAACCATTCAAGACACATCCTTATAAACATATTGAGAGATACCTCTCTGAGACTAGGAGGGCTAGATCCTAGAGCTCTAAAGCTTGGTTTGCATGTTGCCTTGTCACTTGGCATGCCAATCTGCCAAATCACAGGACCCCAAGAAGATACAATATGACCCAGATATTCCCCTCTTGTACTCCAAAGAAACATTTGGTTGTTTTTGCATATAATTGTTTCTCCTCCAATAGTTTGATCACCCTGTCAACATGTTGAACATGATCCTTCTCAGACTTGCTGTAGATTATTATATCATCAAGAAATACTAGCACAAATTTTCTAAGGAAGGTTTTGAAAATGGAATTCATCAAACCTTGAAATGTAGAAGGTGCATTGGTAAGGCCAAAGGCATGAACAAAAATTCATAATTACCATCATGAGTTCAAAATGCTATTTTCGGAATATCTTCAGTCTTCATTCTAATTTGATGATATCCTGAATGAAGATCCAACTTGGTAAAATAGATTTCTCTATGTAATTCATCCAATAATTCATCAATCACAGGAATGGGAAATTTATCTTTAATAGTGAGATTATTGAGCTCCCTATAATCCAGAAACATGCGCCATGATCCATCCTTCTTGTGCACCAATACTACTGGAGCAGAGAAAGAACTTTGACTAGGTTGAATTATACTAGCCTCTAACATTTCTGCATTCATACATTCAATTTCACTCTTTTGGACATAAGGATATCTGTAAGGCCTGATGTTTGGAGGAACACTTCCCGGAACCAAATGATTAGCATGATCACGATCCCGAATAGGTGGGATTCCTTTGGGAGTTTCAAACACTTTGGAATGATTTTCCAAGAATTTTTGGAGATCTATAGAAATAGATGATTTTGATGTTGGAACTTCTAGTGAGCATAATTGTGCAATTACACCTCATTTTTATTTCTTTAGAAGCTTTTTCATGACATTAGAGCTTATTATCTTTCCTATCTTCCCTCCAATACCCCGTAGTTCGATTTCCTTTCCTTTCGAAAAAAATTTCAAGAAAAGTTCTTGAAAATTAAAGTCTACCATCCCCAAATATTGTAACCATTGTACCCCTAGTACAACATCAGCACCTCCCATTGGGATGGAAAACATTGGAATATTCAATACATATTCCCCCATGGCTAGCTTGATATTATGGAATTTTCTAGAGAAATTTATAGTTCCTCCATTTGCAACCATTAATTGACATTCTGGTGTTGGCTATAGGAAAAAATTCAATTCCTTGGCTACTTTACAATGAATAAATTTTTTGGCACTACCCAAATCAATCAACACTATTACCTTTTTCTTCTTGATATGTCCTTCTATCTTGAGAGTTTGAGGAGTGGTAATTGCTGCAAATGAATTACACGATATGGTCGGACTCTTTTCTTCTTCTTCTAGGGTTGGTCCCTGGTGTATATCCTCTTCTTTTGAAGTTTCTTATTCATTTTCTTTCTCCTCTTCACAATCAATGTAAAATAATTTCTTCTCAGCACACTTATGACCTTTATGCTGAATTATTTTTAGGTGTCATTTTAGAACCCAATACTGATATCTATTCTACAATATGCCCTTGGAATAAATTGAAATTGATTCTACAAACAGGACTTATGCAATTCGGGAAAAAAAAATACACACCTTTTCTTGCTTTTGAGGAGCTCTATATTGAAATTGAATTATCTTTGAGATTTTGAAACTTCAATATCTGAAATTCGGCCCTATAGTATCACTCTGAATCTTTTTTCGAATGACGTAGGTCTAACCTGATTTTGATTCTTCAAGGAAACGTTATGCCCAATCTCCCACAATGACCTAATTATGGACTGGTTCACTAGAGCGAAATTGTATGACATGCCACGTGCCACTATTTCATTCTTCAGCTCTGAAATTGATATAAAGGAAACTGCAGTCAATGTACTCACAGCCTCTTTTTACAGAATTCCAATTTGATTCTCAAAGGGACAGTTATGACAATTTTCTCATGGTCACCTCTTTGAGATGAAATTTTGGAGCCTGAAACAACCCTAAATTCCACAGATCATATCTCCGTAAATATTGTGAACCAAGATCTGAAATTTGTATAGACAATTCCATAGGATTTTGGCTTTTCTCTATAAAAATTTTAGCTTTTGAAACTTCGTAGAAAAAACGTTATAGTGCAAATTCCATGATGACCTATTTTAGGTGAAATTAGGGAGCCTAAAAAAACCCTAACTTCCACAGATCATATATCCGAAAATATTCCAAACCAAGATCTGAAAGTTTTGCAGGACATTCCTCAGGATTTTGGCTTCGTGTTGTAAAATTTTTAGCTTCTAAACCTTCGTAGAAAAACAATTATAGCGACAATTCCACGATGGCCTGTTTGGAGCAGCGAAACCCTAGAATCCAAAGCGCTGATACCAAATGTTATGAAACCAGCTCCAAAAATAGAAGAAAAGAAAGATCAACACCTTATAAATAAGCCACTTCGAGGGGGAAACCTCCAATACATTACATAAATGAACAATTCTTGGATGATACAAATGACAAAACCTCCTTTCTATATATCGGAGTCCATGGGGCCACAATGTAATCCTAGCCGACCTAAGAATAATAATGTAAGGGCACAATAATAGCAATATGGGGGTTATAGGGGTACAAAAATAACAATAAGGGGGTTACACTAACAAAAATAAGGGACTATACTAGTAATATAGGGACCTAACATAATCAAACATGGAATAATATAATTCTAGGCCACTTATAACATATATCTTAGAAAAATAATGAAATATATGCATTCATAAGATATCAAGTGGACACTGCTAGGGTCTATAAGTGTGTAGTGCGCTCTTCCTAACCCAAAGGAGTTGCATGGTCAGAAAAATGACTAATGGAAAGGTAAAACATGGAAAAACATGATTATTTGGGGAAATATTAAGCGTTATACATCTCAACTCATTAATACAACTCAAACATGACCCAAAACTAATAAATATACATATAAAAAATAGTTCACAAACATTCTCCAAATGCATCAAGAAAATCATGGGAAGTTGCGATGCATAAGTATCGTTTTGTGAGTAGGAAGTGTGATATGACTCAAAAAACATAAAACAATACTTGTCTACCAAAAGTGACACTTCACACGAAGGTAGCTAGCCTCTAAATTCAAGCATAAATTTTGTTTTGGAGGGTGTTGTATCAACAAAATCATAGTGGAAGTGCCTAAATTAGGAATCCATTCCATGGTCTGAGCTTGAAAATACTGGTCTGGAGTGAAAAAATGTTTCTTGTAGACAACCACTTTAATTCTTTTGATTTCCTAGTGGATGACCTTAGGTATACAACTCATAACAAGCCATGGATTCTCTATTCTATGTTTGGGCTCTCAATTGAGTGGTAAATTACATGTTTTTGGGGTTCATAGAAGAGGCTAAAGTATGCTCTTTTCAAATTTCACTAAGAGAGACAATATCTCACCCACCTATCATATTTGATGTAAGTATTAGAATCATTATGAGGAGAATGAAAAGAGAAAAGAGGGATGTCAATCTGGGGATTTGGTGAATAAATATGAATGAACAATGATAGAGGATTGGGAAATATTTTTGTAGAAAAAGGATTTAGGTTGGAACAAATATTGGAGTGGATTAATGAACTTGTGTAGTCCATAGGGAATTAATGCTAGTTTCAAGGTTGATGAAATTTTTTGAGGGGAGGGTAGGTGAGAGGTCTAGGAGTGAAATGAATGGGGAGAGATACATAAAATAAAATATGGCTAGGAGGCCAAAAAAAATCAGAGTAATTCCGAAACCCACAAACCAGATAATTAAAATAGCGTTCCAACAAAATACAAGACACGGTGGAGAATTCCAAATTGAACTGGAAATAGGCTTACCAGATATGTTGAGGAGCCTATTACCAATTTGACCATGAAATAATTTGAGCGTACTGAATGAAATTAACCAAAAATAAGAGAAACATATGTCAAGAAGTTCCACATGATATTGATAAAGGAGTAAAGGAGCCTTGGATCACTCAATTTTTCCAATACCAAGAGCATCCACATAACAAGTGGTCTAAGCATGTTATTCATTATAAGGGACCATAGCTCATTTCTTAAAGGTGGTGCTATGATGGTGCAGAGTGCCATCAATCCTACAGAAAAGGACTCCCATGGTCACTCGTTAATAGGAGTAATGGGCAATAGCGCTTGAATTATAATTGAAATAAATCATTGTGGCATAAATTTGGGTGCCTCCACCATTCACCATAAGTTATACTTGTGTGGTGTTATACCTGTGTAGTGAATCACGATCCAACCACTTCCCAAATGGATTTCATGTTGGATCCTTTATTTTGATGGATGTCCATGGTATCATAATAGGAGGGGAGGGTCTGCATTAGTGCACCCATCATAGCAATTTTTTTTTAATAAATTTTTACTTTATTTTAAACAAAAATATTATTAGTTTAGTTTTTTAATTAATTATTCAGATAAATATAATTATATAAATTTCATTCCTTGATGGGGGTGGAACATCAAGGAGATTCAGGGTCTTGGGAGGGGATTCACCACCCCATGTCACAACTTGGTAGTTAAGTTATTTATGAAAATTTGGTACCTAGGTGACATGTGGGAGGGTTTTTCCTTCAAAGAAATTTCAGTGTGGGTAGTTATGATATTAAAGATAGCTTTTGTGGAATTGTGTATGAGGTACTAGAGGAGTAGTTGGTAGGTTGTACATCAATGGAAGGGAGGGTAAAATGAAATGGTGAGGGATTTGCAGATATGGTGGCTCATTTATGTAGGAGAGATTGTGGGAAAGCCTACAGGGAAGGCTCGCAGTCTTAGTCCTGAGAGGAAATGGAGTTTCATGGGAATACTTGGTCTTAAGAATTCCAAAGAAAAAAATATTAAGTATAAGGCGAAGTGGTTTTCTAGATTTGAGGTGAACATTGGTTACTCTCCTACAAAACTTCCTACCCTCATTGTGGTATTTGTGTCTTATGGTTCACTCAATCTGTGATATATACCAAGTATGAGCTTAAAATCATTAAATTTGGTTTTCTACCTATTATTAGTGGGTTGTTGTGTTATAATTCAATTGAATCTAGTGGGTTAGTGTCCTGGTGTCTCAAGTTGTTTACAATAGTGATTGTTTGAGTACCTGTTTAGAAACTATAACATTTTGTGGATAATTTATTTTTTGGGTTATATTCACAAGCTGTATTAGGGAGTATGAGTATTCTGAGCCTAGGAAGCCGTCAACCTTCTCATGAATTTCTCGATGGTTGGAAAGTTAGCACAACGATGTATCTAGCAGTGGAATTTTATCCTAGTGTCAGACTGAGCAGTAGTGAGGAGAAACTCGTACATGAATCTATCTAGATTTGGAGGATATTTTCATGGGTGACTTGAATAAGTGCATTTACACATTCCAAATGTGGGAGGAGACATCTCACAATGTGGTAATAGCGTACTCACGAAATATTGTTACAGTTCACTAGTGTAGTGGAAATATTATCATTAAAGTAATTGAAAGTGTAAGGCAAGTACAAGAAATGCATCTCCATCATGGGTTGAGATGTAGAGGGAGGGAAGAGAGGGAGGATCATGGATGACCATAGTAGCTAGAGAAGATTGAGGGAGATAATATCAAACCATAAGTTCCTTTGGAAAATCCCTTTGGGAGGATGACCCCCTTGGATGAAAACCAAGTTATTATAGATTTCTGAATCATCTTCAAAGGAACTTATGGGAGACACATGATAGGTTGGTTAGCTTATGGAGGGGGAAGAGACACATCCATGAGAAACTTAAGCAACTGGATTCTCATTTGGATCACATGGAAGTTCATGTGCATTGTGAATTCAATCTCATGTCGTCTCATAGCTTAGGTCCAATTCATCGTGTCCCAGTAAATCATGATGATTCTTGATGTTAGTTGGTTTTCTTCTAGTTTTATCAATGTTTTGGCATATTTATGTGGTTGATGTGTGCAAAACATTGTCATTTTGTAAGTTTGTGATGTACCTAGGTATGTATAGGTTGGCCAATAAATATAGAAAGACTGAGACCAACAGATATTTGAACTCATGTAATAGAACATGTAATCTTTTGAAAAAATAGAAAACTTTCAACTTTAAAATAAATTATATAAGTTATGCAATTTTAAAATTAAATTAATATATTTTGAATTGTTAAATAATAAAAAATATTATTTTTATTAATAAATTAAACAGATAATATCCTTTTTATATTATAAAAATAAGTATAAATTATTTATTTTATGATTTTATAATTTGATATATATATAGTAACAACCCTAGGTTGATTTCCTATGTAAATAAAAATAAAGCCAAGGTCATGGGACACATATTCCAAGTTGAATGCTGGGGGAAACATAATGATGAGAATCACTTGTGATTAATTTATGACTATGGAAATTGTCAAAGAAAACGTGGCATTAATTGACATTTATTTATGAAAATAATGGAAAATAGCAGAAAAATGAGATGAAAGGTCACAAATTTTCATGAGGAAATTGGAGCAAAAATGAAGGAAAATGAAGAAAACTTAGAGGCCTCAATGATAAAAAGGCTTATGAGGATCAATTCACAAAATTTTGTGATTTTTAGCTTGGAGCCCTCTTATATTCTCTCACTCCCTCATACTCTTACATACTTATAAAAATCTTAGGTCATTCTTGGAGCATGCTTGGAGCACTCTAGTATTCACTTGGATTGGAGAAAGAAGGAAAAAGAGAAGCAAGAAAGCACAAGGGAATAGGTGGATCAACAACTATAAAGGTATTTATTTGCATGTAACAAGTTGCATGGAGGATTTCTTGGATTGACAATGGTTTTAGCCTTTCCTTTCCATTTCCTAGATAACCATGGTGTTGTGGGCCTTTTCCATCTGATTGTTTTCTGGTTGGTGCTCATGATTCCTTATGGCTGTGGGTTGGAAAAAACGCCCTAGAAGCCCTAGAAAAATTTTGGTTTTTTAATTTTGTATCAATTTAAAGTGTTCCAAGTCTCATACTTTGGGGGGGGGGGGGGGCGCTTGGACATCAGTATTCCAAAGAACCCAGAAATCGTTTGTGGAAATTCCACTTGGTTCATGCTTTATTAAAATAATTCATTAAAGGGTATTAATAAAGCAGAGTGTGAATCTTCTAGAAAACAAATATCAATTAATCTTTTAATCTAAGCCATTAATTAGAGATATAATCTGGGTCATTAATTCATCAACAAGAAGACTATAAGAAAAGGCGTGAGGGTCATTTTGAAAGCAAGCCGGACACACAGTCAGTACTCGAAGGAAATCAATTCTGAAGGAATAGAATTCGATTTCAGAGGGAGAGGTTGTAGAGACGGAGCTGTCGAGGAAGAAAGAAGAATGGGAAGTCAATAGAGGAAGAAGAAAGCAGGAAGAGGACGTAGAGGGGACAATGCAGAGAAGCAACATTGGTCCTCCACACAGAGTGATACAGTCCAACATAGTGACTACGTAGAAGACCATGCAGAGTGACACAGAGGGAGAAAGGGTCCCACCCGTGTGTCAGAAATTATTCTGAAGGGTTCGAAACAATTATCTTAGGTGTATTCTAGACATCTATTCATAAATTTTTTGTAAATTAATTCTACCGTTGAAGAATAGTACAAACCCTCATTTGCTGCACTGTTTTTCCTGCATTGGGTTTTTCTAGGGATAATTGTCCAAAAATAACTGCGTTCATGTGATTGTTTCTATTGTGTTGTATGTGTTCTATTTGATGTTATGATTATGATTATGTGAATATTGTAGTTGTGTTTATTTCAGAATTTACTGAAATTATTTGTAAATAACTTATCATAAATAAGTAGGTGAAATAAATCAATCACTGCAGTAGTATTTCAACTTGAAAATTTCACATTTTATTAGAGCAAAAGACAAGAGATAGAAGAGGAGTTTCTACAATGGAATGAAGGTCCGACAACAATGTAGCATCAACTCGGAAGGGTTAACGTAGTCTTTCATAACGCATAGAGGAACATAGGGATCATGACATTTTAGTTCTGGCGTCCAGACTAGAAGAGGAGGTTTATTGTGTGTCAAGCATGGCCTCTCCAGGGGTTTGGTATATTGATAGTGCAACATCTACTGACATGACAGGAATTCGAGAATTTTTCTCGAGCTACTAGGAAGAGAAGATTAACTTTCAGATCACGATGGAAAACAAGGCCAAGTGTACCCCTATTGGAAGAGGAACCATAATATTTCAAACAGAATTTGGTATCAAGCTTCGGGCCACCAACGTGTTGCATGTACTAGGATTAGGGATGAACTTGCTCTCGGTGACTCAAATTCAGAACAAGGGTTACAATGTATACTTTATTGGAAATAAAGTTTATGTCAAACATCCTAGTTGGAAGAGGAAGACACAAATTGGAGTAAGGAGCCATAAACTATATAAGTTACAACTCGATTCTCTAATGGCACTGATAGGCAGTACTGACGAAATGGATTTGAATTAATTATGGCACAGAAGAATGGGGCATCTACATCATGGAGCTTTAAGGATCCTCAAGAAGACTATCACAGGAGCTACAAAAATTAGCACCAAGAAATATGATGTCTGCAGGGGGTGTGCATCAGGTAAATATGCCAAATCAGCATTTCCAAGAAGTAGCAGTAGGGCCAAGAGTGTGTTGGAATTGATACACTCAAATATTTGTGGACCTATGTCCATGAATGATCCCAGTGGTGAAAAATATTTTTTCACCTTCATTGATGACCAGTCCTGAAAGACATGGATCTACTTTATGAAGACCAAATATGAGGTCTTTGAGCGATTCAAAGAATTCAAGCCTTTGGTAAAAAATCTAATTGGAAACAAGATCAAGAAATTGCGTTCAAAATATGGTGGAGAGTACATTGATAAGGACATCACGAGGTTCTCTGTAAAGGAACACATCAAGAGAGAATGGACAACTCCATATAATCCAGAGCATAATGGAGTTGTATAGGGGAACAACAAGACCATTGTGGAAGCTGCGAGGGTGATGTTGTATGATCAAGACATGCCCAAATTTCTGTGGGTTTAAGCTTGCAATAAAACAGTTAGTGTGCATAACATGGTTCCTCGTAGAGCATTGGGTAAGGTTAATCCTGAGAGTGTGCTCACTAGCAACAAGCCACAGGTGAGTCACTTCAGGAAATTTGGCAGTGTACTGTATTTTCATATACTTGATGAGAAGAGGAAGAAGTTAGATCAGACTGCGGAGAAAGGATACATTGTGGGATATAGAGAAAATATTAAGGAATATCGCATATATATTGTATAGAGTAGGAAGATCGTAGTAATATGGGACGTGAAATTCATGGAGGAGAGAGCCTTCAGTAGATCCCTAGAGATGTCTACAACTACACAATCTGAGGAGGATCTGCTGGTTCAGCTAAAACAACCTATAGAATATGGATCTATTGCCTCTCCATGGCACAAGGATCCTTAGGAAAGCTCTTCCAAGGAAGTGCAAGAAGGAGAGTAGGTGAATCTAGCTACCACTAGTGGAAAGACAAGAAGAGAACTCCAACGGAATCTAAGGGATGCAGAGGAATTTCTTCGAGCCACTAGAAATTGGAAGAGGGAACACAGGTAGTTGGACAGGTACCAGGCACTGGTAGCATAAGTTGGAGAACCCTCTAGTTTTTGAGAGGCGGCTCAACATTAGGTGTGGGTAGACGCTATGGTGGAGGAGTACAACTCCATCATGACAAATGATGTATGGGAAGTAGTCCCTAGACCTTAGAACAAATCGGTTGTAGGATTAAGGTGGATCTACAAGATCAAGTATGCTACAGATGGTAGCATAGAGAAATTCAAAGCCAGGTTTTTGGCTAAGGGGTATACACAGAAGGAAGGGATTGATTATGAATAAACCTTCTCCCCTGTAGCTCAGTACACTTCGATCATATCTGTCATCTCTCTTGCGGTGCAAATGGGATGGGAAATTCACTAGATGGATGGAAAGACAACATTCTTGAATGGGGTGATAGAAGAGGAAGTGTACATAGAACAATAAAAGAGCTTTGAGATGCATGATCATAAGAGTCATGTGTGAAGGCTCAAGAAAGCCTTGTATGGACTAAAGTGAGCCCCTATAGCATGGTATGAGCGAATTGATAGCTACCTGCAAAAGATGGGATTTTCCAAGAGTGGCGTAGATCCCAACCTCTACTATATAAGATAAGGGGATGAGCCATTAATTCTGGTACTATATGTAGATGATATGTTCTTGACTAGATCATATAAGATCATCAAAGTCTACAAGGAGAATCTAGCTATAGAATTCGACAAGAAGGATATGGGGCAAATGCACTATTTTCTTGTTTTGGAGTTTTGGCAGTAGAAGGGATAAATATTCCTTGGGAAAGGAAGATATACTACAGAGATCCTGAAGAGATTTCATATGGAGGACTATAGACCCATGGATACGCCAATGATAAAAAACTAGAAGAAGATCGACACGTCCGAGGATGATGAGGCTAACCCTACCTTGTATAGGAAGCTCATAGGATCCTTGATGTACCTCGTCGACACTAGACTAGACATCTGTTATGCCATGAATACCCTTAGTCAGTTCATGGTAGAACCAAGGAGGGATCACTAGGTAGCAGCCAAATATGTTCTCAGATACTTGAAGGGGACAGTCTAGTTTGGGTTAAAGTACACCAAGGGAAATGAAATCTGGTTGAGTGGGTTCATTAACGCAGACTGGGATGGAAGCACAGTATATTGGAAACATACTAGTGGATATTTTTTCAGTCTCGGATCAGGGATGACTTCCTCTTGTAGTAGGAAACAGAAATCCGTGGCACTGAGCTAGTCGAGGCTAAATATATGGCCACTAGTATAGCTTGGTATGAGGCCATATGGCTTCATAATTTTCTCATGAACTTTCTTAAGAAGAGGATGGAACCTACCATAATTTTGTGTGATAATCAGAGTTGCATCAAGCTCTCTGAGAATCATGTGTTTCATGACCGATCGAAACACATTGACATTGGGTGCCACATCATCAGAGACTATGTCCAACGGGGAGTTGTATAGTTGAATTACATTCCTAAAAGAAAACAGGTGGCATATATCCTCACGAAAGCTTTAGGTAATATTAATTTTACGTACTTCAAGGAAAAGATGTGGATGGTCAAGAACCCATTCTAGTAGAGGAATTGGTGGACATGAGATTCATAGGGAACTGTAGTACGGATGAGGTAGTGGCAGAGATGGTGTCATGGGCAGCAATATAGAAGGCAACAACGAAAAGATGAGGGGAAACAACCAAGACATCAACAATGTAGTAGATGCTTCAGTTCAAAGTAGATGCAGTTGGCATTTTTCTTGAACACTTTCCTCGCTAAGAGGGAGTTTTGTGTTATGAAACCAACTCCAAAAATAGAATAAAATAGAGGTCAACACCTTATAAATAAGCCACTTTGAGGGGGAAACCTCCTTTACATTACATAAATGAACAATTCTTGGATGATACAAATGACAAAACCTCCTTCTATATATAGGAGTCCATGGAGTCACAATATAATCCAAGCCGACCTAACAATAATAATGTAAGGGCATAATAATAACAATATTGGGGTTACCGGGGTACAACAATAACAATAAGGTGGTTACACTAAAAACAATAAGGGACTATACTAGTAAGATAGGGACCTAACATGCCCCTCTCCTTCAAAAAAGTGTTGTCCTCAACCCTTGAGTAGCTCCGGATGCTTCTATATAAAATTCTCATCCTCCCATGTAGAATATTTAGTGGGTAAGTTCTTCCATTTGATGATATACTCTCAGTTTTCCATCGGATTGAGGATGATAAGATGATCTATGAGCTAGTTGAGTACCCAAATAAGAAAATAATTTCATCCAAAAATTTCTAGTAAAAATGGGATCTCTGTCGCTTACAATAATCTTTGGGTTTCCATGTATCTTTTTAATTTTTTCCGTAAATGTTGTAGCAACTGTAATTGCTTTAAATGGACGATATAATGCATAAAATTGTGCATATGTGGTAAGTCTATCAACTACCACCATGATGACACTCTTTCCTTTGGACTTAGGTAAACCTGTGATAAAATCCATTGAAATATTCTCCCAAAGTTGACTTGGAATGGAAAAAGGTTGTAGAAGACCTGAGGTCTTAATTGTATCAACTTTATTTTTTTGGCAAACCAAACATTCTACCACAAACTTTTGAATATCAGATTCAAGGCTATCCCAAAAAAATTCTTTCTTCACCCTGTGGTAAGTTTTTAAAAATCCCGAGTGTCCTCCTAAAGGAAAAGTGTGCAATTCCAAAAGAATTTTTTTTTTAGTTGGGAATTCTTGAAAAA
The DNA here is from genome assembly GCA_034641835.2 of Pinus albicaulis. Taxonomy (NCBI): domain Eukaryota; kingdom Viridiplantae; phylum Streptophyta; class Pinopsida; order Pinales; family Pinaceae; genus Pinus; species Pinus albicaulis. The sequence continues at coordinate 734,512,681 of CM076581.1, forward strand.
ATATAAGTGATATTTGTACCATAAGGAATAATTTTTCCAACTACATGTATCATATGTACTAGGATCTTGTTGCAAATTTTGAATGAGTATCCACACTTCTTCGTCCTTCTTCCATTCATCCCTTGCTTCAGTTATCCATTCTATTTGGATAATAGAAATGACACAAAGCAATGCTTCCATCTCTTCATCCTTTCTTGAGAGTGCATTTGCAACAACATTTAGCTTCCCTTTTTTGTAGATGATTTCAAAGTCATAACCCAACATCTTTGTGACCCATTTTGCTGCTCTTCTGAAGATAGCCTTTGTTCCAAAAAGTGTTTAAGACTATTACGATCATTTTTTACCTTGAAGTGTCTTCCCATTAGGTAAGGTCATCATTTCTTTAGTGTATGTAGTATTGCCAACATTTCCTTCTCATAAATAGATTTCTGCAAATACTTTCCTTTGATTGGACAACTTTCAAAAGAAATGGGTCTTCCTTCTTGCATTAAAATAACACCAATTCCATTTCTTGAGGCATCACATTCCACAATAAATTTTTTTGTGAAGTTTGGCGTAGCTAAGACTGGTGCGAGGCACATTGCCTCTTTAAGATGTTCAAAGGCCTTAGTTTCTTCAGGAGTCCATGAAAATGCATATTTCTTCAATAATGTTGTTAGAGGTGTTGTTATTCTCCCATAATTCTTAACAAAATTGCGATAATAACCTGTTAACCCAAGAAATACTCGCAACTTATTTATGGTTGTTGGGACTTTCAATTCCTTAATGGCTTTAATTTTGTTAGGGTGTACCTTAACACCCTCATGAGATACAATATGACCCAAATATTTCACCTCTTGTACTCCAAATAAACATTTGGATGTTTTTGAATATAGTTGTTTCTCCTCCAATAGTTTGAGCACCCTGTCAACATGTTGAACATGATCCTTCCAAGACATGTTGTAGATTAGTATGTCATCAAAAAATACAAGCACAAATTTTCTAAGGAAGGGTTTGCAAATGGAATTCATTAACCCTTGAAATGTAGAAGGTGCATTGGTAAGGCCAAAAGGCATGAAAAAAAATTCATAATGACCCTCATGAGTTCGAAATGTTGTTTTCATAATACCTTCAGTCTTCATTCTAGTTTGATGATATCCTGAATGAAGATCCAACTTGGTAAAATAAATTTCTCCATGTAATTCATCCAATAATTCATCAATCACAGGAATGGGAAATTTATCTTTAATAGTGAGCTTATTGAGCTCCCTATAATCCAGACACACGCGCCATGATCCATCCTTCTTGTGGACCAATACTACTGGAGCATAGAAAGAACTCTGACTAGGTTGAATTATACTAGCCTCTAGAATTTTTTCAATCATACATTCAATTTCACTCTTTTGGACATAAGGATATCTATAAGACCTGATGTTTGGAGGAAAAATTCCTGGAATCAAATGAATAGCATGATCATGATCATGGATTGGTGGGAGTCCTTTGGGAGTTTCAAACACCTTGGAATGATTTTCCAAGGCTTTTTGGAGATCTGGAGAAATAGATGATTTTGATGTTGGAACTTCTAGTGAGCATAATTTTGCAATTATGCCTCGTTTTTCTTTCTTCATAAGCTTTTTCATGACATTAGAGCTTATTATCTTTTCTAGCTTCCATGCCATATCCCATAATTCAATTTCCTTTCCTTCTGAAAAAAAATTCAAGAAAGTTCTTGAAAATTAAAAGCTACTGTCCCCAAAGATTGTAACCATTGTACTCCTAGTACAACATCAACACCTCCCATTGGAATGGAAAGAATTTGACTATTCAATACATATTCCTCCATGGTTAGTTTAATATTATGGCATTTTCCAGAGCAATTTATAGTTCCTCCATTTGCAACCATCACTTGACATTTTGGTGCTGGGTATAGGAAACAATTCAATTCCTTGGCTACCTTACAATGAATAAAATTATGGGTACTATCTGAAGCAATCAACACTATTACCTTTTTCTTCTTGATATGTCCTTCTATATTAAGAGTTTGAGGAGTGGTAGTTCCTACCAATGCATTACACGATATGATCAGACTCATTTCTTATTCTTCTAGGGTTGGTTCCTGGTGTATATCCTCTTCTTTTGAAGTTTATTGTTCATTTTATTGCTCCTATTCACAATCTATGTAGAATGATTTCTTCTCAGCACACTTATGACCTTTAGTGTATTTTCTATCACAACTGTAGCAAAGCCCTTTTTCTCTTTTTTCTTCCAATTGTTGTGGTGTCAACCTTGTAGATTGTGGAAGTCTAGGAGTAGCAACACTTCCATCTTTATAGATGTGAGCGGTAGGCTTCCTTGTCGCCATAATTTTACATTCATTTTTTCTTGCCAACCTGAATGCCTTCTCCAATGAATCAGGTTCCCAAACGTGCACTTCATGTTGGATGTTATCCTTTAAATTCCCTATGTATACATCAATCATGTGTTCCTCTTGAATATCAGTTACTCTTTGTAATATTCCCAAATGGGGAAGCAACAATATATGAACACAAAACTGGAAATAATAGTGTAAATGAAAAAATCAACAATGGAAACCAATATGGAGCCATAACATTGTGTATGAGAACAAAACATCAATACAAAGTAGTGAGGCATAAATCATAGGAAATGAGGAAGCAAGCCTCCCATAAACAATCACTCCCAAATATGAGCTGTTGCTACAATACAAAATGCCAGAGAGCTGCTACAATGCAGTAATATTAAGCAAAAATACAGTTGGAGATCATACAATGAAATAAAAATACTGATATAGGCCAGAATAGATACTAGACATACAGATATGGGCACTAGATCAACTTTCCAAGACAACCTAAGAGGGTTTCTGGAAAATGCACACAATGTGCCAATGTAAGCTACAACCCTAGGGCTGGAGGTATGCTGCAACAATAGAAATGAGAATATATGGATAAATTTGTTGTAGAAACCTACAACTCTTCTCCAATAGATCCTTTGGATGAAATAATGACTCCTCCCCTAAAGAAATAACCTCCCAAAACAACCACTACAACCACCCCTGCAAATCCTCCCTAAAATAATGCAGATCTAGACTGAAACTGTGTTGTAGGGGGTATATACTCCTTGTCTTGATGAAAAATTTTGAAAATGCAACAAGATGATGGAGCTTAGTGAAATGAAGTCGCCTTCACTAAGTGGGCCCGCAGGCTATTTTTGGCGCAAAGTCTATTTTTAGACTGTGTCTATTTTTAGACATATGGAGCATGGTCTAGGAGTTGCAGTATGCTATTCTTGGATGATTGGTCGAGTTGGTAAAAATAGATGGACCTCTATTTTTAGACATACAAGTCGAAGTCTATTTTTAGACTGCCTGTCTAAAAATAGGTCAGTCAAATATTATTAGCCCTTAATAATATTTGGACTATAAACTTCAGTTTATCCTCTTGCAGCACTTCAGTTGGAGCTACGGATGTGGCCCATGCACCCGAAAGAAGGAATTACGCTATTCCTAGGGGTTTGGTGAGCTCATGCATGGTTGACTTCAATTAGAACTCAAGTGGCGGAGTTTGGTGGAGTTGATGAGACAGTTGGTGGAGTTGTGTTCTGTTTAACTTAGTTGAACTAGTTGTATTTAGTTTAACTGGCTAATACACTAGTGATGAGTGGAGTGAATTAAATATTATTTAATTCACTAATTATTAACTCATTATTCAACTCAAGAACACATCAGTTTACTACAGTGCATGGACAGTTCAGTGAAGACCAGTGGAAGAGGTAGATGAAAGGGTGAGTTTGCTATTAGTTGCGACATTAGTTGTGCATGATATTTGCACAAGCATTGGAGGATATTTCCAATGAGGATTGCGCAGTTGAAGCCAAGGAGATTCGAACTTGGATCTCTCATTACACCAACTTGGATTGCGCAATAGAGGCAGGCAAATAGTGGATGAGTTTTGAACCTGTGACTTGTTCAAAACTGAGCTAGTTTGTGTGTAACTTTTGGAGACAGTACTGAGTACTTGTGAGGAGTATTGTACCGAGATTGTTACATGTTCTCTTCCATTATAATATACAAAATAGCTGGGGGTTTTCAGCTATAAGATTTCCCCATTACATATTGTGTTTATGTGCGCATGCGACTGTTTCTATTTCCGCAAATTGATGATTAATTGTAGAAGAGGTTATGTGTTATACATGAATTCGAATTAGTGTATGATCAGGATAATCTCAGTGGATAAATCTTCATTATTCAGCAAATTTCTACATGGTATCGGAGCGAATTGATCATCGGGATCTATTACAGTGATTACAATTTTATTTCGGTAGACAGAGTCTGTATCGGGCCAGGTAGCCTCTGGATCCATCATTTCTCTGAAAGGTGATATATCCAGTAAATGCCCATACAGTCAATCTCTGTGCTAGAAATAATTTGTTCTCACAGATCCAGAAGCAGTTGAGTTTTGAGCTTGGAATTCGAATTTTGCAGCAGATTGTTTTCTTGGTGCCAGAGTTGAAAATGTCTTTCAACGGTTTGCGACTCGAATATGCCCTTGAAGGAAGTTCGAATTATGTTGCATGGAAAGATCGTATGGAGGCAGTATTAGAAGATAATGGGCTGAAGGAGTTCGTAGATATGGATGTCCAAAAGCCTACTGATCCTGCTGAAGTTGAAGCTTGGCAAAAGAAGATGGCGAAATGTCGAAGGATTCTGTTGGAGGGCGTGAAGGATCACATTGTATCCAGCCTGCATGGAAAAGCTTCTCCATATTTTATGTGGAAAGCGTTGACAGATCTATTCCAGAGCAAGAGAGACCAAAGGAAGCTGGCGCTCAAAGATAAACTCAGAAACATTAAGATGGAGAAAGGCGACAGTATCGCCAAGTACCTCACGAAGTTCACTCAATGCAGAGATGAGATGGGAAGTGTGGGGGTGACTGTCGATGAAGAGGATTTGGTGGACCTGGCTCTTCTTGGTCTTCTGAAAGCTTGGCATTCCTATCAGGACTCTGTCAATGGTCGGGAGAAGTTGCCGGGATGGGAGCGACTTTGGGCGGATCTCATGCAAGAGGAGATAAGGAGGACTACCAGGGATGGATCCTCATCAAAGGTATCTGATGAAGAAAATTTCACTTTGGCTGCCAAAGCAAAGAAGGGGAAGAGCAAGAAAGCTTCTCAGTCTGGTGCGAAAGGCAAGAAGCAAGACATTTCCAAGGTGAAGTGTTTTCACTGTCACCAGCACAGACACTATGCCACAAATTGTCCGCAAAAGAAGAAAAATAAGAAGGCTACTGGATCTGCAGCGGGAGAGGCATTGGCCTCCCAGTTCGAACTAGATTTTTCACTGATCGCATGCTTGGTCTCAAGTGTGATGGGATCAGTATGGTTCTTGGACAGTGGTGCGTCATTTCACATGACAGGAGATCGAGATCTGTTTTCAGATCTGGAGGAAAAAGATCTTGGAGTGGACATCAAGATGGGCGATGATGGTAGATACAGTGCGACCGGTATCGGTACCATTTCCTTTGAGAGGGAGTCTGGTAAACCCTTTGTATTGAAGAAAGTTTTGCATGTTCCAGGATTGATGAAGAATCTGATCTCTGTGGCGATGTTGGAAGACAAGGGGTATGATGTGGTCTTCAGCGAAGGAAAAGCCTTCCTGCGCAGTAAGACTACTGGAGAATCCCGGAAGATAGGGGTTCGAGTCAAGAACCTTTATCAGTTGCAAGTAGATGGCTACGCAACAATGGCATGCAAGGCGGGAGAAGTGGTGAGCCGGGATGATGAGGGCGAACTGTGGCACAGGAGATTGGGCCACCTTCACCATGGATATTTGAAGATCCTGCAGCAGATTTCTACTGGGCTTCCTAAGGGCACCCTTGCGCAGTCAGATCAGTGCAAGGGGTGTAATTTGGGAAAATATGTGAAAGCCACCTTTCACGAGAAGGATAGTCGTGCCACGACGATCATTGAGAGAGTTCACACAGACGTGTGTGGTCCTTTCTCAGTAGCTTCGACAGCAAAGCACAAGTACTACGTGATCTTTGTTGATGATTTCTCTTCGTAAGTGCCGGATCTTCTTCATGCAGAAGAAGAGCGAGACATACTCAAAGTTCTGTGAGTTCAAGGCACTGGTTGAGAAAGAATCGGGGAAGCAGGTGAAGGCTCTTAAGAGCGACAATGGTGGTGAATTCATCTCTGGCGAATTCAAGGACTTTTGCAGCACAGAAGGAATTCGAAGAGAGCTCATAGCACCTCATAACCCACAGCAGAACGGGGTGGCTGAGCGGAAGAACAGACCGATCGTGGGTGCTGCACGGGCGATGTTGCATGATCAGGGCCTACCCCTTCACTTGTCGGCTGAGGCATGCAATACAGCAGTGTATGTGCAGAACTGTTGTCCTCAAAAGGTTCTTGGCATGAGTACACCGGAGGAAGCTTATTCTGGTAAGAGACCTGACATTTCTCATTTGAGAATTTTTGGTTCACCTGTCTACATGCATGTGACGAAGGATGCCAGAAAGAAGCTGGATCCGACCGCAGAGGTTGGAATATTTGTGGGGTACACTGATACACCTCACAACTATCGGGTGTATTTGTCAGACAGTCGAAAGACTGTTGTGCGACGAGATATCAAGTTTTAGGAGGAGAAAGCCATGCAGTGTTTGCTTGAGAGGGAGCTACACTTGCATGCAGATGAGGAGCTGTTAGTTCCTAAGGAGGAGCTCTCTGGATGTGGATCAGCCAAGAGGAGAGTCTGCATGAGGTGGGGAAAAGACCACCTGCGTGCCGCCAACCATCGAGGCGCCGGCGCAGCTCGATGGGGAGCCGAGCGACCGGCTCGAGATGTAGAGAAGGCTGGTAGGGACCATCCCCAGCAGCGTACGCGACAAAGGCAGCCAACGGGACCGTACACTAGATACATGGCTCTTATGAGAAAATGTGTCATGACAGAGCCATCCTCTTTCGAGGAAGTTGTGGAGGATCCTGCATGGGTAGATGCCATGGTGGAAGAGTATGATTCTATTGTCAGAAACAGTGCATGGGAGATTGTCCCGCGACCGAAGGGGAAATCAGTGGTAGGTTTGCGATGGATCTACAAAGTGAAGCAAAGTGTCGATTTGAGGTAGGGCGGGCACACAACATTAGTGCCCTTACACTTCGCCGCATCGAGGGGATCGACGCAGAGGAGACCTTGCACCTCACAAGGAAGGTACCTAAGGTACTCTTCCACACGCACGATCCTAGCTCTCTCAAACAAGCAGATAGGATGGCACATCCATCGCATGGATGTGAATGGGATGTGAAGACTGCGTTCCTCAATGGATTTATTGAGGAGGAGGTGTACATAGAGCAGCCTGAAGGTTTTGAGATCTTCAGCAGTGAGTCGCATGTGTGCCGACTCAAGAGAGCACCGTACGGGCTGAAGCAAGCACCTCGTGCTTGGTACACTCGGATAGACAGCTACTTCACCGGGCTTGGATTCTCCAAGAGTGAGGCAAATCCAAACCTGTACCAGATTGTGGTGGAGGGGAAGCTGTTGATCATCGTACTGTATGTAGATGATCTGATTTTGACTGGCGATGAGCAGTTGATACTTTCATGCAAGGAGGATCTTGCACGAGAGTTTGAGATGAAGGACTTGGGCCACCTTCTCTATATTATTTCCCGGGGTTGAGATCTAAGGCAGTAGTGGTGGACCTGCTGTTTTTGCGGTAAGTATGCCCAGGCAATACTCAGAGAGGTTCAACAATGCATGGCTGCAAGCTCGTTGATACTCCTCTTCCCCGGTGGTTGGAGGAAGGAGGATGCTACTTCAGCGGAGGTAGTGGATGCCACTGTCTATCGACAGTTGGTGGGGTCACTTATGTATCTGGTCAATACACGACCCGATATATGCTATGCTGTTAACCAGCTTTTGCAATCTATGGTTAAGCCTACCAAGCTCTTCTGGAAGGCAGGCAAGCATGTATTGCATTATCTTAGTGGCACGTCGGGATATGGTCTATGGTACAGACAGGAGGATGGAGCGAAGCTTTCCGGCTTCACTGATGCAGATTGGGCAGGGAGCCCAACGGACTGAAAGAGCACATCTAGAGGAGTTTTCAGTATCGGCTCGACAGCATTTTCCTGGTACAGTAGGAAGCAGAGATCTGTGGCACTCAGTTTAGCAGAGGCCGAGTACATGGCAGCAAGCTTGGCTGCATGCGAGGCTATTTGGATGAGGAAGATCCTCGTCGGATTGTTCGGGTCACACTTGGAGCCTACTGTGATTTATTGTGATAACCAGAGTTGCATTAAACTCTCAGCTAATCCAGTATTTCATGATATATCCAAACACATCGACATCAGGTATCATCATATCAGAGATTGTGTGCAGCAGAGAATCATGTTACTTTCATATGTTCCCACGGAGGATCAGGATGCTGACATCTTGACGAAGGCGCTCACCAGGAGCAAGTTCGAATTCCACAGAGGCAGGATAGGGGTTGCAGATAATCCATATATTTTTGAGAGGGAGTGTTTAAAATGCAACAAGATGATGGAGCTTAGTGAAATGAAGTCGCCTTCACTAAGTGGGCCCGCAGGCTATTTTTGGCACAAAGTCTATTTTTAGACTATGTCTATTTTTAGACATATGGAGCATGGTCTAGGAGTTGCAGTATGCTATTCTTGGATGATTGGTCGAGTTGGTAAAAATAGATGGACCTCTATTTTTAGACATACAGGTCGAAGTCTATTTTTAGACTGCCTGTCTAAAAATAGGTCAGTCAAATATTATTAGCCCTTAATAATATTTGGACTATAAACTTCAGTTTATCCTCTTGCAGCACTTCAGTTGGAGCTACAGATGTGGCCCATGCACCTGACAGAAGGAATTACGCTATTCCTAGGGGTTTGGTGAGCTCATGCATGGTTGACTTCAGTTAGGACTTCAGTGGCAGAGTTTGGTGGAGTTGATGAGACAGTTGGTGGAGTTGTGTTCGGTTTAACTCAGTTGAACTAGTTGTGTTTAGTTTAACTGGATAATACACTAGTAATGAGTGGAGTGAATTAAATATTATTTAATTCACTAATTATTAACTCATTATTCAACTCAAGAACACATCAGTTCACTGCAGTGCATGGACAGTTCAGTGAAGACAAGTGGAAGAGGTAGATGAAAGGGTGAGTTTGCTAATAGTTGCGACAGGAGTTGTGCATGAGATTTGCACAAGCATTGGAGGAGATTTCCAATGATGATTGCGCATTTTAAGCCAAGGAGATTCGAACTTGGATCTCTCATTCAACCAACTTGGATTGCGCAATAGAGGCAGGCAATTAGTGGATGAGTTTTGAACCTGTGACTTGTTCAAAACTGAGCTAGTTTTTGTGTGTAACTTTTGGAGACAGTACTGAGTACTTGTGAGGAGTATTGTACTGAGATTGTTACATGTTCTCTTCTATTATAATATACAAAATAGCTGGGGGGTTTCAGCTATAAGCTTTCCCCATTACATATTGTGTTTATGTGCGCATGCGACTGTTTCTATTTCCGCAAATTGACGATCAATTGTAGAAGAGGTTATGTGTTATACATGAATTCGAATTAGTGTATGATCAGGATAATCTCAGTGGATAAATCTTCATTATTCAGCAAATTTCTACAAAAAATATGTCAATAAATCCCAAGGGGCTTCTTTACAAGCCTTCCAATGGATGGAAACCTTCCTCCGCTACAAAACTAACTCTGAATTCACCCAATATAATTCTCCACTGCTACACCCTGCAACACAACACAATACTCTGTAGAAACTACGTTGATGAAGAAAGATGTAGCTTGGCCTTAAGCCTGAGTGTGGAAATGTAGTGAAATACTCCTCCAAGAGGCCTCTCAAGGAAAGAGGTGGGATTCCCGCTCGGGAACAACCTGTGCTAAACAATAGTACAATCTGAGCTAAACAACTAAAGAGAGCAACAATTCTAAACAGACCATATACAAAATAATAATCCAAAGCATAACCCCATATGTCTGCCATCCTCTTCCTTATATAAGTTATGAGCTTCCTCACCCTTGGCCCCACTCAATTATATCACTACCTCCATGCAATCAATCTCCCTCCAAAACTGTGTTGTCCCACCATGAATGCCACTCCTCCATAACAACACTGTTTGATTTGGTCAAAGTTGACCCAGTATCCATGCTCCAGCCCATTTTCACACCTAAGGGTCTTCAATACAGCTTTTATATGACTTCCATTCATACTAGGAGTGTCTTTTATTACTACTAAGGATTTTTATGGATCTCCATACCCTCTTATTCCTCTATATAAGAGAAAAATAAAAATTTAATATTCCAATTAGCTCTGTGCTAATTTAGGAATATTACAGTCCTCCCAAATGTTTCTTGTCCTCAAGAAACTACAAGGAAGGAACTAAAGAGCCTCTCCTCTTCCTCCTATAGCATCTTGATATGATAATTTCCCCCAAAAGAACAAGATGTTATCTCATCAATAAGTCTCCAAGTTGCTCCTCCCAAGTGTATAAGTATGCCTTTGGTGAAAAATCCAAATGGCTCTCATCATGAACAAGTGGAATATCCATGGAAGCAACTATATGTGGTCTAGAGGCCTTCTTGAGGCATGGAATCTGAAATATATTAGGAAATTTCATTCCCATGTGAAACATCCATCCCCAAGCTATTATCCACAAAAAGTGAGTCACCCTCCAACATGGCAACTCATGAAAAATCTCCTCCACCTTTGGCTACTGTAATGTAGGTGGGTTGCATAACTGAACATGGTAGACTAAATGGCCTACCCCACACTATTTCTCTCTCCACTTATGGAAAGTGTAGAGCTGCTGCTGGTATTGGGTTGCAATAATGTTGCCCTCAAGATACAAAAGGACAACTGGATCTCCAAAGACCCCCTCTCTAGTTTCATGAGCCCAAACCATCCCATACAAAGTGAATGGTACATCATCACCATGTGGTATCGAAATCAGAGAAATACTGAAGGTTATATGCAATTTTGGATGGTACCAATGGTTTTTCTAGTGGATACAGTGTAGTTTTTCCAACTGTTGCTTTAGAACATCATGTGGCAAGTTGTCTCCCAACAAGTTGCTAGTTGTGCATGTTTGCCCATATACTATGAGGTAGTAAATGGCATTATAAATCAACTGAGCATAACAATAATAACACCACATTTGCCTAAAGTCATGCAGAGAAGGGATATCTCCATCACAAATGTTGGTCCTAGAATGACCATGAAACCCAAAGATAATATTGCCCTCTTGTGGAGCAATGCACTATACATAGATGGTGAGAAGATGCAAATACTTTATGAAATGATCAATTAGTATAGAAATACATTTCTTACCATGCATTGTGAGTATGTTTAAAGTGAGGTCCATAGATGAGCCCTCCCATGAGAATATCCTCATAAATGTTTGCAAAATGAAGGGATGCATACTTCCCTTCGAACACCATCAATAGAAACATACTCTCAAATGACAATGTCATTGGCCTTAGTGATAAGGCACTTGCCATTCCATGAATCCATTCTTTGACATGCCATATGCCAAAGTCATCCACCATCATGCTACTATGTGTGGGAGTCTCCTTCCTATGTGGAAGTACCTCCTGATCCTTCAATGCTGAAGGGTAGCCACCTTGCACTTTGATTGTGCCATTCCTTCCTCCTGAAACATACTACAAAGTATGGGAGAAATATAACCCATACTCTCCCAAGAGTAGCCAAAGAAACAATAGCTCTTGCTGCCTCCTCACACCTCCATCATACTAATCATGAGGTGAAAACATGATGATTGACATGAAGAATGCCATATCAACATAATGCACCCAAACTCCCTGCTGCCATATGATGTAAGTTCCATGCCAAGTCCCTTCCACCAACATACTCTTTGAAATAGAATGTGTCATATGATGACCAAAATCTTTCAAGAGTAGCCAACACAACCTTGCCTCCTGCTGCCCTGTGGCATAGATCTGCAAGGGGCTTTCCAGCCTCTTGCTCATCAACATCACCCATCCAACCAATGGTGAGTGTCTATAATCATGCTCAAAATTGGTATCCCTCTAATGGAGAAAACCATCCTCCCAAATCATATTTCTATCTTTGCATTTCGTGGGATGTTGAAATGTAATCTCTTGGAGATCTTCAAATGAAGACCACTCATCAATGACCAAGTTGATCCCATAAGGATCGAAATAAGGTGTAGGAAAAAACTTCTCATCAAGAGGTGAAGTGCTCATCAGGAAGTACCCATCATAATAATAGAAGATGTCATCCATCATAAGATTTCCTTCATCAACCATCTGCCTATCCTCTTCTATACATGTATAATGGTCATTGGAATGCTCCAATAATGGTTGGGCCCCCAACTCATCACTACTGCTCAATGACAACACTGTTGATCTCCATGATGGTGCATCTGATGTCTTAAGATCATGGTCAATGTTGAATACATAGTTCTTCATTACATTGTTTAGGAAAATACTCATCCTATCCTACAACAACCTACACTCCAACCCCAAGAGTTGTGTGCAGCTCAACAATGAATAACCAGGATGAATGTTTGTCTCCTCCTTGAACAATTCAAGGTTTCTCAGTGCAGTGATAGTCTGCTGCTCCAAATCAGCAATGTGCTTTGACTCTAGGTCATGCATTTGCCCAGACAACATGTTTCCATAATCCTCCATATGATGTGCTGAAATAATAGGAAATGGAAATATGTGCATACCTTGGTAAAGCTTGGGAACATATTGTACTGCTACAAGGGTTCCTTCCTTCAGTGTGATCACTTCCCAAACTACTGATGATGATGACTACTCTTCTATGGTTGCATCAGCGCTGGTACAAGTCTCCTCCTCCTCATGCATCTCCATAATAGTGCATGGGACTCTAAATGTCAAGAGATCAAGACCACTTTGCAAAGTTGCAAGTGTTCTTTCTCCTGATGTAAGTGCTCCTGTAGCAAGTGGTGGTGAAGGCCTCTTTTCCTCTAATTTCTTCTTGTCAAACTTCCTGATCAAACTTTGAGTAGTCTGCATATGTAGTCACTCTTTCATGACTTAAATGGTTGAACCACCAAATGTTTTATTCACACTCAAGGTGCAGCGCTGCAATCTCAACAACTTCTCTCTCTACTACTGGATGTAGTAGGAAAAACTTCATTTCCAAAGCTCTTGTTGTGCATGTGGATGACCCATCAAAAGTAGACAATAAAGATCTATTGCTGCAAGGTCTCCTTTATTCTTTGAGCTGAATGAACTATGGGAGAGTTAGATTCTCCTTGAAAGCCCTTATTTGAGATTTGTATTCTGCAAGATACTCGCTTAGAACCTCATGATCTAAGCATCTTCCATCTCCAAATCTCTTGTCTTCTTCTTCAAAATGAAAGGGCATAGTATGTTTCATTGGAGCTCTATGCAATACCAGATCTCCTTTCATCTAATAGGAAGTACATGGACCTTCCTCTTCTTGAAATCCTAGTGTGGTTTCATTGCCTTTCTCCATTTTTCTTTGCTTGACCTCCTTGGTGAGGTCCCTCTTAGATCTGAAAATAGATGAGATAAAACTCATTCCTTCCATCATTCTGATCTCTTTCTCCTTCTTCTTATTCTCCTAATATCATAATGGTTGAGATCCATAGGCTGAGCCAAGATTATGCTCTAATACCACTGTAATATTCCCAAATGGGGAAGCAGCAATATATGAATAGAAAAACTGGAAATAGCAGTGTAAATCAACACATCAACAATGGAAACCAATATGGAGCCATAACATTATGTATGAGAACAACAAATCAATACAAAATAGTGGAGCATAAATCATATGAAATGAGGAAACAAGCCTCCCATAAACAATCACTCCCAAATATGAGTTGTTGTTACAATACAAAATGCCGAAGAGCTGCTACAGCGCAGTCACTAAGCATAACTACAGCTGGAGATCATAAAATGAAATAAAAATACTGATATAGGCCACAATAGATACTAGACATAAAGATCTGGGCACTAGATCAGATTTCCAAGACAACCCAAGAGGGTTTCCAGAAAATGCATATAATGTGCCAATGTAAGCTATAGCCCTAGGGCTAGAGGTATGTTGCAACAATTGAAATGAGAAGATAAGGTTGAATTTTTTGTAGAAACCTACAACTCTTCTCCAATAGATCCTTCGGATGAAAGAATGGCTCCTCCATTGAAGAAATCACCTCCCAAAACAACCACTACAACCACCCCTGCAACTCCTTCCTAAAATAACACAAATCTAGATTGAAAATGTGTTTTAGGGGATAAATACTCCTTGTCCAGATGAAAAATATGTCAATAAAGCCCAAAGGGCTTCTTTACAGACCTTCCAATGGATGGAAACCTTCCTCCATTGCAAAACTAGCTCTAAAGTCACCCAATATAATTCTCCACTGCTGCACCCTGAAACACAGCACAATACTCTGTAGAAACTACACTGATGAAGAAATTTGTAGCTTGGGCTTAAGCTTGAGTGTGGAAATGTAGTGAAATAATCCTCCAAGGGGCCTCTCAAGAAAAGAGGTGGGATTCCTGCTCGGGAACACCCTGTGCTAAACATCACTGCAATATTAGCTAAACATCTCAAGAGAGAAATAAGTCTAAATAGATCATATAAAAAATAATAATCCAAAGCATAACCCCATATGGTTGCCATCCTCTTCCTTATATAATTTATGAGATTCCTCACCCTTGGCCCCACTCAATTAAGTCACTACCTCCATGCAATCAATCTCCCTCCAAAACTGCATTGTCCCACCATGAATGCCACTCCTCCATAACAATGTTGTTTGATTTGGTCAAATTTGACCCAGTCTTCATGCTCCAGCCCCTTTCCACACCTAAGGGTCTTCAATCCAGTTTTTAGATGACCTCCATTCATACTAGGAGTGTCGTTTATTCCTACTAAGGAGTTGTATTGGTCTCCATACCCTATTATTCCTCTATCTAAGAGCAAAATCAAAATTTAATATTCCAATTAGTTGTGTGCTAATTTAGGAATATTACACCCTTATATTCAATTTTTGGAAGTCCTCAATGTGCTCCACCACTGAACCCTTTTGTTTGAGATTTATAAATTTTCTAAAGAGCATGTTTCTCTTTGTATCCTCATAATGTGCTATCATTTCCTCCGTAAAAAATGACCAAGTGACAATTTTTTTATGGGAGCAAAACCATCGATACCATAAAAATGTATTTTTGTTCTAAATGTAAAGTTGAAATGTGTACCTTTTGTGTGTTTTTCACATTATTGAGATCAAAATATTGGTCCATATGTAGTATCCATGTTATGGGATCCTTGCCATCAAACTTCCTCATATCCATCTTAGGAATATGGTGGTTCTTCAATCCAACATTAGAGTTTATGAACTCATGGTTAACATTTATTTTTTCTCATCATGAGTTTCCTCTACTATATTTCCATCATTAGGAATCATTTAATGTATTAAACTTGTCGTCAAACCTTCCATGTCTGCTTTTAGATAATTCTTCATGTCTTCCATGTCGTCTTTGATTTTTTCATCGATCTTAGCTTCCATGTCATCCATCTTAGCTTCCATGCCAGCTTCCATGCCATCCATCTTAGCTTCCATGCCATTCTTAAAACCATCCATGCCTTTCTTCAAAACATCCATCTTAGCTTCCACACATTTCTTCAAATGATCCATCTTAGCTTCCACACCTTTCTTCAAAACTTCCATTTCATTTTTTGTTGCTCTTTGCGAGAGAAAAATTTTGTGCACTTGCTCTTGTAATTTTGATATGTCATGTTGCACTTCTTCCTCCTTATGAGTCATAGCAGAGCCTTTTGAAGGCTTAATGGGTGTTGAATTATTTTTAGGTGGCATTTTAGAACCCAATACTGATATCTATGCTTCAATATGCCCTTGGAATCACTTCAAACTGAATTTTCACACAAGGCTTATGCAATTCGAAAAAAATGCACACATTTTTCTTTCTTTTGAGGAGCTCAATATTGAAATTGAATTATCTCTATGATTTCGGATCTTCAATATCTCAAATTAGGCCCTATAGTAGCCCTATGAAGATTATTTTGGATGCCATAGGTCTGACCTGATTTGGATTCTTGAAGGAAAAGTTATGCCCAATCTCCCACAATGACCTAATCATGGACTAGTTCAGTGGAGAAAACTTGTACGACGTGACATGTGTCACTGTTTCCTCCTTTGACTCTGAAATATATACACAGGAAACTATAGTCCGTGTACTTGCGGCCACTCTTTACAGAATTTCAATCCGACGCTCAGAGAGAGACTTACGAAGATTTTCTCACGGTCACCTCTATGAGATGAAATTTGGGAGCTTGAAAAAACCCTAACTTCCATAGATCATATCTCCGAAAATTTAGCAAACCAAGATATGAAATTTTTACAGGAAGTTCCTTAGGATTTAGGCTTCGCTTTGTAAAAATTTCAGCTTCTGAAACTTCGTAACAAAAAATTTGTAGCGAAAATTCCATGATGGCCTGTTTTAGGTGAAATTCGGGAGCCTGAAAAGACCCTAACTTCCACAGATCATATCTCCGAAAATATTGCAAACCAAGATCTGAAATTTTCAAATGACATTCCTCGGAATTTAGGCTTCACTCTATAAATATTTCGACGTCTGAACCTTCATAGAAAATAAGTTATAGTAAAAATTCCACGATGACCTGTTTAGAGAAGTGAAACCTTAGAATCCAAAGCTCTGATACCAAATGTTATGAAACTAGCTCCAAAAATAGAAGAAAAGAGAGATCAACAGCTTAGAAATAAGCCACTTTGAGGGGGAAAACTCCTTTACATTACATAAATGAACAATTCTTGGATGATACAAATGACAAAACCTCCTTCTATATATAGGAGTCCATGGGGTCACATTATGATCCTATCCGACCTAACAATAATAATGTAAGGGCACAATAATAACAATATTGGGGTTACAGGGATACAACAATAACAATAAGTGGGTTACACTAACAACAATAAGGGACTATACTAGTAATATAGGGACCTAACATGTTGATATTGTAACATTGGAAAGTGTTCCAAGTCTCATATTTTGGGAGGAGGCTTGGACATCAATATTCCAAATAACCTAGAAATCATTTGTGGAAATTCCACTTGGTTCATGATTTATTAAAATGATTAATTATTTTAAAGTGACCCCCAAGTCTAAACTTAGGGAAATTAAATAATTAAAGGGTATTAATAAAATAGAGTGTGAATCTTCTAGAAAATGAATATCAAGTCATATTTTAATCTCCACTGTTGATTATAGATCTAATCTAGGTCGTTGATTCATCAATGAGAAGACTATAAGAGAAGGATTAAGGGTAATTTCGAAAGCAAGTCAGGTACACACTTAGTACCCAAAGGAAATTGATTTTGAAGGAATAGAATTCAATTTCAGAGGGACAGGTTGTAGAGGTGGAGTTGCAGAGGCAGAAGGGGGAAGGGGAAGTCAGCAAAGGAAGAAGAAGGCATGAGGAGGATGTAAAGGGGACAACAATGAGCAACAACACTGGTCCTCCATGCATAGTGACGCAGTCCGGCGCAGTGTCTGCACAGAAGACCACACAGGGTGATGCAGAGGGAGAAAGGGTGTCTCTCGTGTGTTAGAAATTCTTCCGAAGGGTTCGGAAAAAATATCGCAGGTGTATTCTAGACATCTTCTTGTCAAATTTCTGTAAATGATTTCTACACTTGAAGAATAATACAAACGCTTATCTGCTGCACCGACTTTCCTGCATTGGATTTTTTCAGGGACAATTGTCCAAAAATAACTATGTTCATGTGATTGTTTCTATTGTGTTATATGTGTTCTATTTTATTTTTTGCTTATGATTAAGTGAATACTACAGTTGTGTTTATTTCAGAATTTACTGAAAGTATTTGTAAATAACTTATCATAAATAAGTAGGCGAAATAAATCAATCAGTGCAGTAGTACTTTAGCTTAAAAATTTCATAGGGTTAAGTTACTAGTCCTGGAGCCTTGGTTGGGACAAACACTTTCGAGCCCTTGATAGGTTGAGCTACTAGTCCATGGAGCTAGGTTGGAAAAATGTTCTTGATACATGTAAGGTTGCAGGTTGAGTTACTAGTTCCTAGAGCCATGGAAAACTTGGGTAGAGAACGATCTGGTTGGTGTTAGTGATGTCCAACAACGAGGTGGAATCACTTGTTGAGGGTTGAGGTGGTTTGGACTCTGGAAGCCTTGGTTTGTTTTTGTTTGGTTTATTCCATGATATCCCACATTCATTCTTAGAACATGGTACGTGGGTGATTGGCTGAAAGAGAGATTTGGTTTAGCCCAATCTATGGTCAGGTGGTACGTGGAAGTCCCTGACTTGGTTGTCTTTTGCATATGATAAAAAGAGATATTTTCCTATTGTATTGTATGAGTACTTTTACTTTTTATTATGTATCTTTGATGATTTATCTATCATGGTTACTATTTTGGTTAAATTTTGGTTATAAGCATGGTTTCATAATAGGTTCTAGCTATGAATATTGATATATTTTGATTAGTTAATGAATGATTAATGAATGCATGTGCTGACAAATGTTATTGCAGATATTATGAGATGGCATTATACCTTCTTTTTGAATCTCATATAAGTTTCAAACTCCTATGATCAAATATGCATTCATGACCTATAGATTACATGTTCACCATATGTTTCAAGAAATGACTATCATGTTTATGCCCATCTAGGTAAATTCCTTGATCAAGTTTTGCATGAATGGATTTCTCCTAATGCTATTTATAATTCTGGAAAGTCTCATTGAGTTCTGGGTAGTGGTCTAGAGGCTAGCCTGAAATGGTGGCTTAGAATCTGGGATTGCACCCTTTGAACTAGAATTTTTGGCCATAACTACACCCTCACAGGCTTATGCATGCGGTTGGGGACCTATAACTGCATAGAGGCCTTGTTATGCATGCGCTTGTGGGTCTAGGTCACTAAAAAGGAAATTCAACTCAAGGTTTGGGTACTTGGAGTGGTTGTTTAGCTCCTAGGTGTCATATAGCTCCTAGGGAAGGTCAATAAAGTTCCATTTTTTCGACTCCACTTCCTTAACTGTACTTAGGAGGTTGCGTCACATCATAGCAGCCTTCAACTCATGTTTACCTCGACATACCAATTAAAGTGGATAGATGTGAGAGCGCTGATTATATATATACATATATAATTTAATTATTAAACACTTAATTATAATTTAATATTATTCAAATAATATAATTAAAATAATCATTATTAATGATAATTTGTTTTTAAAACTATAGTGAAGATAAATATCAAATAAGTATATATAACTCTACTCATATATATATATATATCCACAAATCGATTTATAAAAAAAAAAATTGGGGAAAAAATACTATTATTAAAATAAGTTCAATCATCATACTTTTATAAAAAAATAAAAAATTGTAAGCTTGGTAGTTCCTTTCATTTTTCACTTTTTTCTCTCTCTCTCTTTTTTTTTTTTTTTAACTCTATTTTCATCAACATGTCCAGATACATCACCCCGATCAGGGAAGGGAATAAAATGATTAAATTGATTTTAGTGTATTGATTAAATGTATTATTCATATTTGGTAATATTATCTAAACAAAAATTTGGTAAAATACATTTTTTTCTTTTCTAAAAGAGGAAGAAATATTAAGGCTGATTTCTTAGCGCTGTGGCTATTATTGTATGTGGAAAATTACTTTGGCGTAACAAACCTACAAATTTTTAGAGACTCCCAATTTTTGGTTGATTGGATATGTGACAAGGTTGGAATTTTTGACCTCCATGCGCTTCATATCATTTAGGAAATAAAGAAGGAAATTAGCAAACTAGAAGGGTTTGAATCAAAACACACTTTGAGGGAGATGAATTATCTAGCAAATCATATATCTAAGGAGGCTTTTTAATTTCAACTTGCGATGTTTGAATTTTGGATTAGAGGTCATCCCATTTTAGTGTTAAAAAGTTTTATATCTTTTGAAATTTTCAAATCATGTAGCTTCTTAAAAGATAAACTTGTTTGTATCAAAACAAAATAATGGTATTTATGTTGTTGGTTTTGGTAGATGAGAAATGAGAATTTTTAAGGCTACCAAAGATGATTGAAAAATATAATGAGATGCAATTTCTTTTTGTGTATAGTTACATCATGATCGAACTTATCATGACATCTCAATGTATTTTTGTATCAAGGAAATATAAGTTTTGTTTGGAACACATATTTGGTAATACATTTAATCTACTTAATACTTTTATATTTAAATATAATTTATTATTATTTGAATTTTTTCAATGATATAATATATTGTCTATAGTTTTTATTAAATGAGCTTATTGTGGAGAGATGAAAAAAATGATTGTTATCTTTCTCATCTAGATTCATTTTTAACAAATGACATGATGAACTTCATTTTTATAGCCATCACTAATTAAACTACCCCTAAAACTTATATTTAAATTATATATTTTTAAAATAAATTAACTATTTATTTTAATATAAATTTATATAATTAATTTATTATAACATTATATAGTATATTTAATATAGATACTTTAAAATTTAATTAAAAAATATTTAATTATTATATTTGTTTATTTATTAATCTAAATATTTCTTATTTAATATTACATATTTATTTATTTAATAAAATTCTTTATAAAGCTTAAGATTTATTACTTTTATTTGATTTTTTTTAAACACTTTCCCAATTTTCAAAATTCAATATTATATTTAATATCCCATAACTCCTTAATCCCCAATCTTTTATATTTCGCTACTAAATTGAGTTAACAGAAACAAATAAAAACCATATGTCATTAATGGAATTAGGTAAACCAGAATAATTGAATTAAAAACAACTTTTTAATGTTTAAAGAATGTATATAAATAATCTTTAATACTATGTACATCGAGATTCTCACAGGCATTTCACCTTTCATGTTTTTTTTTATATAAAAAATGTACATATAAATTAATATTTAAAATATTTATTTTGTGAACCTAGATAATAAATGTATAAATTCAATATTCTTTTTATTTTTATTAAATAAAATTTTATATTAATTAATTTATTTTAAATTGTGTGTCAGTATATTTTTTAGTTATGGATTAGCTTGTGGTTTAAAAAAATGTGACTCATAAATATTTAAGTTGTCAAAATCATTTCAAGATCATATTTGACCCAAACCACACCAACTATTTGTATGGCTAGAATTTTTTGGTGCTTTCTTTCTATTTTGATGACTTTCTAACTTAAAACAAAATCTAGACCACACCAACAATTTGTATGGCTATAATTTTTTGGTGTCTGTTTTTTATTATGATGAGTTCCTAACTTAAAAGAAAACTCTCAAAATCCAATAGGGCTAATAACATTTGACAAGTTGTTGATTTATTTATTTGAATAAAAATATAAAATTGTTTTATTATATGATAAGTTATAGCAAGGATATCCTGGTTACATAGGATTATCTAATGTTCCAAAAAAATAAAATTAAATAGTAACTCTAGGTTGCTACAAATAGTTCAAAACAAATTATATGATATAATTCTATAAATTATTGCTTGCTTCTTATTAACAAAAACCACTAGGATTCTAATAACCTTGAACAACACTTTATTTAATGGAAAACAATTCTACTATGTAAATCATTTCAACCAATGTTAGGAGTGTTTCCTTGTTCTATGTTCATCAGTTCCTTGAATTTACAAATTATTCTTCTCTTTAAAGTCTACTTGAGTTGTCGAATTTTGAATTGTTGGATGTCATGGACAAGGAATTTTAATGGAGATTTACAAAAAAAAACCTTAACATATTGCAATCAACTTCTAGAATGTTTATCCTTTTCTTTTGATGGACTAGAATATTTAGGGTGGTGGCATGTTGATGATATTGAAAGAAAATATCTCATATTGAATTGTATATCTTCATCTGACTTTTACATTTTCTAAATTCCTTATTACCTTTGTTATATATCCTTTCTGTCTCTTCAAGCTAAGACAAATGTAGAATGTAAAGATCAAAGGAAGATATTTTTTAACCTAATCTTAATGATGTGATTTTTGAGAAAGTATTTTTATCTAGTTTCAAAACTTCAAATTTTATAATCAAAACCTTTTTATTTTTACTAAAAATATTAATAAATTAAATGGTTTCAAAACTTCAATTTTTATAATCAAAACACATATCAATTAAATGATTAAAAAAAAAATTATTTTAAATAAAAAAATATTTAAAAATACATTTTAATACTCTAATATATAATAAGATCAAACCCCCCATCACCTTTTTATTTTTACTAAAAATATTAATAATTTAAATGGTTTCAAAACTTCAAATTTTATAATCAAAACATATATATCAATTAAATAATTAAAAAAATATATTTTAATATATAGCTTGAGTGGGTATAATGGCTAAGAGCATGTGCTTCCTCTTAAGAAATCACAGATTCAAAATCAGAAAGGATAACGTATGTATATCTTGCTAAACTTAGCAGTCAAATATATGAGTGGAGGTGAGTCTCTTCTCCCATAAACAATGAGATCTTATACACCAATTATCTCATAAACAAAGAAGTCTCATACACCAATTTGGTATCTAACTTGACAGTGACTTTAAAATTGAATTATTATTATTATTATTATTATTATTATTATATATAATAAGATGAAATGAAATATTTCAAATATATTAATTATAATATATAACATAATATTCAAATATATATTAAAATATTCCAAATATATTAATTATAATATATAACATGATATTAAATATATATTAAGCTCGATATTCAAAATACATAAGAAACACGACATTCCATATATATTATGTTGCATTGATATTCAAAGTATATATTATGCAAGATATTCAAAATATGACTAAAAAAGGATAGCAGTTAATGATATCACATAAATAAATAAATGAAATTATTATATTATAACTATCACATCCAAAAATCATTAAACACACATCAAAATTTGACTTCCTATATCCATCAGCATTGGGAGGGTTTCCATGGCTATTACATTTCTCTCACGTAAACCGTTAAAATAGATTGCTGCGAACACACAGAGATGGCACGTTCTATCCATGGAATCTCAGCGGGTGTCTTTTCCATAAAAATACAGTCACTCTCTCTGAAGCCATTGCACTGGAGCCAACAACTGTCACCAATTATGAGACTTAACAATCAAACATTTATCAATCGGTGGGTGAGTATCAACTGGCACCAATTATAAGAATCAGTCACACATTTATCAACAGTTTATAATATTTGTTTATGACATCTGCGTTCTCGTCATGATCCGGCGCCGAGAAGTACCAACTTTTCTGAACTTCAAAGTTTAAACAATCATTTATTCATGATGATTTTTTTCCAGAGAATCATTTATTCATGATAATCTTACCAGTTATCTGTATCAGATGACGCATGAATGACGTTGGTTTTATCAGAGGCAGTATTAAAGTAATGAGGGGGCAAATTCCAGAAGCGGGGCAGTTCAATTGGTAATAGCCGGGTTTGAATTTCAAATTTTCTTTTATACGTAGAGTGATTTTTATTATTATTTTTTAAATCTTGACTAGTGTATTTCAAAAAAAGCATCTATATATTTCAAAATCTACCAAATCCACTTCTCTTAAATAAGGGTGCACGTTGCTTTGGCTTGCCCTGCTGACTTGCTAACTAGTCACTCTCTGGGCTCCGCCAAAATGCTTTAATGTTGTTTTAGTGATCTCTAGGCTTTTAGGAGGAATATAAGTTACAATGCATTAATAGTTTTTAATAGTTTGGGCTAGGAGAAACCAGTATTAAATCAGTTTTGATGTTCTCATCTTCATTCTCAGCTTTGATGTTTTTTGGCTTAATCATTTTATATTATAAAATTAATAGATTTTTGAAAGATAGAATGAGATTCAACAAATTATTTAATTGGATTTAATTATGGGCAAAACTTCACAGTTAAGTTAGTTTGAGCCAGAGGCTATGGGATGGGTGACCTTCTCGGAAGTCCTGGCAACTGAAGTAGAAGTGATGATTGATTATATGTGATTCATTTCACTAGTTTCAATCCCACTTCTTCACCAGTGTGAGCATCACTTGATGAAATGATGCTATGAGTGCCATGCAATAAGTGCTAAGTGAACTATTCAAAAATCATAAGAAATTAGTTAGTTACAACTATCTCTTATTAAAAAATAATAAATATCATAGTTAAATGACTTAATTAAACACTTAAATCCCAAAAAATAATATCTAAAATTATCTAATTTTTTAATTTTGCTATCAATTTTACTAAATTTATTAACTATAATAGTAGTAACTATATAAATCTATCACATAAATAGTTTAATATTTAGTTTTTTAATTTTTTTAATATATAGAGTTGATATAGACATTTAAAAGTTTTAATTTTTATTGTTATAAATTATAATTCAAGCTTTTATTAAAATACACTACACAAATAAATATAATTGAATTCATAATTTTTTATTTTTAAAAACATTTATCCATATATTTCAAAAAATTCACATGTTTGGAAATTTATTAAATCCATTTCTAATTGAGGATTTTCCTAAGTAAAGGTGCCGGTTGCTTTGGCTTTCCCTGCTAACTGATCCCTCTCAGTGAGCTCGAGGAATATAAGCTACACTACATTAATATTTTTTAATAGTTTGAGTTATGAGAGACCAGTGTTAAATCAGTTTTGATGTGGCCATCGTCAGCTTAGATCTATCCCTATCACTTAATCATTATATATTATAAAACTAATAGATTTTTAAAAAATGGAATGAGATCTAACTAATTAACTTAATTTTTTCTATTAATTCTATTAAACTAAATCTAAAAGGAGATGGAATGAGATTCAATTAATTAATTTGAATTTTTTTTTTTCAATTTTATTAAATTTGTTAACTATGATAATGGGGACAATATAAATTTATCACAAAATAAGCAATTATTCAATAATTTTATTAATTAAAATAATAATAATAATAATAATAATAAAACTTTTTATGTAAAAATTTGGTCATATAATTTTTTATGGACAGTCGCTCAATTATCTATAAATGTATCAGCACTATTGCTCATAATATTATGCTTGTTTTCAAGTTTTATTTGGGCCAACCCCTTTTTAAGGACAGCCCAAAAACAGTACAACAAAAGCAAAAATTGGTTAAAAGCAGTTTACCAACCCTGCCAACTCTGTCTATAAAACACTTTATGTTTATAAAATTAATAGATTAACACAACTTACCAAAAAAAATTATCTATAACTTGTTTGAAGTATGATATACACCCTGAAGTAGGTAGACCTAAACAAATGTCATAAAATGGTTCCATGTATAGTCATTATCAGCTTTCTGATTATATTTCTAATATTCTAGTGTATTCAGTTCACCAGAAGAGAGGTCATCGTTCAGGGTCGTTGTCACCTTTGGGATTATATTTCTGGCTTTTCTGTATTGTAATAGTCTGGTCATGAAGTCCTCCGTTTCATGGTCGCTGTCACCTTTCGGATTATATCTCTTTCTGTACTGTAAAAATCTGGTCATGAAGCCCTTCGGTTCGTGGTCGCTATCGCCTTTCGGATTGTATTTCTCTCTTTCTGTACTCTAAAACTTTGATCATGAAGTCTTTCGGTTCATGGTCGCTCTCAGCTTTCGGATTATTCGGAACATCGTTCATAAATCTCATAAATCCCGTTATGTATTAATCCCTAAAGTATTAACGAGATACATTAAGGTCAAATGTATGAAAGGGTTGGAAATATTGAGCACATTGTTTAGGCCCATGTAGTGCAATACGACCTTCTCAAAAGAGCTTGTCTGGAATCATTTATTTAGCATTAATTGTCAAACCTCAGACAATTTATTTAGCATTGATTGTCAAACCTCCGCTATTGGAAAGCAGAAAGATAACGTATGAGAAAGGAAAAACGGAGTTTTAAAATCGATTTTTTTATCAGAAAAGTACAGGCATCGTTGATGTTTTGGACTATAAGAATATGGCACATGGAATGAACAGAAAAAAGGAGTTTCAAAACCATTAATGCTGGATTGAAAAAGAAAAATGTTGTTCCAAAAGCATTCCATTTTTTAAAAGAAAATTAAAGCAGTACGAGGTCAATTGGAAAAGAGAAAGAGGGATTTTCAAAAGCTTGTTAAAACATAAAAGTAGATTGATTGGAAAGTAAGCCAACATTGACCAGTAGCCTGGAGTAAGATGGCACATGGAAAAAGAAATTGGGAGTTCTAAAACAATTTTTAAAACAGAAAAGTACATCATTACGTCGTTAAAAACGCTGTAGAATAAACAGGAAGACATGATATTATTTTTTATTGTAAATTGGTGGAAAAGAGGGAAAATGTGATTTTGTTTTAACTTTATAGGCATAGAAAAATGGAGAGAATGTAGTTGTGTGAGAAAAATTAGTGAGCAATCATATTATCTTTTATTGTAAATTTGTGGAAAAGAGGGAAAAGGTGATTTTGTTTTAACTTTATAGGCAGCGAAAAATGGAGAAAATGTAGTTAGGTGAGAAAAAATAGTGAGCAATAAATCTACTTTTGTTTCGATATAGGAGATTATAGTGAGATAGATTAATTAAATATAATAAATTTTTGAAATTTGTGGAAAAAATATTATCTTAAAAAGTTATTAATAAATTAATTATAATTAAAATAGATAATTATATTGTTAAATATAAGACTTTTGTGATCTATACTTTAGAAAAATGTCATTCAAATTAATCACATCATTTCTAATGATGTGATTATTGGGAAAAAAAAATTTTGTTTGGTCAAATTATCTTTTACAATGAAATACATCGAACCTTGGAATATGGATTTATTTGTTAGTTTGTTAAAAATAATGAGTGCATTTAGTATAAAGGAAGGATAGAAAGAGAGGAAGGATAGAGCCAGAGGACAGAAAGAAAATGAATAATTGATACAATCAAGCCGAGAAGGGGAAAAGAACTCTGTAATTTTTATTTTCTGAGTAATTGATTAAAGCATGGATGTGCAAGTAATTGTTCCTGTGCATGTGAATTCATCCAAATCCTGCTAAGGATCACTTACATAAGGAGTTAAAATCTGAGTATTATTCTTCTTTTTTTATCATTAATGTCTTCACATCAGAAATCCAAATTAAACCTATTTTAGTGCATTTACGTGTGATAAATCAAGTTTCAAGGCATAGAAAAAAAACTTGGACAAATTGTTGTGTTTATCGCAAAACAGTTTTGTTGTAACTTCGGCCGAAACCAAATTTTCCTTGTTCGCATTGCAATTCCAAACTTAAGTAAAATATCACATTGCGCTGATATAATATTTCACCACATCGCAATCGGTGATTTTTATATTTATATTTTAAATTATCGCAAGTTAATTGTAGTAAGTGTGATATCCAATAAGGTTTTTGCAACGCTTTGCAAAATCGCAAAATATCAAACATTGCTATATATGTTATAAGCGATTTGCGATACGGCTAAAATCAGGAAGTTGTGATATAGTTATAAAGGGGTGATTTGAAGTTTATTTGTAGTAAAAAGGTTTTTTATTTGATTTTGCTACAGGAACAATGTGCCTGCACATCAAATTTTGGTATCACAACCAATTAAAATTGAGTTTAATTCAACAAGATGCCACCTAGAAGAGCAGATAGCATAGGGAGAGGAAGACCAATAGCAAATGCAATTGTACTGGAAGAGCTTCAACACCTTCGTGCAAGGATGGAAACGATGGAGGTTGCCCAAAGGAGAGTGCTTGATGAAGGAGACGACAGTTTTGCAGAGGAACCTTCAGAAGAAGATGAAGAGAATGAGACAACAAAATTTCTCAAGATGTTGATGAAGGCGAGCAGAAGACCAAAGATAGAAGTGCCTTTGTATGATGGAAATCTCAATGTGAAAGAATTAATAGATTGGATCAGTTTATTAGAAAAGTAATTTGACTTTGAAGAAGTCAAAGACAAAAAGAAAGTGAAATTTGCGGCTACCAGATTGAAAGGCCATGCAGCCATCTGGTGGGAGGAGTTACAGGTATCCAGACAAAGAAAAGGAAAGCCCAAAATTAAAACAATTATAAGTTCATGCCAAAGGATTATAAGTTAAATATTTTTAAACAATTACAAAATTTGAAGAAAAAATGGATTACTGTCAAAGAATATACATAATAGTTTTATAAGCTGAATATCAGAGCTAGACATGTGGAAGATGATGTTGAGAAATTAGGCAGGTACATAAATGGCTTGAGGTATGATATCCAAGTGTTTAGTAAAATAATTTGCATTAGATTACTAACATAAATTATCAATCTGGTATCTGTAGGAATTGTGAGACATATGTGCACAATATATGTCAGGGATCAGTTTATCAAAAACTAAAAAACTAATCTAATCACACCATTCCTAATTTTTATTCCATGGATTGAAAGCATAGATCCTATGACTAAGAATTGAAATGACAATGATATCTAAATTGAAAGTAAATACAATGTATATGAAAAGAAACTATGACTTGTTGTATGACCAAATACTTCAAATATCATTCAATTGGAAAATGACAAAGTCACCTTCTTGAGATGACTACTCAAGCAAATGATTATACATTTAAAATGAAAACTTAATCTAAGAAAGCAGTTAAAAAGCATGTAAAAGGAAACTAACTACTGTATGACAAAATACTCAAATATCATTCAATTTTGGAAAATGACAAAGCCATCTTCTTGAGATTATTTAACAAGCATCTGATTATACATTTAAATTGAAAACTTAATCTAAGAAAGTAGTTAAAAATCATGTAAAATGAAACTAACTACTGTATGAACAAATACTCAAATATCATTCAATTTTGGAAAATGACAAAGCCATTTTCTTGAGATGATTTAACAAGCATCTGATTATACATTTAATTAAATATTTAATCTAAGAAAGAAATTAAAAGGCATGTGAAAAGGAAACTAAACTATTGTATGACAAAATACTCAAATATCATTCAATTTTGGAAAATGACAAAGCCATCTTCTTGAGATGATTTAACAAGCATAAGATTACACAACAATTAGAAGCTTAATCTATGAAAGCAAATAAATCTCAGACATTGTAGGTGGCCAATCCAAAAGTATGAGAGATGGGAAAAATTGAACACATCACAATGCGAGCATTACCAAAAAAATGTTGAACATTAATCATGATTATTTGTATTCAAGATGTGAGTAATATTAACTTGTACAATTGAGTCTTCTCCAATTTTACACCATAACCTGATAGGAGAAATATTCCCCTATTTATAAAAGAATTAGGGATATCTAGTCAATAAATGTAGATCCCTTAAATATCTACTATATCCATACTTGTCTCGACTTATCCCTAAATTCTAGATACAAATCCTATGACAAATCAAGATCTCCATTATCTTTCTCCTTGGAATATGGTCCACCTCTTGAGTTGAAATTGGAATTTGATCTTGGGAGGCCAAGTAAGACCCTTATAGAATCTCCAAAATAGGCCTACACATGTCACAAAACTCATAACACATATATAGATATATGGAACCATGTTAATTTTCTAGTTTTTAATCATAAATTCACTTTAAATACATAAAATAAATAACTTTGGAAAACAAGGATCCCAACCCATATATTTATGAAAATGGTTACTTGATGTAGGGTTTTAGGCTAGATAGTTATGAAATGACAGCTGAATGGTTATGAATTAATGAAAAAATGTATGAGAAGACAATTTTGAGATTCAACATACCCCCCAACTAGAGTTGTTGCATCTCCTCATGCTACTATTGCATTGATTTATTTGTCCATGAGTTGATATTTTATGAGTTTTGACCTATATAGATTCTTTCCAAACTTTGCTTCATGATATTTTCTTTTGGGAAAGTATAATACATTTGATTGCAACATTTTTTTTTTTAATATATATATATATATATATATATATATATATATATATATATATATATATTAAAAATTAAAAAAATTTAAAAAAATGTGTGTGTGTGTGTGTGTGTGTGTGTGTGTATATATATATATATATATATATATATATATATATATATATATATTATGGTTGGTTCTTGTTTGACAACCAATTTTTGAACAATGGTTCTTGTGTAACAATGCTTTATTTTCTTTTTTGCATCAAAGTTCATAAAAAAAATTAGAATCAAATACTTTAATGAACTGATAATTTGCAAAGCATATAATCTTTTGGAATCATACTGCAACAATAGTTGGTTGGGAAGTATATGCAGGTTGGAATGAAATGAAAATGTGTGATAGTGTATGACATGTAAATATGAAATGATATCCCTTCCCCCCAACTAAAGATATGATAATGTGGAAAACGGAGTGAGGAATTTTTCCAAAGTTATAATTTTAGCATTCTAAGGAATTACATGACTAAAAATACGAAAACCACATACCTTCACTTATGTTAGATGTGGATGAGTTTTGTGTACTAAAGAGTGTGGTTATTGATGCTATTGGATCATGAAGTATGTAAACAAAGGAGTTTGATCGGCTTCTTTGTTCTCTTTGTGTTGATGACAAGATTGGGATCTTTATTGCTGCTGATACAAATTGATTCTCGCTGCAAACTGCTGAAATGATGTAGTCTTCAATCGTTACAAAATCCGATGGTACAACTCTAGTCATGCGCATAAATGTGTTGATGTCGAGCATGAAGAGAAGTCATTGGATTACTGACCATTGATAAATGTCATAAACCAATGTGAGGCAAACTCACCATTAATTTCAATGAGTGCCAAGGTACCTAAGTACATCTTGTGAAGTGAAAATATATGGGCTGATGTTGAGCCACTTGCAAGATTTGACGTTCAAGTGACAATGATATATTCCCATGATTTTCAGTGAGAGAACTTGTCATTAACACATACAAGCCTCAAGGTACTAATAAGGACTCTAGTCTTGGACCTAGATAATGTGATGAAGTGGATAGGACAAGACTTGTTAGAAGGTACGGCTTAAGGAATCCTCCATCATCTAACGCGATCATGAAAGAATAATTTTTGAAGGACTATGGATGAAATTTTTTGCAGTGGATCAAGGTTTATTTGACAAAATGAAAATGGAAATGGAATGAATTAGCTCTATATAGGAGTTGAATGGATTTATTACTGGTTTATAGGTTAGTGAAAGCAAGGCAAGAAAATATAATGATTGTGAAAAGAAATGAGTAGTGAAGGAAAATGATACAATGATTTTATTGAATGACTAAGTAGAAATGAAATAGCGAATGTAAAGGGAAATGAGGTGAATTTTTTATTGACTGAGGAAGCATGGATGCAATGGAGACACTGGCATTTGAAAGGCTTGCAAGTGTTGGATCTGATCCGTATTAGCATGTGCTTAAGCATTGATTTTTTATTTCTGCTGCAACTCTAATTTTTTTCTTATGAAATAAATTTGGTCTCCGAGAGAGACACTTTTCTCTTAGGGTCATCTGTCCTTCCTCCTTGAACCTGGAAAAAAAAAACTAGTACTTCTTCTGCAATGGAATGTAAGACTATCAAAAGAGAAAGGCGATCAATCTATCTGGTTATGACATTTACACAAAAAAAACTAAGAATTGGTACTAATAAAATAAGTTCACGAAGGAAAACCAAAACAATTTATACCTGTGTTGAAATTAGTGCCTTAAGTTACCTGTTGTGTCTTTTCCATAATTTCTTCATTTTTTACTATTTCAAACTCTGATGATAGCTTTCCCATTATGTAAATCTCATCTAGATCTTTCCAACGATGCTTGAATTGTCGAAATCCGATGTAAGATGAGAAAGTTAGGCTAATTTGAAATTTGAATAAAACAATGAGGTTTCTTCGCTGCGGAATTGCACAGTAGCTGCAGAATTGTGCAGTTTATTTAGCTAAAATCTTGAACAAAAAGTTAATTACACACAACTATGCATTTTTTTTGTTATATACAAATAATCAGTCAAATTTTCAAATTAATCAATACCTTCTCCATAAAGATGAGAAAATTTTTATTGATGCAGTAAAAGATTTTTTTTTTTTTTAATGGTTGGTTCTTGTGTGACAACCAATTTTTAAGCATGGTTCTTGTGTAACAATGCTTTATTTTCTTTGTTGCATCAAAGTTCATGAAAAAATTTAGAATCAAATACTTTAATAACTCATTAATGAATTGATAATTTGCAAAGCATATAATATTTTGGAATCATACTGCAACAATAGTTGGTTGGGAAGTATATGTGGATTGGAATGAAATGAAAATGTGTGATACTATATGACATGTGAATATGAAATTATGTCCCTTCCCCCTAACTAAAGATATGACAATGTGAAAAAGGGAGTGAGGAATTTTTCCGAAGTTACAATTTTAGCATTCTAAGGAATTACGTGAATAAAAATTAGAAAACCACATACCTTTAGTTACCTTAAATGTGGATGAGTTGTGTATAATGAAGAGTGTGGTTGTTGATGCTTTTGGTTCATGAAGTATGTAAACAAAGGAATTTGATCCACTTCTTTGTTCTCTTTGTGCTGATGACATGATTGGGATCTTATTACTGCTGATACAAATTGATTCCTACTGCAAACTGCTGAAGTGATGTAGTATTCGATCGTTACAAAATCCGATGGTACAATTCTAGTCATGCGAATAAATGTGTTGATGTCGAGCATAAAGAGAATTCATTGGATTACCGACCATTGATGAATTTCGTTAACCAGTGCGAGGAAAACTCACCATTAATGTCAATGATCACCAAGGTACCTAAGTACATATTGCGAGGTGTGAATATATGAGCTAATGTCGAGCCACTTGCAAGATATGACAATCAAGGGACATTGGTGTATTCCCATGATTGTCAGCAAGAGGACTTGTCATTAACGCATACAAGCCTCAAGGTACTAATAAGGATTATATTCTTGGACCTAGATAATGTGCTCATATCGATAGGCCGAGAATTGTTAGAAGGGAGGCCTTAAGGAATCCTCTGTCATCTAACGCGAGCATGAAAGAATAATTTTTAAAGGTCTATGGATGAAATTTTTTGCAATGGATCAAGTTTTATTTAACAAAATTAAAATTGAAATGGAATGAATAAGCTTTGTAGAGGAGTTGAATGGTTTTATTGCTGGGTTATAGGTTAGTGAAAGCAAGGCAGGAAAATCTAATGACTACGAAAAAAATGAATAGTGAAGGAAAATAAGAAGAGGATTTTATTGAATGACTAAGTAGAAATGTAATAGTGAATGTAAAGGGAAATGAGGTGAATGTTTTATTGACTAAGGAAGCATGGATGCAATGGAGACACTGGCATCTGAAAGGCTTGAAAGTGTTGGATTTGA
Organism: Pinus albicaulis; assembly: GCA_034641835.2. Classification (NCBI taxonomy): domain Eukaryota; kingdom Viridiplantae; phylum Streptophyta; class Pinopsida; order Pinales; family Pinaceae; genus Pinus; species Pinus albicaulis. Next base: position 734,546,087 of record CM076581.1, read on the forward strand.
TGTGCATTAGCATGTGCTTATGCATTGATGTTTCATTTCTGTTGCTGGTCTAATTTTTTTCTTATGAAATAAATTTGGTTTCTGAGAGAGACATTGTTCACTTATGATCATCTGTCCTTCCTCCTGGAACTTGGAAAAAAAAAACTAGTACTTCTTCTGTAATGCAATGTAATACTATCAAAAGAGAAAGGTGATCAATCTCTCTGGTTATGAAATTTACATAAAAAAATTGAGAATTTGTACTAATAAAACAAGTTCACGAAGGAAAACCAAAAGAATTTATACCTGTGTTGAAATTAGTGCCTCAAGTTACCTGTTGTGTCTTTTCCACAATTTCTTCATTTTTCACTGTTTAAAACTATGACGATAGCTTTCCCATTATGTAAATCTCCTCGCGATCTTTCCAATGACACTTGAATCATCGAAATTCGATGTTGGATGGGAAAGTTAGGCTAATTTGAAATTTGAGTAAAAGAGTGAGGTTTCTCAGCTGCAGAATTGATGTTCAACTACATAATTGTGTAGTTTATGTAGCTAAAATCTTGAACAGAAATTTAAGTACACACAACTATGCATTTTTTTGTTATAGACAATAAATCAATCCAATTTTCAAATTAATCAATACATTCTCCATAAAGATGAGCAATTTTTTATTGATGCAGTAAAAGAATTTTTTTTTTTTTAATGGTTGGTTCTTGTGTGACAACTGATTTTTGATCATGGTTCTTGTGTAATAATGCTTTATTTTCTTTGTTGCATCAAATTTCATGAAAAAATTTAGAATCAAATACTTTAATAACTCATCAATGAATTGATAATTTGCAAAGAATATAATCTTTTGGAATCATACTGCAACAATAGTTGGTTGGGAAGTATATGCGGATTGGAATGAAATGAAAATGTGTGATAGTGTATGACATGTGAATATGAAATGATGCCCCTTCCCCCCAACTAAAGATATGACAATGTGAAATAGGGAGTGAGGAATTTTTCCAAAGTTACAATTTTAGCATTCTAAGGAATTACATGACTAAAAATTAGAAAACCACATACCTTCACTTACCTTAAATGTTGATGAGTTGTGTATACTAAAGAGTGTGGTTATTGATGTTATTGGATCATGAAGTATGTAAAAAAAGGAATTTGATCTGCTTCTTGTTCTCTTTGTGCTGATGAAAATATTGGGATCTTTATTGTTGCTGATACAAAGTGATTCCCACTGCAAACTGCTAAAATGGTGTAATCTTCAATCGTTACAAAATCTGATGGTACAATTCTAGTCATGTGAATAAATGTGTTGATGTCGAGCATGAAGAGGAGTCATTAGATTACCGACCATTGATGAATTTTGTTAACCAATGCGAGGAAAACTCTCCATTATTGTCAATGAGTGCCAAGGTACCTAAGTAAATATTGCAAAATGTGAGTATATGAGCTGATGTCAAGCCACTAGCAAGATATGTCGATCAAGGGACATTGATGTATTCCCATGATTGTTAGTGAGAGAACTTGTCATTAATGCGTACAAGCCTCAAGGTACTGATAAAGACTCTAGTCTTGGACCTAGATAATGTGTTGATGTCGATAGGCGAAGACTTGTTAGAAGGGAGTCCTTAAGAAATCCTCCATCATATAACGTGAGCATGAAAAAACAATTTTTGAAGGACCATGGATGAAAATTTTTGCAGTGGATCAAGGTTTATTTGACAAAATGAAAATGGAAATGGAATGAATCAGCTTTGTAGAGGAGAAAAATGGTTTTATTCCTGGATTACAGGTTAGAGAAAGCAAGGCAGGAAAATATAATTACTGTGGAAAAAAATGAGCATTGAAGGAAAATGAGACGAGGATTTTATTGTATGACTAAGTAGAAATGCAATGGCGAATGTAAAGGGAAATGAGGTGAATTTTTATAGACTGAGGAAGCATGGATGCAATGGAGACACTGGCATCTAAAATTCTTGCAAGTGTTGGATTTGATCTGCATTAGCATGTGCTTATGCATTGATGTTTCATTTTTTCTCTGAGAGAGACACAGTTCGCTTGGGGTCATCTGTCCTTCCTCTTGGAACTTGGAAAAAATGAAACTAGTACTTCTTCTGTAATGGAATGTAAGACCATCAAAAGGGAAAGGTGATCAATCTCTCTGGTTATGACATTTACACAAAAAAATTTGAGAATTGGTAGTAATAAAACAAGTTCACGAAGGAAAATGAAAATAATTTATACCTGTGTTGAAATTAGTGCCTCAAGTTACCTATCGTGTATTTTCCACAATTTCTTCATTTTTGATTGTTTTAAAATTTTATGATAGATTTCCCATTATGTATATCTCGTCGAGATATTTCCAACGACGCTTGAATCGTCAAAATCCGATGTCAGATGAGAAAGTTAGGCTAATTTGAAATTTGAGTAAAACAGTGAGGTTTCTCAGCTGCAGAGTTGCGCAGTTTCTGTTGCTAAAATATTTAACAGAAAGTTAAGTACACAAAACTATGCATTTTTTTTGTTATATACAAATAATCAATACAATTTTCAAATTAATCAATACCTTCTCCATAAAGATGAGAAATTTTTTATTAATGCAGTAAAAGAATTTTGTTTTTTGTTTTTTTTAATGGTTGGTTCTTATGTCACAATCGATTTTTGAGCATGGTTCTTGTGTAACAATTCTTTATTTTTTTTGTTTGCATCAAATTTCATGAAAACATTTAGAATCAAATACTTTAATAACTCATCAATGAATTGATAATTTTCAAAGCATACTGCAACAATAGTTGGTTGGGAAGTATACGCGGATTCAAATGAAATGAAAATTTGTGATATTGTATGACATGTGAATATGAAATGACGTCCCTTCCCTCCAACTAAAGATATGACAATGTGAAAAAGGGAGTGGGGAATTTTTCCAAAGTTATAATTTTAGCATTCTAAGGAATTACATGAATAAAAATTAGAAAACCACATACCTTCACTTACCTTAAATGTGGATGAGTTGTGTATACTGAAGAGTGTGGTTGTTGATGTTGTTGGATCATGAAGTATGTAAAAAAAGGAATTTGATTTCTTCTTTGTTCTCTTTATGTGATGACAAGATTGAGATATTTATTTATGCTGATACAAATTTATTCCTACTACAAACTGCTGAAATAATGTAGTCTTCAATCGTTACAAAATCCGATGGTACAATTATAGTCATGCGAATAAATGTGTTGATTTCGAGCATGAAGAGAAGTCATTGGATTAATTCCTATTGATGAATTTCGTTAATCAATGCGAGGCAAACTCACCATTAATGTCAATGAGTGCCAAGGTACCTAAGTACAACTTGTGAAGTGAAAATATATGAGCTGATGTCGAGCCACTTGCAAGATATGAAGATCAAGGGACATTGATGTATTCCCATGATTTTCAGCGAGAGAACTTGTCATTAACACATACAATCCTCAATGTACTAATAAGGACTCTAGTATTGGACCTAGATAATTTGCTGATGTCAATAAGCGAAGACTTGTTAGAAGGGATGATCTGGATCATGAGGGGAGGCCCCCAAGATCTTAAAAAAAAATTGAAATGGATATGACAAGATATGCAAAACTAGAAAGCCAGAAAAAAAGAGAGAACACAAATAAAATAAAACCTCAAAGAAACTTGTTTTATTAAAACAGAGAATAATTATAGAAGCTACATTGTGGTGGACAATATGTCCTTTTACAAAGTGAGGCTTGTCATTTATAGCCTTTTTTGATATAGAATACCATAGGTGGATACCATGGGTAAATCCCATGTGTGGATGTATACCATGAGTGTATACATACCATGGGTCACTTATAATACCATGGGCGAATAAATATCATGGGTGGATGAATACCATGGTTCGATGCCATTTACAATACCATGGGTAAATTCCATGGGTGGATGGATAACATGGGTAGATTAATACCATGGGTTGAAGCCATTTTCCATTTAGATCATTCCTCCCTCCTTAAGAAGTAATGGTCCCCATTGCGTGAAGTTCCCTCCTAAGAATCCTTTGTTGAATATGAGGAGCCACTGAAGAGAATGGTTTTGTGTAGTTAACCCATAACCGTGATGAATGAATATCCGAGGATAGAGATACTCTGTAATGCTTATGACCAACTGTGATATTGACAGTGTGCGGCGTAGCAAATGGACTTCGATGAAGTGTGGGTTTGTGGATGAACCAAAACCATGACAAATGAAGATCCAAGGATAGAGATACCCTGTAATTCTTGTGACCAACTGTGTTACTAACAGTGTGCGGCCTAGCAAATGGACTTCGATGAAAATGATTTTGTGCGGTTGACCCATAACTGTGATGCTGATTGTTGATGAAATAGCAGGTGCCTACATAGCTTGGGGTGGGAGGACACGTCTCCAAATAACCCAAGCCAAATGTTGTTATGCTGAAACTGATGAATGTGAAATAGGTGCCTACTAAAGCAGGGTGGGAGGGCACGTCTCCAAAGGGAACCCGCTCCGAATGTTGCTCCAGATTTAAAATAAGCATAACTCGGTAAATATAACTCAGAATATTTATTATAACCTATTTTTGGAAATGGAATGATCATTATGCATCTTCTCATGTGTTTGAAACCATTATCTGGAGACCCTAGACTCTCATATTCGTGCTGGAACTGTCTCGCCCTCACAAAATTTCTGAAAAAATAGTTGTTTTTAAATCAATGATAACTCCCACATCTGGACCCCGATTCGGCCGATTTTTTTTTTGAACTTGGGTGATTTTTCAAGAGGAGCTCAGATCTATATCCATTTCTCTGAAATTTTGTACTAAAAACTTCGAAAAATGACAGGAGAGTTGTTGTCCATGAATTGTCGTCAGAAAAATTGCTTCAACATTGTTGATTTTGAATCAGTGATATCTCTCTCATCTGAAGTCCAATTTGGCCGATTTTTTTTTTATTTGAGTATTTTTCCACAAGGAATCTAGATCTAGTCTTTTTTTTTTGTTGCAAATTTTTCACCAAAATTTTCATATCTGATCTGAAAACTTGCCGCCTAAAAAAATTCATGGATTTTGGTGAAGATTGCTGCAAAAATTTGAAACTGAAATATGTTTCAAACCCTCATTCCCATGGAGGCATAACCTGAATATGATACCAATGATATGGATCTTGAGAAGAGGCCCCCAAGATCTTAAAAAAAAATTGAAATGGATCTGACAAGATCTGAAAAACTAGAAAGCCAGAAAAAAAGAGAGAACACAAATAAAATAAAACCATAAAGAAACTTATTTTATTAAAACATAGAATAACTATAAAAGCTACATTGTGGTGGACAATCTGTCCTTTTACAAAGTGAGGCTTGTTATTTATAGCCTTTTTTTTGAGATAGAATACCATAAGTGGATACCATGGGTAAATCCCATGTGTGGATGAATACCATGGGTGGATACATACCATGGGTCACTTACAGTACCATGGGCGAATAAATATCATGGGTGGATGAATCCCATGGGTCGATGCCATTTACAATACCATGGGTAAATTCCATGGGTGGATGGATAACATGGGTAGATGAATACCATGGGTTGATGCCATTTTCCATTTGGATCAAGGGAGGCGTTAGGAAATCCTCCGTCATCTACCACACGCATGAAAGAATAATTTTTGAAGGACTATGGATGAAACTTTTTGGAGTGGATCAAGGTTTATTTGACAAAATGAAAATGTAAATGGAATGAATTAACTTTGTAGAGGAGCTCAATGGTTTTATTTTTGGGTTACAGGTTAGTGAAAGCAAGGCAGGAAAATATAATGACTATGAAAAAAATGAGTAGTGAAGGAAAATGAGACGAGGATTTTATTGAATGACTAAGTAGAAATGCAATAGCGAATTTAAAGGGAAATTAGGTGAATGTCTTATTGACTGAGGAAGCATGGATGTAATGGAGACACTGGCATCTAAAAGGCTTGCAAGTGTTGGATCTGATCTGCATTAGCATGTGCTTATGCATTGATGTTTCATTTTTGTTGTTGCCCTGATTTTTTTTCTTACGAAATAAATTTTGTCTCTGAGAGAGATACTGTTCGTTTATGGTCATCTTCCCTTCCTCCTAGAACTTGGAAAAAAAAAACTAGCACTTCTTCTGCAATGGAATATAAGACTATCAAAAGAGAAAGGTGATCAATCTATTTGGTTATGACATTTACACAAAAAACTAAGAATTGGTACTAATAAAATAAATTCACGAAGGAAAACCAAAAGAATTCATATCTCAAGTTACCTGTTGTGTATTTTACACAATTTTTTCATTTTTTACTATTTCAAGCTCTGATTATATCTTTCCCATTATTTATATCTCGTCAAGATCATTCCAATGACGCTTGAATCGTTGAAATCTAATGACGGATGAGAAAGTTAGGCTAATTTGAAATTTGAGTAAAACAGTGAGGTTTCTCAACTGCAGAATTGATGTTTAGCTGCAAAATTGCGCAGTTTATGTAGCTCAATCTTGAACAGAAAGTTAAGTACACACAATTATACATTTTTTTTGTTATACACAAATAAAAAATCCAATTTTCAAATTAATCAATACCTTCTCCATAAATATGAGAAATTTTTTATTGATATAGTAAAAGCATTTTTTTTTTAGTGATTGGTTCTTGTGTGACAGCCGATTTTTTAGCATGGTTCTTCTGTAACAATGATTTATTTTCTTTGTTGCATCAAATTTCATGAAAACATGTAGAATCAAATACTTTAATAACTCATCTATGAATTGATAGTTTGCAAAGCATATAATCTTTTGGAATCATATTGCAACAATAGTTGGTTGGGAAGTATATGCGTATTGGAATGAAATGAAAATGTGTGATAGTGTATGACATGTGAATATGAAATTATGTCCCTCCCCCCCAACTAAAGACATGACAATGTGAAAAAGGGAGTGAGGAATTTTTCCAATGTTACAATTTTAGCATTCTAAGGAATTACATGACTAAAAATTTGAAAACCACATACTTTCACTTACCTTAAATGCGGATGAGTTGTGTATACTGAAGAATGTGGTTTTTGATACTGTTGGATCATGAAGTATGTAAACAAAGGAATTTGATCTGCTTCTTTGTTCCCTTTGTGATGATGACAAGATTGGGATATTTATTGCTGTTGATACAAATTGATTCCTACTGCAAACTTCTGAAATGATGTAGTCTTCAATCATTACAAAATCCGATGGTACAATTCTTCTCATGGGAATAAATGTGTTGATGTTGAGCATGAAGAGAAGTCATTGGATCACCGACCATTGATGAATGTCGTTAACCAATGTGAGGCAAAATCACCATTAATGTCAACAAGTGCCAAGGTACCTAAGTACATATTGCGAAGTGTGAATATATGATTTGATGTCGAGCCACTTGCAAGATCTCAAGATCAAGGGACATTGATGTGTTCCCATGACTGTCAGCGAGAGAACTTGTCATTAATGCATACAAGCCTCAAGGTACTAATAAGGACTCTAGTCTTGGACCTAGATAATGTGATGATGTCGATAGGAAAAGACTTATTAGAAGGGAGTCCTTAAGGAATCCTCTGTCATCTAACGCGAGCATGAAAGAATAATTTTTTAAGGACTATGGATGAAATTTTTTGCAGTGGATCAAGGTTTATTTGACAAAATTAAAATGGAAATGGAATGAATCAGATTTGTAGAGGAGCTGAATGGTTTTATTGCTCGTTTACAGGTTAGTGAAAGCAAGGTAGGAAAATATAATGACTGTGAAAAAAATGACTAGTGAAGGAAAATGAGACGAGGATTTTATTGAATGACTAAGTAGAAATGCAATAGCGAATGTAAAGGGAAATGAGGTGAATGTTTTATTGACTGAGGAAGCATGGATGCAATAGAGACAGTGGAATTCAAAAGGCTTGCAAGTGTTGGATTTGATCTACATTAGCATGTGTTTATGAATTAATGTTTCATTTTTGTTACTACTCTGATTTTTTTCTTATGAAATAAATTTGATCTCTAATAGAGACACTGTTCGCTTATGGTCATTTTTCCTTCCTCATGGAACCTGGAAAAAAAAACTAGTACTTCTTCTGCAATGGAATGTAATACTATCAAAAGAGAAAGGTGAGAAATCTCTTTGTTTATGATATTTACATAAAAAAATGAGAATTGGTACTAATAAAACAAGTTCATGAAAGAAAACCAAAAGAATTTATACCTATGTTGAAATTAGTGCCTCAAGGTACATGTTGTGTCTTTTCAACAATTTCTTCATTTTTTTACTGTCTCAAACTCTAATGATAGCTTTCCCATTATGTAGATATCATCGATATCTTTCCAACAATGCTTGATTCATTGAAATCCGATGTCGGATGAGAAAGTTAGGCTAATTTGAAATTTGAGTAAAACAATGAGGTTTCTCAGCTGCAGAATTGATGTTCAACTGCAGAATTGCATAGTTTCTATAGCTAAAATATTGAACAGAAAGTTAAGTACACACATCTATGCATTTTTTTTTTATAGACAAATAATCATTCCAATTTTCAAATTAATCAATACCTCCTCCATAAATATGAGCAATTTTCTATTGATGCAGTAAAAGTAATTTTGTTTTTTTAATATTTTTACTTATTTATTTATTTTTTAATAAAGTTGAATTTGAAAAAGTCTTGTATAGTTGTTATTTAATGCCTCAACCATCAAATCCAATATGTCAAGGAAAATTATTGCGAGAACTTTAAATTTTAACCATCCCTGAACTAACCTCACTTTCCAAAAGCATATCCAAAACAGGTAGTTAAATGCTACAGAGAATCTTGTATCAATAATCAGATCTAGATGATAATATGTCACTCGACTGATAATGATATCTTATGGGGTGTTCTGAACTTGCATTTTCAAGAATAAAAAAATGTGAGAGATATAGTTTCAAGAAGATAACTCACTTGAACCAGATCACAACCATACTAGATGACAATGCAACTATTGTGAGAGGATCTGGATAATGTTGTCAAACCTATGGAACTAGCCTCCAGAATCAGACACGATTGCACTGGAAGGTAGTTTTATTTCTATTTTATGGTAGACTAATATTTATTAGACCTAATTTTTTGGGTGTTATAGGTCAATTTGGGCACCATTCCCAATGACCTGGTTAACTGCGCATCATCTCCAGGACCAATGATCAAGGGTCTATCATTCCCTATCATTTCAGTTGCTACATGCCCTAAGACAAGAAACAAGATAGATCAAGCAAGACTTTCATCAAGCAATAATTTCCATGGTTTGAAGCTTATTGTATAGCATATGAGAGCTCATTAATGCAGACTCTAAGGGGCCTAAGTGCGTTGCATATGCAGGTAGCCCCATGCAAGGCTCCTCTGCAAAGCACTTCCCGACATTCACAAGTGTGTTGGTCACATTGGGAGTGGAATTCTCATTGTTTTGGAATCTCCACTTGGCTAGTGCCTTATAGAAGAGTTCACACGTGTCAAGCTTTGGATCCAAGTGTCCATTTGACATCTACATGAATGGAAACATGTCTTGCCTATTTTTGGAAAGCTATTGATTGCAAAACAACCTATAGTTCATCTATAAATTGAGCATAGATCTAAGTGTTTCAGAAGGAAGAATTTGAGTAGAGAAATGCTGGAGAATTTTCAATTGAGAGCTTGGTTTTTAGAGCTACTATTGGAGAGATTTATGCTGTGATGAGACTTGGGAACTATGCTGGAAGGTCACTCCAAATCATTCACTAGGTTGTAACCTCTCCTTCTATCATCAATAAAGAGTACTTCTTGTTTTTCCCTACATGCATCTCTGTTAACTTTGATTTTCCATATTGTAATATCTTGTTTGACGAATGTAGTTTATGTTTAACTAATTTAGCTAACTAGCTTGAATAGATATCTATATTATAGCATCTTTTGTTTTTTCAGTGTTCTTTCTTGCAGGAAGAATTCAGCCAACAAACCACTTGAATTTGAAGTTGTAGCAGAAGCGAAAAAATGAGTCATTTGGAAGCGACTGAAACAAGTAAGCATCCAATCCTCTCTGTGTATCTATTGTAAGCTATGAGAAATGGTAGCATAGTCTTTCACCTGTTGTTCTAGACTAACACCTGTCTAGGGAAGCGTAATTTATCCATAGATTACAATTCTAGCCCAACAAACTGGCGACTCCACTGGGGAGAATTTCTCTTAGTTTTAGGTGTTTTGGTCTCTGATATTCTTTGATTATCCACCCAGTAGCTGCTAGACATAAACATTATAATTTTTCAGAGCTTAATTTGCAAAGACAGTGAGCCAAACAGTACTATTTTTCCTTGCCTACTGTGCCCAACGCACCCTTATTCACGGCACAGTGCTTTGCAGAGCACTGTCTCCCTTCCAAGCCTACATTGCAGAGCACTGTCTGCCCTTGGAGACTATTTTGGCTCCTGAAAGGGACCAAATTCCCTTAAAATTGACTTTGCAATTTTCTTCAATTACGTTTGCTACTGTGTTCTGAAAAGTTTGATGCTCAATTGACCAGTGTCTCTATATACTTCTTCCTCCTTTGGCTGAAAATTTGTTCAATGTTTGTTTAGAAAAGTATTTATTTATCATTGACAAGTTGATTTCAAAGTATTTTTTATGGTCGCATTAAGAATCATTTGCTTTCGAAATAGGAAATTGTCGTAAAATCTTCATTTCCTTAATAGGAGAAATTGTTGTCAAAATCCTCATTTTTCCTTCAAAAGAGAAATTGTTGTTTGTATTCTTCATTTCTTGAAAGTAAAAATCATTTCGATTATTGATCTAGTGTACAAGGAACATTAGGAAATCTTCATTTAGTTTGTGATTCATTGATTTTGTTTTTGTTCATTGATTTGTTTTCTCGCAAATTATTTTCTCTTTTTCAAACAAACTAGCATTCTCTTCCCTTAGTAGCTAGGTTCTTCATTGAAAAAGTTGAAAGTGAAAGTTTGTTTATCATTCTTAGATTGCATTTTAGGAATTTCATATACATCATCGTGGTGAACCTGAAAGAAAAATTGTTAAGCAAGGTCAACATAAAATAAATCTCAATTTACTTAACAACGCATTGGAACCATAATGATAACATTTAGAAGGTCTAGGCTAGAGACGTGTTTTGGCATCGTAAAACATAGCAGCTATTGTTAACTTGTCTGCGATACATTTTGAGTGTGATACCTCAGTCCACGTACATAAGTATATCATAGCTCGTCCACGTACTCTCGAGTATATCGGGCAGTGTTACAGTACAATAAGTATAAAGGGGTACTCTCACTATGCGGTTTCGCATCAGATAGCGCTAATACAGACTTAGGCCTCCACGTACCTTGGGGTATATTTGGGAGGAAAAATTTTAGGTGCTATCCATCCATAGTGAACCGAGTCGGCTGCCTTGAAATTGTGATACACCGAACACAACATTCAGGGAGATTGCCTGCCCGTACTTCTTGGTTCACCAGGAGGTATTCTGCAGTTAAAAGTTTCTTGGTAAACCCTTTTGCCTAGCATTACCATCTTTTTGTTTATTTGATTTTTGATTAAAATAAATCAGTAATCGTGGAAGAACAAAATCATACCCCCCATCGTTCGTGTAGATTAGCTTTAAAACCACCTTTACCACCGGAAGTTATTTCTGGTAGGCGAAGGCGATCACGATATGCCAAATCAAGTACAATTCGTACCTCTGGCGAAACATCATCATTTAAACCAGAGTTAGCTCAAATTTTTTCCACACATCCCGGTTCATTTACTGTTGTCGAAACGAAGTCTTCACAGCTACTCGTGGTCACGATCCATTCAATCACTGAGACCATACCTCTTGGACCCAATGTTTTTCAACCAAAAATTGATCCAAATCCTGTCTCTTCTTTTCCAGAAAATTTGAATCCTGAACAACCGGATGTTGTTCCTATCTTGCTCACTCCACATATATCTGTATCCATTGAAACTCCTATATCACGCAGTCAAATGTCTGAAATATATTTTGGGCTTGACAGTGAAGTTCTTCCTCCTGGTTTAATTGTGATTGAGGAAATCCCACAACCTAATACACCTTTAATTCCAACCCATTTTGGGGGAGACCTTTACCTGTACCAGTATTTTCCTCAATAATTTCCATCTGCTTTTGTTGATCCTATTTCCATTTAGTCTCTTGTTGATTTCAGAGAGTATACATTTGGTCATACAACCATGCCTGAACCAACATCTTCGTTTGGGTCTGCTCTTCCAATTACGTCAGCTCCTACCCTCGCTACTCTGTCGATGTTCACAACCTCACCAGAGTCATATTTGCACGGTGGCCCTTCGGTCCCAACAGGTTACAAATCATTATCTGGCACTTTCTCTGGTACATCTTCAAGACCATGGTCTTTACCAATGTCATCATCTGGTGTTTTAACTGGTAGTCCTATAGTCAATATTGAATGAATTGATTCATTACATCCATCATCAGGGCAATATCAAGTCGGTCCTTATGGGTAAATTCCTTTAAGTACCATATCAATTGGACTCCCAGCATTTGCGGAACAATATTTTCCATATTATTATCCTCCTTATGTTGTGGGGCAAACTTTGGTCACCCAATATGACAATACTCAGTCACATTTTGGTCAAACTAATGTTGACATGAATGTTTGTCAATGGCAGCCCACTCTGCCTATCCAACCACAAACGGTTGTACATTCGTATCAACCAGTTCAACCTGTTACACCCACTTCATTACCTCTTGTTAATACATCTATACCCCTATTATAGAATCAAAGTATTGTACATCAACCTTATCAGGCAAGTTCTTTGACTCAATATCATCAAATGTTGGGTCCACAAACTCAAAATCCTTTGGTTAATTTACAACAACATGTATCAAGGATCATTTATTCACAAGCTGGTGTACCATTTTATGGGATGTCGCAAATGCAACCTAGTTATACATATCAACCGATTCCAACTTACACTAATTTGGGTTATAACATTGGTGGACAGACCCCTTGGTAGCCACAGGCACAAATGCCTTACACTTCATTTCAACAAGTATCATATCTAGGTTTTGGTCAACATAATTCTCAAGTGTTTTCTATGAAAAACAACCCCTATTTGGGTTACCAACAACAAATTCCATAAGTTGGTGCTCAAAGAACTGTTTCCCAAGCAATTCCATCTTACCCTAGCTATGCTCAACCTAACCTTAATAGACAGTTGCCTTTTGTTGCAACCTTGGAATTACCAGATTTAAACCGGTTAACCAATGATCCTATCAATTATGCTCCTTGGTGGCCAGTGATACCTCATAAATTACCCTCTGAAATTCCTAAATTCAATGGAAACCCTGGAGAAGATCCATCAACTCATGTTATGACTTATCATTTATGGTGTTCGTCAAATTACCTAAATGATGATTCTTTTCGATTATGTCTTTTCCAGCGAACGCTCATAGGTCTGGCAGCTAAATGGTACATTGAATTACCTAGAGCTTATTTTGACAATTTCACTGCCTTAGCTACTATTTTTTTTATCCATTTCCAGTTACCGATCAGATACGAAACTGGAACGGAACTCTTGACCAACTTCAAATAGACTAATGCTACTCACATTTCCGATCATATTCATGAGTGGCGTCACCGTCGACAAATGGTTAAGACATTTTTTCCCGATCAGCTCCTTGCTGAATGGTTCATTAATTCCTTGTTACCATCTATAACTGAGGATGTGGCTAAACGTGGCGTCATCATAGAAGAGCAAGTTATCGCTTATGCCCAATATTTAGACTTGATTTACACCCAGCCTGACACGCTCTATGAAAAAATTTCGAATGCACCGCGATCTAATTTTAATGTTCCTCCTTAAATAAAGGAATCTCATGCCAAAGATGGCTTGATAGGCACTGCAAACAAACACCACCCTACTGCATCTGATCCTGCTCCTAATTCCAAAATTAATGTCATGTCTTTTGACAAAGGCAAAAGTGATAAGCAACTAGGAGGTAAGAAAAAGGGGAAATCAAAGAAAAAACAAACTTCTAACCTGTAGGAACGATCATCTGATCAACCGTCTAGACCACGGAAACCTTGTTATCCATACATAATCTGTAACGAGGAACACTTTGTTAGGGATTTTCGTCACCATGCTGAAGTCTCAAAAATCATCAAGACTTGTCATGTATCAAATGTGTTGACAGACCCATTTCCAAATCTGAACACAAATTTGGTTGCTACTAATCCAGCTCCTAATTCCCAAGTATTAATGTTATCCACTACAAAACCTTCACAAGATATTTTGGTGTCGACGCAGAATAAAGACTATGGTAGTCCGGCCACTGATCAACCTGCTACCTCGACAACAAATCCATCTAATGAATCGGTACCACCTCCCGTTATTCCTAAATTGACGATTAAGCCACCGAAGGGAGTAATTCATAAATCAACATATAATCCTCAAGCAAGAGCTGCACAAAATTATAATATAGTTGAAGATTTGGCTCAATCCCCTTTAACTATGTCTGCTCTTGAGGTATTACAAAATTTTCCCTCCCGGAAGCAGGCTTTATTGTCGGCCATTGGTGGAATTGATCCAACTAATTCTAATCTTGTCGTCTTTAATCATACGGGCTTTGTGCCGCAATTACCAAAAAAATTCGCATTCTCCATCCAAGTAAATGTTCTCAATCACCTTGTTCATCACACTATTATTGATGAGGGAGCATCTACGTGTAGTATGTCTCTAAACTGTTGTAAATCACTTGTCTCACCACGATTATCACAATCATCAATGAAGTTAAAGGCTTTTGATGGAAGAACATATAAACCTTGTGGTATTATCAATAACATGTAAGTTGAATTAGGGGGCAAAACAGTAAGTATTGATGTTGAGGTTGTTGACAGATCCCTTTACTATAATATTTTACTCGGAAGACCATGGGTATATGCAATGACTGTCATTGTTTCTACATATTTTAGAATTATTTCCTTTCCACATAAAGGTACAATCATATTCATTAATCAATCATCCTTTTTTTCCTCCACTTCACAGGTAACTGTAAGCGTTCCGTATATTCAGTTGCCCCAACTAGAAATTCAGAACATTGGTGTAGGACTCTTAAAGGATTCCACTCTTATGGGAACCTTTGCATTACCGCCGCCCGTGACGTAGGCAGAAATTGCAAGCATAGAGACCTTCTACATGATCTCTTCCACTCTATCTGGCTTAGGGAAGAGTATGGGTGATTCTGATATTTCTCCGTTGGATGATGTTTTACCGCTCAGCCCTATTGAGATACAATAGCAATTAATCTATTTGGCTTGGGCAGAAAATCCAAAATCAGCGTTGCTGAGTGTTTGGGTTGATCGTTCATTAGATTTTGGAACCCTATCTAATCCATTTTCCTCAAAATTTTTGACAAATGAAAATATTTTGGAAGCTACGATGGTAGAAGGAGAACCATGGGAAGATTATCATCATTGTTCCCATATTCCAGATTATGAATAAAATAATCTTAGTGAACTATATCACCCATCCATTCAAAATTTCTTTTTGAATTCTTTTCTGATTAATGCAATTGAATCTGAGCGAAATTTATCTAATATTGAAGAAACGATTTCTATCGATATATCGACTAAACCTGGCATTGTAGAAAATATTTATGTCGGTGTATCTTGTTCTCCATCAGAACTTGATTCATATCGCTCTCTTTTTTGTGAATTTCATGACGTATTCACTTGGTCTTACGAGGAAATGCCAGGCATTGATACTAGTATAGTTGAACACACTATTAATATGTATCCTGATGTCAAAATGGTGCGTCAACGGCTTTGTCCTGTTCATCCGAAGAAATTCGTTGCCATCAAAGCAGAAGTTGAACAACTTTTGCGTGCTGGTTTCATTTACCCTATTCCACTAACTGAGTGGGTTTCCAATATCATTCCTGTTATGAAAAAACAAGCAACCATTAGAGTGTGCATCGATTATCGAGATGTTAATCAGGCTTGTCCAAAAGACAACTATCATACTCCCTTTATCGATCAGATTATTGACAATTGTGCTGGATGAGAAATATTTTTGTTCATGGATGGATTTTGCGGCTACAATCAAATCAATATCCACCCAGATGACCAACATAAGACAGCATTTATCTGTCCCTGGGGGACATTCACAAATAGGAAACTTCCGTTTGGTTTAAATAACGCTAGGGAAACTTTTTAGAGAGCATATTGTTGGAAAAATGATGCAGAGTGTTGTCCTTGATGGCAACCCACTTGATGAAGATGATGGCAACCTACTTGAAAAAGTTGTTCTTGAATTGATGAGCTTGCTAAATCATGTAAATCTGATGTATCTACAATCAGTATAGAAGGTATGATGAAAGGAATTTCAGTATGTGCCAGAACATTGATGAAAAGTGTGTGTCTCAAGGCATACGCGGGTTTGTCTAGGTAAAGTAGCGTATGCACACGGGAATTAACGCCACAAGTCGCGTATGCTCAAATGCACTCTAAATATGTAAAACAAGGGGTAAATACCATGGTTTTGACCCATTGTATTAAGCACTGGATTATCTATGAGATCCCGTCCAAGAATACCATTGGAAGTTATGTGGTTTTGGCTCATGGTATTGATAAAGGGTAACCCTATATAAGGAGAAGAAATTCATTGTGCAAGGGTGTGCATGTGTCTGGGATTTGATGAATACTTCACTTTGAAGTATATCTGTATGGTTGAATTATGTTCCTAATTGATAGATCTGAATCTATGATGCACCTATGAACATGATGAAGGCTCAAGATCTCTAGATCTAGAAATGGTGAATATCAAGGATGATCTGAAAAGAAGTGAAGAAGACCTGGCGCAATCCTATTGAAGAGATTGAAGAAATCTGGGTAATTTTATAGATCTGTTCTGTACTACAAATTTTATCTTTTATAGATCTATACGTAGGTTCGTTTCATGAAAAGCGTGTGTATACGCGGGTCTGTGGAAGGAAAAGCGCGTATGTGCAGTTAGGGTTTTTTTCCTGAAAAATGCACTGAAGTATACGCGGCTTCGTCTTCTGGAAAGCGCGTATATACGTGGGTCTGATTAAATAAAAGCGCGTATGATTTCTGATCTAATGGTTGCTGA
This sequence comes from Pinus albicaulis, assembly GCA_034641835.2. Taxonomy (NCBI): domain Eukaryota; kingdom Viridiplantae; phylum Streptophyta; class Pinopsida; order Pinales; family Pinaceae; genus Pinus; species Pinus albicaulis. The sequence continues at coordinate 734,563,211 of CM076581.1, forward strand.
AGGTTGAATGTGTTTCTACATATCTATTCTGAAGTCTGGGTTATATCTGATATTCTGGTTACAGTGGTCTCACTGTTCTGTTTGAAGCAATGAGCAAGGTATGATTGATGATAAGTGAAGGGTTGTGTTGAAGCTGTTTGATCCAGTTTGAAAATTGATGAAACGTGATCTGCAGTGGGGCTGAGGGTCGAAGCCTTCAGTCAGGGGGTTGTAGCTCCCTTCCAGGAGAGGCTGGTAAACGAGTTCAGGGGGTTGCAGCTCCCTTCCAGGATAGGCTGGTAAACGAGAGAAGGTTGTAGCCTTCTACAGGTGGGTGCCTGCGTGCTGGATTGAGTCTGCACCAGTACATGATTGTAAGAAGTTTTCTTAATAATAAATTTTGAAGGCTGAAACGACGGCAACAGTGGTTTTCTCCCGAATTGGGTTTCCACCTAAAAATCCTAGTGTTCATGTGTGTTGCATATGTGTGATGATTATTCTGTTCTATCTGCACCTGTTTACTGTTTCTGAAATATCTGATGAATGAATAATGCAATGATCTGAGTTAAGATTCAAACACATAATTAGATCTCTGGACATGCGCAAGTTCTGTAAAGGATACCCGCGTATATACGCTAGTTTCCTTCAGTAAATTAGCGTATGGGTTTTTAGAAAGGAAAAAGTAAAATTTTGATTATCTGCACTAAATACTGATTCACCCCCCCTCTCAGTATTTTTCCCAACAATTGGATTATGATTTCAATGACATCAAGCACATTGTTCAACAATATCTAGATGATTTACTACCGCATTCACAAAATCGGACTGCATCACCCGATGCATTTGAGAGCCATTTTATTACACTACCGACACTACAAGATACGCCTCAATCTGCACAAATGTGTGTTTTATGTTGGTTCTGGTCAATTTCTTAGATTCCTAGTCTCAAAAGAAGGAATTCGAATAGACCCACTGAAGGTACAGGCCATTCTTGATTTTCCTGCACCATCAAACCTAATTCAGATACAAAAACTTCAAGGAAAGGCTAACTTCTTGAGAAGGTTCATTCCAAACTACACTGAAATGGCTAAAGGATTTACTCGATTATTGAAAAAATGAGTTCCCTTCCATCGGGACCAACTTGCACAAGCTTCTTTTGATGTTGTCAAGGACCATCTTGTCCAAGCATCACAAATGTATCCTCCTAATTATCAAAATGATTATTTCCTATATATCGTCATGGCTGAAACAACCATCACTATGGTTTTGGTCCAAGTAGAACATGGAATTGAATATCCGATCTATTATTTGAGTCATAATCTCAATGATACGGAAGTTAAGTACTCGTACGTGGAAAATATTGCCTTGATAGCCATTCAATATGTCCAAATATTTCGCCATTATATCCTGCTCCAAAAAACAACAATACCTTTGGATTGCAACCCCATGACTTACATCTTATCACGTCAATTGCTGGGGGGGGAATATTCAAAATGGATTGTCATTTTGCAGGAATTTGATTTGGAATTCATCAAATCCAAGTCAAATAAGTCTTTAGTTTTGGTTGATCTTCTATGTGCCTCCCTCTGATAGTACTGATACTACGTCAGAACCATCTATTCCAGATGAGTCTCTATTTCTAATTGGATCATCTGATCCCTAGTATGGATATTTCATCATTTATCTCCAAACCCAAACTTTTTGTCCTAATACCTCTCGCTCTGATCAGTGACGTATTCAATACCAAGCCAAATATTATCTGATCGTCGGCAATACACTTTATCGTCGTGGTGTCAATACCATTTTAAGGAGGTGCCTCACTCATGAGGAGGCCGAAAAAGTGTTAAATGATTGTTATGCTGGGGCTTGTGGTGGAAATTTATCTGGATATGCTACCACATAGAAAATATTCCGCGCCAGTTACTTTTGGCCTACTATTTTTTGAGATTGTATCCTCGCAGTCAGAAGTTGTCATGCATGCTAGATTTTTTACCGTAAAATCCACAAACTTCCAACGCCAATGCATCCTGTTGTCTCTACTGGACCATTTACAAAATGGGGTATTGACTTCATGACCTATAACCCTCCTTCGTCTGGGGGCCATGGTTATATTATTGTCGCAGTCGACTATTTTACCAAATGGGCCGAAGCGATGCCTACATTCAACAACACAGGACAAATAGCTGCATTTTTTTTCTTCAACCACGTTATTGCACGGTTTGGGGTCCCACAAGCTATAGTTACGGATCATGGGAAGAGTTTCAAAACCATATTATGTCTGAATTGACAGCCAAGTTAGGATTGTCACATGATAATTCTACCCCTTATTATCCAAAATCAAATGGACAAGTTGAGGCTGTTAAAAAAATTCTTAAACGAATGCTTCAATGAATGATTGGAGTCCGTAAAAGGAACTAGCATTTGATCCTGTGCTCCACCTTATGGGTGTATCAAACCTCGGTGAGAAACGCAACTGGATTCACTCCTTTTCAATTGGTGTATGGTCTGGAAGCTATCTTACCAATCCAATGTGAAATATCATCGTTAAAACTCACGATAGACTTGTTACCTGACACCTCAGAAGAAGAAGCTCGTCTCCTTAACCTCATCCATCTAGATGAAACGTGTCGTGAAGCCCAATTGGCCAACAAAGCAGATAAGAGACGTATAAAGGCGTAATACAACAAAAATGTCCAGCCTTACATCTTCTCAGAGGGCGACTTGGTCCTTCTTTACAATCAAGAAGATGATGTAATAGGTACAGGGAAATTCGAACCATTATGGCATGGCCCCTATATTGTCAAAAGAGTTCTTGCTAAGGGTGCCTACGAGTTAGTTGATTACGATGGAATTCCATTGGCACAACCTAGAAATGGGTTGTATTTTAAACGTTACTATGATTAATCACGAGCGTAGTAATTTTTTGTATTAAATTATTTATATGTTGTTGATTTCCATTCACTATCTTAATTTTTTTTTTAGAGTTTTCTTGATGTTAGTAATCTGCTCTACATTTTATGGCAGATGTCTGAATCTTCAGAACCATTTTTTGGATATTCTGATGGTGCTAGTTGTAGTACGTAGAATCTATCCTCTATAGCATGGGCCATTTTCGCTCTGAACGACGAGTTAGTGAGTTTTCAAGGGATTTGTGTTGGTAGATTGACGAATAATATCGCTAAGTATAGCGCATTGATTGAACTTCTCTTTGATGCCATTTCATTTGGTATTAACGACATAATCATAAGGTTAGAATCATAACTTGTGGTACTACAACTTACTAGTATTTATTCTGTTAGAAATCCAACACTTCTTAGATTATTCCTAAGATTTCGACCTTTGGAGAGACATTTTGATTTCATTCAATATCAACATATTTCTAGAAATGTGAACACTTTAACTGATTCATTAGCTAATCAAGTTTTAGACAGACATTTGTGACATAGATAAAGAAAACATTCACATCATTGAATTGGATTGTGCATTAAACATAGGAAAAAATATGAAAACACTTATATAGATAGTAATAGGTTTTTACAAAATTTGTGCCCAAGACACATTGGTCATCTGACCTCAAAATGTATGCAAAAAATCAAAAGTAAACTAGTGGTGCTCATGGTAGCACGCTATAGATCTAGCAATTCTACGGAGCAACCACATCCAACTGTTAGGAACCCCAATAGTGTGTCGTTGCAGTCGCATGGGTAAATCTTCGAGCTGGAAATCCGGAATCTCGAAGGTTAATCCTTCTATGTGTTGTTGAAGCTCAGCTAAAGTCTTAGCCATATCAAGGTCCTGAAGGACTGCTCTCCCGACAACCCTCTCTGCTAGTGCATCTACCTCACGCTCTGGTTCCTCTACTGGTTGAACGCGACCGATATCCGCATTACATTAAACATTTAGTTTAGTCTTGGAAATAAATCAAAACAAAAAAAAAATTGTATAAACCTTAGGAAAATAAAAAAACATGGTGAAATCATTCTTACCCATTTCACCCCACTGAGCGCCTTCTGGTAATACTAGATCTGGATCTCCTCGAAATTCGACGCCTGCGTATTCATACTCATCAATGGTGATGATCTGTTGCCAGAACCAGGTGAAGAATGTAGTCGAGAACTCAACGGTCTATTGACCCGCATGTCGATCCATGAGTTCTACCCATCTCTGCATTCAAGGATCTCTAAGACTAGATATATACAATGTTACATGTTGTGGTTGCATCAGTGGAATCTATTCCAAAGCGAAGGAGATAAGGATGGAACCATAGCTGAAATTTGTATTCCTTCCTACCTTTGATTTATTCAGTTGTTCCTTTATCTAAGATAGAACAGCTTCAGAACAGTTGAAGAATGTTGGCTCTAAACACTCTAGCGCATACTGCATATACGATCGGTACACTACATGGAGTGTAACGGTGCCAGCAAGTTTAGCGATTGTGAAAAGGATGGTTCTCAAAGGCAAATCACTGACATCCCAGATTTTTATTTTCCCATCTTTGCTAGGTTCCGACCCTGGATAGCAATACTACATAACATAATCCCTTACTATCTCTCCTCCAACAGTAGACCCTATGAGAGAAATGGGCAAACCTCTGCTCAACAAACCTATGAGAAAATACACATCCTAAACTATTATGGACAACACTTTATTTTTTATGTGAAATGCCTCTATCATCGGATCCCATACTTGAACAAGGAACTCCAAGAGTTCTATCTGTTGCCTCATTCCCGACAATTTAAAGTAATTAAGCAGTCTGCAATCTCTTAAGTCTCTTACAGTACCCGGATCATTCAAGGCAATCATATCTTGTTCTTCATGTTCTCTTTCTCTCAATGTAATCGTCATTATAATCCGATGGAAACCTGAAAATCAACCATAAGATCCATTAGATACCATTCATTGCAAAAAACTAGGCAAATTTTGGACACAACATGAAAACCAAAAAATTCAACTATGCCCAACGCACTCCCTGGGCTGAGACAATGCATTGCACATGCAAGTACACTTCACTGTACCTACTATGCAACGCAGGTTTCAACATTCAAGGGTGCGTTGCCCTCATTTTAGGCAGAACTTACCCTAGGGGCCTAAAAACCCTAAAAAAAATGTAAGGAATGGGCATGAAATGAATACGAAAAGAAAGAGGAGGTTCGTGCTACTAACCTGGATCAAACGATGACGAAATCCGTCCACAGAAATGACTGCAATCAACGACTGAAGTTCGAGGGAAAAATCAGGTTCAGAGCTCCAAAATTCAAATGGTAACTATGGAATGGTAAAAATGAATAGTGAAACTACTTTTTATAGTCATTTAATTGTTTGCAAGTTAAATTTATTACTATGACTATATTTTTATTATGTTTTTCTCATGAAATAGGTATTTTTAATCCATTTGATGTTGTTCTGAATAGGAAATACAACTGATGAACAGATTAGTCGTGCAGACTTATTCAAATAATGACTTGACCACAAAGCATACTTTTTCTCCTTATTTTTCAAGCTTTGATAAAAAAAGAAAAAGGATTTGAAGAACACTTTCATCTCTTTTTTGAGCTTCGATAACAACGAAAAAGGAATCCCTGGAGTCTTCTTTTAGCTCTTTTCAGACTTCGATAATGTGAAAATATTGCCGAGCACTTGTTTTTTCGAGCTCGTTAAAGTAAATGAATTGATATCTACTCAGTATAACTTTAACCCTTTTCTGGACTGAGATGGATAATTTACAAAAAAGGAATACCTTGATTAAACATGAGGAAAGAGGTTCTCTCAGATATCATTTTACACTTTTTCGGATCTAAGAGACAAATTTACGAAAAAGTACTTTTGAAGTTCTCTTTCATCCTCTTTTTCAGACTCTCTAAATATGAAAAAGGACCGGGCTATCACTGTCATCAAGCTCGTTAAAACATAAAATAATGACGGGCTTGTCGATCATGGCAAGAATCGAGTTTCATTCATCGCTAGACTCGTTAAATTATTAAATAGCGATACTTTATCCGCCCAAAGGGTTGAATTATAGATCAAGCAAATGTTATCCTCCTCAATCTTGTTAAAAAATAAAGAGGTACTGGTCGAAAAATGATCAGGGAAAATTTGGGAAAAGCAAGTAAAGTTTCTTTTTGGTAGCAAGTCGCTCTTGAACATGACACTTCTTTCACTCCATGTCCGTGACTGTTTGGGTTGGGTAATCATCTTGACGGTTCATTCAAAGCTATAGTTCATCATACCTTCACTTTGGTTTTGGGTCAATGTTGCTAACTCATCACAGTGTCGCCAATATGTTCAAGAGAAGTCATCTAGTGATTAAAAACTCATCCATCTGCAATACTCGTAAACCTTCATTTTCATGACCGTCATCCCTAAAAATTTCTATATCAAGTCATACCCTTGTCGTTGAAATCAATAACTCCTATTTTTGCAATAAGATTACTTCCTATCGACTACAAATCAATATCTAGAAGGTTCACTTATAAACATCAGATTCTAGTACCATGAGGCTTGTTACAGCATTGACAAGATCCTTGCTTCCGGACCTTTGACCGAAATATTTTTCGGCGTTTGACATCAAATCATCTATTCACGCCTTACGAAATGTACTATAGTAACTTGAGGGCCATTGAAATTAATGGTGTTTCTCTCGTGTTTCTTAACAGCTCACATTATTGGCTGGTAATCAAACGATGTCTTTCCATGTTTGACGACAAATCATATATTCGCATGGCTAGACTTGTACCCGAATGATCGAGTGAGAGAGATAAGAAGACCCCGAATCTAGTTCCATCCATCTGAGCTACGATTTCAGGATTGCTATACACATCATCTATACGATGACCTTACATACAGATTGTCATCCAAAAATGGGCCTATATCTGTAGGCATGTCTGCATCTGGGAAACATTCCAATGTAGACGACTTTCTGAATTATGTACATGTTATTAGATTATTTTATGTGCCGACTATGGGAATGCCTACCCTAAGAAATTATGATCAATAGAGGATATATCATGATGAAATGTATTGCAATATTGATGCAGGTGACCATTCCGCTTCGTTTCCAGGCTCATCACAACATAAAGCATCTCAATCAAATGTTCTTATTATTTGGATCTCATGCTTTAGGGGGCAATTGTTATAGGTAAATTTGGGCACCATTTCCAATGACCTGGTTAACTAGGCATCATCTCCAGAACCAATGATCAAGGGTCTATCATTCCCTATCATTTTAGTTTCTACAAGCCCTAAGACAAGAAGCAATACAGATCAAGCAAGACTTTCATCAAGCAAGAATTGCCATGGTTTGAAGCTTATTGTATAGCATATGAGAGCTCACCAACGCAAGCTCTAAGGGGCCTAAGTGCATTTCATATGCAGGTAGCCCCATGCAAGGCTACTCTGCAAAGCACTTCTCGACATTCACAGGTGCATTGGTCACATTGGGAGTGAAATTCTCATTGTTCTAGAATCTCCACTTGGCCAGTGCCTTCTAGAAGAGTTCACATGTGTCAAGCTTCGGATCCAAGTGTCCATTTGAAATCTACATGAATGGAAACATGTATTTCCTATTTTTGGAAAGCTATTGGTTGCAAAACAACCTACATTTCATTTATAAATTGAACACAGATCTAAGTGTTTGAGAAGGAATAATTTGAGTAGAGAAATGTTGGAGAATTTTCAATTGAGAGTTTTGTTTGTAGAGCTACTGCTAGAGCGATTTATGCTGTGATGAGACTTGGGAACTATGCTGGAAGGTCACTCCAAATCAGTCACTAGGTTGTAACCTCTCCTTCTATCATCAATAAAGATTACTTCTTTTTTTTCCCTACATGTATCTATGTTAACTTTCATTTTCCATATTGTAAGATCTTGGTTGATGAATGTAGTTTATGCTTAACTAATTTAGCTAACTAGCTTGAATATATATCTATATCATTTCATCTTCTGTTGTTTCAGTGTTCTTTCTTGCAGGAAGAATTCAACCAACAAACCGTTTGAATTTAAAGCTGTAGCAGAAGCGACAGAAGGAGTAATTTGGAAGCAACTGAAACAAGTAAGCATCCATTCCTCTCTATGTATCTATTCTGAGTTAGGAGAAATGTTAGTATAGTCTTTCACCTATTTTTTTAGACTAACACCTGTCTAGGGAAGCGTAATTTATCCGTAGATTACAATTCTGGCCCAACAGTGAGAAATTCTCAACACCATACTGGATGAAAATGTAACATGCTGCCATTTCTTAACATTCATATCTAATAAATTAGGTGTTGAGATGTCAATCATATATGGATTTTGTACATATTCATTTTCATACCAATATGCTAACTCTAATTTTTCATCTTGGGGGGCAACTAGAAGTTCATGAAGAGATTCTTCCTCAAATAAATTGGTAGGATTTGGAATAAAAGATTAAAAAATAAAAAATAAAATCTCCTTCTTCTTCATGCATTTCCACATTATCTTCACAATTACCTATTTCCTCTATGCAATGCACCCCTGATTCCTCGATGATTTCATTAATCCCATTCTTATGAATTGGTTATTTGATTGGGAAGAATTTGAATGAAGATCGAATCTAGCAGATTGATCTTAATAATTCACATGACCTCCAAATGCTTGTTGGCGATCAACCATTAATTACAGAGTTGTTTCATCATCACATCCATATCACAATATCCATGTTTCTGTGATGAAATACAAGTTTTGCGGATTTGGGAATCCAATTTTAGATGAAGGAAATTGGATATTGGTAGATTTCCTCCTGTAGATTAGGAAATCGGATCATGGAAAAAAGCAAAGCAAGCAATGCATTAAAAATTGTTTTTCTTCACGCAGTCTATCAAATGAGGCTCCAAAGAACCAAGAATTTATCCAAAACGGTTGCGAATTTATGGAAAAAATTTTCAATTTGCTTAATGCACCCAGTTTCGAAAAAAACCCATGTCTTATTTTTTTCTAACTCACCCTCCGTCAATCAGAAAATTCATTTTAAAATGATGTTTTTAGACTGCTGCATTTTCTGGCAATGTTTCTGGTTTGACTGTTGGATCTGAGCACAAACAACTGCATGGAGATTTTTCTTCCAATTTTCATCGAAATTGAACTTGAGACTTATCCTCAGTAAGCCACATGATGTTCTCATAGAGACATTCCCAATCATTGGAAACATCTTACGCATATTGGAATGATGTAGTGGACATTTTGGTAAAGAACAAACAATTTAGATGCATTGGGTCTTTTGCATTTGCTAAATTCTATTTTCTCGGATCATACCCACCTAAAATTTCTTTGTTCTTTTGGAAAATTGAAATATGGAGATTAATTAAGCAATTTTTTTCAGATGTTACCCTTCTACCTCTTTACAACTTTTAAAATCGATTTTTAATAACTGTTGCATGCACTCATTCTTTTTATTTGCAGGTTTTGCTAAAGCGAACATGGATTGGGGTCTTATTTTTCAATTGCCTATTCGACTGGTTGGAACAAGCAAGCAAATGAAACTAATGGATCTGCCTCTATTTCGAATCCATGTTTTCTTGTTTCGTTCAGCCCTTTGTTTTTATTTTGTGTATAATTTATTTTTTTTAGGTTTTTGTTATTTTTTATATTTTTTTGTGTTTTTTTTAAATGTTTTGTTTTGTTTAAAAAATTATATATGTTACATTATATATATATATATATATATATATATATATATATATATATATATATATATATATATATATATATATATATATCTATATCTATATCTATATCTATATATATATATATATATATATTAATTAATTAAACAAGATAATTTTTTTTTTTTTTTTTTTTTTTTTATTTTTTTTTTTTTTTTTTTTTTTTTTTCTGAATAAGACTAATTCTATTAAGATAAGAAACATATAGTACAATCAAGCTTGTATGAAAGAGAAGCTGAAAAGCATGGGAGCAGTAGGTGATATGTTATCAACCTCGCTCCTGGATGACATCAAGGAATGAGCAAAAGAAAACACGGGAATGCAGTGAAGCTAGATTTGAACAAAGATATCTACCCAGTGTGGGTGGATACTGCCATACGACATTTTTTCCCTTTTTTCTTGCTTACTTTGACCCAGCCAGTGGAATTTGGATGGACCATGACTAGTTGTAGACTATTCTTCTCTGGGGGCGGAATATCCTTATCAGAGTCAGAGGATGAAGACACGTGAGAGTGTTTTTGAGAGAACGACGGTGCAGAGGGGACGACAGGATTGGCTGAGGGATAATTCAACGAAATCCCATCATTCTTCCCATCTGCTTCAATTTCCTCCTCTTCCGAGTTGGAGGAGTCTGTATCATCCATAGGAGGGGGAGGAACACAGGGATTCCAACTCCTGGATTTGGGTTTGCGATTCAGATTCTTCTTTTTGTCGAGGAACTGGGAACATGCATTTTGGAGGTGCCCCGTTTGATGACAATGACGGCAACGGAAGGCTGTATTTTCATAATCCAAGGTTTGTGTCCAATGGAAATCTCCAATCTTCAGGTTGATCTGATCCGGCAGTCCTTTGTTGATATCTATTTTTGCACACAGCCTGCCGTAGGTGTAGATTCCATTCTCCTTTCTTGAGGAATCTGTAGCGAGATAGCGTCCTAAGGTGTCTCCAATGGCTATGAAAACAGAGACATGCCATAGATGCGCCGGAAGGTTCGGGAGCTTGACCCAAATGGGAAGTTTAGTAATGACAGTTGTAGAAGGGTCGAAGTCTGGAAACCATAGGGTGAGGACAAGCCCAGTCGTGCCCCAGAACCAAGGGCCTCCCGTTAGGGCTTTCTGGTAATATTCATTTAAGTCAAAAGCTACAATGAAGAAGCCTTTCGAGCATAAGAAGATCTTGCTTCTTTTAGTCCAATTGTTGTGGATCCATTGGTATAAATATGTTGTGTGAGGCCATAGGCAATTGAATTTGCATATGATTGCAGATTCTGCAAATTTTTGATAGTGATCGTCAATAGTAGGATGAGAGAATGCAATAGAAGGAATTTCCTCCGATTTATCCACCAAAAATGGCTTGGGAGCCATAGTTGGTTGAGCTGCTTTCAAAGAGGACTGGAGATGGGCAGCATCTTTGTGGACTACATCTTTATAAGAGAAAGAAGGAGCTGAAGAGGTCTGCCCAAAGGATCCACCCCTTAAACGAAAGGTAACCACAATAGAAGCATCCCTTTGAATATTGTAATATGAGAGAGGAAGGGGGTCTTTTAGCTGTTTACCTTGATATAGCAATCTCTGGTAAGAGGAGGGGAACCCCAGCCGGAGTTCGAGTTTTTGCAGAAGATCCTGCACAAGATCAGTAGCACGCACCCATTGCATCATTGTTTTGCCAGAGAGGAGAGTGACTTGGATCTGAAATTGAGGTTCTTCTTCTACCAGATCTAATTGGTTCGAGAAAGAAATCTGCTTCCGGCAAGCTATGGAGATGGAGTCTAATGACACACCTACTTGGGTCGCATGCACTAAAGCATCCTCTGTCCAGTAATTAGCCACCGTTTTGCTGTGGATATATGTATTAGCTTGGCCATTCTCTAAAATGACTGAATCATTAGCATAAACCTCCAGTTCCTTGCTTCCAACAAAGTTGGTGACAGTCCTGAGAGGTGGAAAAAAACCCCAATACTGGGCTCCAACTGAAATCCATCACCTTAATGTGGGGGCAACTATTGCAGAGCTGCGAAAGGTGAGTGCAAGAAATGGGACCGCGCCAACAACATCCACCTCTGAACCGAGGAGAAGCCAATGCCGAAATCTACAGTCCTTCAGAGATCTGTTTGCATCCAAAAGCATGAACGCATGGGGAACAACAAGCAAGTCTGAGTCAAAGGAGCTAACCTCCTTATCCCGGAAGGCCATGCAGTTGAAATGGGCTGCAGAGGCCAGTCGAAACCCCCATTCCCAACTGCTCTATCTCTCCATTCGTCAGCAGAGGGAAGCATCAGCCCATTCGTTTATCCCTACTCCAAGATCCATGTCCACAACTGCTTCAAGATCTGCGTTTATCCGAGGCTGCGTTCTATGCATATTCAGACAGGAGAGGCCACATGGATTTGCGGCGATGAATCCCTCAGAGCCTGCATTCCCTGCTGAGGTGTTGGCGGCGGCATAGCTCAACAGGGTCGAGGGGGCGAAGGCATCGGCTGAGAACATTTCGTCTATGATAATGGAACCAACAATAATCTTCATTAAACATCAAACAAGACAATTTATTAAAATCATTATTAAATTTTTTTAATTTTCTTTATTAAAAATAATTTATTAATAAAGAAAATGGAATTTGAAATTTATATTTTATATTTTATATTTTTATAATTTTTATTTTTTAAATTCTAAAGTTTATAGAAAAATCAAATCAAATCAGATGATGAAAACATAAGTTAGTTGCATAATCGCATTTTGTAGCTAAATATTTTTTTTTAGATTTTATGATATACTAACAAAAAAATTTATTTTTATGATCCTCGAGGTCACATGAAGCGTAGGAGGAGAGCATACTCAAGATTTTTATTTTGTTACCATACTCAAGATTTTATCAGTCGATTCTTTTTTTATTTATTTTGCAAAAATAAAATGAAAATTATCGATCTCATACCTGAAATTATCGCTCCTGACCTTCACTTGTGCTCCTTGTTTTCAATCATTTGTTTTATTGCAAATATTTCCTGCCAAGGGTTAGTAAATGGGTGGTTCTTATTGCACCACAAAACATCAAATTCATCCTAAAAATTACAAAAAAATATTTTTATTTGTGAGTCCTATCCTACTAAAGAAATGGAACATTCACTTAAGTATAAGAGAATTTACAATGCATCCATTGACACAACAAAATCATTAGTAAACTCATATGGATATGATCATGAATATTTGTTGTTGTAATTGGATTTTTATTGTGCTTTTATTTTTTATTTTTTTGTGAATAGGAGTCTTTGATTTGTAGATGTTTTTTTTTTTTTCTTCTAAATGTGAATGCAAATAAAATTGAGTGAAAATGCCTAAAAAGAAAATAAAATAAAAATGAAATTGCACAAAAACTTAATTTGAAACATTGCATGATTAAAAAAAAAATGAAATTGAAAAACAAAATGGAATTCTAATTTAAAAAATTGAAGTAAAACAAAAATTATAAAAAAAAAAATAAAAAATTCTAAGGTTGATCCCTATGTACGCCTCCCCAGCAACGATGCCAAAATTTCTGAGTAAAATAATTTGCATTAGATTACTAACATAAATTATCAATCCGGTATCCGAAGGACTTGTGAGACATACATGCACAATATATGCTAGGGATCAGTTTATCAAAAACTAAAAAACTAATATAATCACACCATTCCTAATATCTATTCCATGGATTGAAAGCGTAAATCCTATGACTAAGAATTGAAATGGAAATGCTATCTAAATTGAAAGTAAATATAAAGTATATGAAAATAAACTATGACTTATTGTATGACCAAATACTTCAAATATCATTCAATTGGAAAATGACAAAGTCACCTTCTTGAGATGATTACTCAAGCATATGATTATACATTTAAACTAAAAACTTAATCTAAGAAAGCAGTTTAAAAGCATGTAAAAGGAAACTAACTACTCTATGACCAAATACTCAAATATCATTCAATTTTGGAAAATGACAAAGCCATCTTCTTGAGATTATTTAACAAGCATCTGATTATACATTTAAATTGAAAACTTAATCTTAGAAAGCAGTTAAAAAGCATGTAAAAAGAAACTAACTACTGTATGACCAAATACTCAAATATCATTCAATTTTGGAAAATGACAAAACCATCTTCTTGAGATGATTTAACAAGCATATGATTATGCATTTAATTAATATTTAATCAAAGAAATCAATTAAAAGGCATGTGAAAAGGAAACTAAACTACTCTATGACCAAATACTCAAATATCATTCAATTTTGGAAAATGACAAAGCCATCTTCTCGAGATGATTTAACAAGAATAAGATTGCACAATAATTAGAAGCTTAATCTATGAAAGAAAATAAATCTCACACATTGTAGGTGCCCAATCCAAAAGTATGAGAGATGGGAAAAATTGAACACATCCCAATGAAAGTATTACCAAAAAAATGGTGAACATTACTCATGAGTATTTGTATCAAGATGTGAGTAATATTAATTTGTACACCCGAGTCTTCTCCAATTTTACACCATAACCTGATAGGAGAAAGCTTCCCTTATTTATACAAAAATTAGGGATATCTACTCAATAAATGTAGGTCCCTTAAATATATACTATATCCATACTTGTCTCAACTTATCCCTAAATTCTAGATACAAATCCTATGACGCATCAAGATCTCCATGATATTTCTCCTTGGAATATGGTCCACCTCTTGAGTTGAAATTCGAATTTGAACTTGGGAAGCCAAGTAAGACCCTTCTAGAAGATTGTTCCCAGATGATGGTGGGCCTGACCACACCTGGGTAAGCATTAAAAGATTACATTAAAGGAGATATTTAAAAATTAAAATTAAAAACTCACAATCAATCTAGAACTCATAACGATATGATTCAAACCATAGCCATGCTCTATTAATCGAAACTCGGTCTTCAATTACAGAGAGAAATTTTTGAACAACACTTTGATAATTCAATGTTTTGCAATCATGACTAAAATCTTGACTAACTAATTTATTACGGTCCTGGCCCTTTTATAGGCAATGATACATTTATAAAATGGAAATACGATCTGATCACTTGAACAATTTCGCTCATCTTGGCATAACAGTTCCAACAAATGCCAACATTGGCATGGTCCTGTTACGATGAAAATATGGGGAATCTTCATCATTGAGCTTGGCTTGGTCAAAATATAAATTGTGAATTTTTCTCTCTAGAAGCGAGGAAGTTGTGGAAAGAGTCTATTAGGTCTCCTTGATGTTGAATACAGATTAGGAACTTAGTTGTTGAGTACGGAAATGGTAAGGCAGGCTTGTTGACAAGGATGCCTTCCATATGTAGTTGTCATCACTATGCTGCTGCATTCGCCCACATCTAGCCCATAATAATTAGTTATCTCATTAGGTATTAAAATTAAATTATGCAATATTTAATCACAAAATAGAAAAAATATACTAATGTAATGCATTTACATCAAGTACGGTTTTAGTGAGGTTTTAGGGAAATGATAGTGATAGGAGGGTAAGTAAAAGAGTACTTTTGTGACAAAAGAGGGAAAAATGGAAGTGATAAATAGGAAAATTGGGGAAAAACGAGGCACCAACAATAATTTTAAAAATGACACTAAGAAATATTCCTATTTAATTTTCCCTTGAATTAAATTAGAATAAAATTGTAATTCCACATCTCATGACAACTTGTATGAGTTGACTAAGTTAGTTTGACTTAATTGGTTTAGTTAATGAGTTGAGGGTATAACTTGAGTCATGTAGAGTGGTTCCTACTTCTTAGGAGCCCTGGTTGAGTTTATTTTGAGTTGTAATTAATTAATTCAGTTTATCTGAGTTAAAGGAAGTTTAACTAGTGCCAACTGTTGGAGGAACTAGTGGAAATTCAAAGTGTGGAAGTGGAAATTGAACCACACTTAGTGATCAACTAGATAACTGATAAATTAGCCATAAATAAATGATGCATGTGTGAACTGAGAGTTACCCAGTTGAGATTGGAGTTCAACAGAAGTGTATTATCAGTTGTATAGTCACCAAAATTATGCAGGTGATGCATGGAGTTAGAGGAAGTCCTGTGATGGATTACACAGTATTGGATGTGTATTTCCCTAATTAATAGAGGATAATTAACCAAGGAAACATCGCAAGGAAATAGGAACTTGGCCAAACAGAAAATTGGTTAAGTATTGCCCAAGGCTTGTTTAGGAATAAGTGTGATTGATATAGATAGTTCAGAGGTTTCTCATGCATGAGAAAAGCATAGAAATATTCTCATATTTTATGATTAATGCAATATACAGATAGTGGGGTTTTTAGTTTTGGCTTTCCCTAGGAAATCATTGTGTAATGTTTTGATTGAATTATTTCTCTTCTATGCTTCATGATTTCATGATCTTTTAAATTGGTTTCCACAATTGGTAGAGTAGATTCAAGTCTATTGTTTTAGAAAATCACAATTAGCATTTTGAATCTACAAGGAAATTCTACATATAATAAATTTGATTTTTGTTACATATGTCTTGTGTTTATTCAAAGTTGCAACATCTCTGGTTTTTTTGCATTTACAATTTTATTTATGTTGGTAAAATTCTATTATTTAATTATGGTGTATTTTTCTAAAGTGGATTTCTGGGAAAATTATCCAAATAATTAAATGGGGATATTACATTGAAGGAGAAAAAAGCCAAGCATATTCCATCTTCTAACAATGATTTTGTCCAGGTTTCATTGTCTTACATTGAAAAAAGTTCCCAAATGTGGGCAGGCATTAAGCATTCTATAGCAGACAAAGCGGACCACATTCACTTTACAAATTATTGAAATGGAGGATCGCCTCTTCCTTTAATTGAGAGAATTTTGATATTTTAGCTCCTCTAGAAGATTTTTCTTTGATATTGTTGTTCCAAATTTGGTTTTTTTCTTGTTTGTGGAAAAATTTGGTATTCATGTCTCTTGTTGTTAACCAAATACTTTTAAATTTCAAGTTCCATACCTCTTCGTCTTCTTTGAGGGTTTCGAAATAAGATGAGAACTCTACTCTTTATTCTTTAAGATGTTAAAAATATACTATGCCATTTTCCAAGTTTTGCTGCATGATTTCCAATTTATTTCATTCTCTCATAGCTTTCCTTTTCTTTTTTATTTTTTATTCTTTGGCCATTGTTTTATGGTTTCCTTTAGGGGCTTGATCTTTGGTTCCCAAATTGTGGTCAAACTTCCAGTCACCCAACCTTCCCATGGTATTTTTACTAGCTCGTTGAAGCTTGGTGTGCTTACAAAATTGAGCTGTAGTGAAAGGATATGGGACCAAAGTATGCCTCCTCTATGATGTCCAGTGTGATTAGCCTATGATCTAAGCTATTCCAAGGAAGAATTTTGAAGCTGACTATAATTGTTTGGGAGGGGAAGGAGTATGATATTAAAAAACGATCTAATCTGGAAACTATGTGTTGAAGACTACATCTTTTATTACTCTAAGTGAATTTATTGGTAGCAATCTTGATGTCTAATAGGTTGAAGTTTTGGAAGATGTCCTCTAATTTCATGGAAATTGATCTCAGACCTGTGATCCATATTTTTTCTCCCACCAGTGGAGGGTAGTGTTACATCCCATCCCCCCCTCCCCCCCATATACTATTGTAGTCTTGGAATGATTCTCCAAAAGCTATGAAGGAATTCTAGCAAGTTATCTTTTCATTGTGTTGAAAAAGCATATAAATATTGAATACTACACATACCTGGTTTGACGACATATCAAGAAAATGAGTGGTAACACAGTGGTGAAAAGAAATAAAATATATCAATCTAATAAAAAATTGGGACCATATAGTAGAGATCCCACTGGTTGCACCACAAACACTCATTGAGAGGATCCTACTTCCCTTTCATATTTTAAATTGATAGTTGATGATGTCTTGCTCCTCCATTTTTGTCTCCTAGAGTAGGAGAATTGAGGGTCTCTCCCTCTGGACCAATGACTTCACTTTGTCCATTATTTTTTTTGACCCCAGTCCCTTGCAGTTCCAAGAGAGGACCTGCATTATTTAATTGCTGACATGGTAGCCCCTTGATGGGAGCCTTAATTACATCCTTTTCTGGCATGCCTTAGAAGTTTTTATTTTGGATCCAACATTGCTTGTGTTCCCATCTCCTTATTATTTTCTTATTTTTCATTTCTTACCACCTTATTTAGGAGCTTACTAGCCATTCAATGGATCCTTTCAACATTACTCTCTTTTTTGGTGTCCGATTTTTCATTCACAAAGCTTAGGATGGACGAACCTAGTTTAGCACTTTTGGGGGAGAGAGACTCCTATTCCAACTAAGAATCCTCATAGTGAATCTTTGGATCTTCCTCTAAGGGCATCATAGTTTCATCTTTCCTTTTTTGGACATGCTTAGATCGAGGTTTTAGGAACTACTCATTAGTTTCGAATATTTCTCCTTCTTATTTTGTAGAGTTAAGGGCTCAAAATTTTTTTCCATTCCCTGAGTGCCCCTTACTTGTGCCTTCTCGTCCCTTAGAAGAGGCTTTCTTTAGTGAAGTTGTGTATTTCAATTTATTTCCAGTTTGATCACCTAAAAGGATTACCTTTTTATTTTTCCTAGATCTCTCCTTCTCTTCCACTACTAAAATTACTCTCCTTCACTGCCTTTCTTTTGTTTTTATTCCTATTTCCTCATTTTACAATTCACACTCCTTGCAAAGTGGCCATATTCATGCCATACCTTGTATTTGAAGGGGAGATGAACATAATCCACTTCCTATGTATGGGTCTAGTTATCTAAATTAAGGGAAATAACTACCAAGATCCCCTTATCTAGATCAGCTTCTACATAGATCTGCGCACACGAGGAAATCCCCTTATGAGGTTTGGCCCCATCTATATATTTTCAAAGTGTGTTTTCGATATTCCTGAATGTTGTGTCATTCTAATAATGTATTGGTAAAATCAAGAGCTTCACCCACACAAGAACACTAATGGGACATCACTATTAGGGTTAAAATATAAGCTCCATCAATCTAGGTATAACCCTTGCGCTCCCATGAAAAATTGGTTTCTTTGGAAGATCATATCTCAATCATGTTTAAGCTCAAAGAGATAGGCAAAGAATACTTTACAACATAAAGTCATAGATATTGATCCCTTCAACATAGACTTACATTTTTTCGACCCATAGCCTGACCAATGAGATGGGGAAGGACAAATTCCTATGAATTGGCCACCCAAACCCATTTCCACAAATTTCAAAGTGGTGATTCTAGATTGTTTCATGAAGACATCTACCTTCATTATCTCCTCTAGTTTATTAAAGAATCTTGAGGGCTTGGATTTTGAGTATCTCGACCAATTTTCCACCAAAGAGTTAAATGCGACAATGTCAGGTGTTGGGGGCAAGGGGATAGGCAAGGAGCCTCCCAATCTGGCCATTGGGATGCAATAGTCGTAGATTTGTAGTCACTAGGACATGTGAAGCAACATTGTAGAGATGGAAGGGTATTGCAAAGTAGGAAGAGTGCTTCAGAGAAATTATGATAAAAGGATAATTAATGAATATATTAACATTGCATTTTTTCCATTTTAAAACATATTTATAATGTAATATTATTATAATTAAAATGATGATGCTAATGATGGTTAATATCTATTGAGATTTCATTTGGTTTATTAAAGTTGTAAGAGGTAAGGGACTACTTGGATTTATTTATAATTTTGTTGTTGTGTTTGATTAACATTGATAAAACTGCTCTAAAATCATAATAATTTTAATGAATTACAAGGTTAGGAAGGATGACATTGTGACAAATCTTTTAAGATTGTGATATAATTTTGATATACACAAAACATTTTAAGTAATATTGTATTTCATCTTCAACCCTTTTAGTGTCACAAACATGATATAATTTTTTAACTCATAATAGATTATTTCAACCAATAGAATTTTAAGAATTATCCAATGCCTAGCTTCACTATGAAGGTTATGAAAATTTGATGTTATTTTAGCAATGTTGACTTTATTCTTTACACAAGTCAAAGAAAGATACTTTGAATCTTATGGATTAGGGTTGATTAACTTTTTATAATATCTTAATTTTCTTTTATCTTCTAATTATTTATCACACCATAACTTATCCTTAAATTTAAATATAATTTTTTTTTTTAATATTATCATTATTTATCAAAATTATACCTGCCTTTATTCCCCAATGATTTAGACTAACATCTTTGTGTCATCCCTGGTAGAGCATAGGAAAGGGTGTACTAGCTTTAATTTTGAGATTATTATTTGTAATTTTTTTTTGTATTTGTAGTTATTATTCCATGATTCTTTATAGTTATTGCATCTTTACAATAAAATAACAAGAATGAATAGAGTTTAAAATAATTTTTTTTCGTATCATATATCTAATGATTTACTATTTTATAAATATACTCAAATTCACAATAAACTTTTCAACCTCCATTTATTATTTTCTCAACATTAGAATTCCAATTAAAATTGTAATAAATATTGACTCCAAAATATGTATATTAAAATACTCTCTCTAAATTATTATTATCATCATATATAAATATATTATTTTTTTAATCATTATAATGCTAATAAATATATAGAAAATTTATTTATATTTATTTAATTACTTAAATAAATATACTAAATTTGTAAATATCAAATTTCAATATATTTAATTAAAAAATGTAATTAAAAATATTACTACTATAAAATTATAAGAATGTAATTGTAACTTTTTATATGAGTTAGATATATATAAATTTAAAAAAACATGTTATAAGATTATTAAAGATGGAGATTGAGTCTTATTTTACTATGGAGAATCTTAATCTGCAAGTAGGCTTTGTTATAATATCTTTTCCAATATTATGAATTATTAATACCACATGCTCAAAAAATCAAAACTCATTTCCTATGATATTTGTTCATATGCATTTTTAATTTATAACTAGTATTAAGAATTTTCTAGAATATTTCATGAAAGTTAAAATCTTACTATCCATTTAATAATTGTTGATAATTAAATTAAAATTCTCAAAATCTTATTCCAAAATAATCACTTTATTATTATAAATATTTTTTAATTATAAAAAGTTAAGAACTTGATTAAAATAAATAAATAAATAATTTGTTAAAGAATAAGTATAAAATTTAAAAAATACACATCATCAAAGTGTTTGAAATAAATATTTTATACTATGTTGCATATATCTTATTTTAAGATTTCTTCATATTCTAATTTATATAAAAAATGTGTTTGGTATTTTTTTTATTTGTTATATATATATATTCAAGAGAAAAAAAAAAAATATATATATATATATATATATATATGTCATATTTTCCTATCTCCCTAAAGATACTGTTAATAGCAATATCATCTTTTCACTCTTGAATTAAAAAAAAAATTGTTGGTCTCTTGTTTAAGATTTCCAGCTAGTACAAATTTTGGGACATGGTTAAATTTGTGTGGGAACAATACATGCTTCTGACATATTCGGGGAAAAAAATATAGAGTGGAAACAAGGATATGTTTATAAGCAAGAATCCATGGTGGAAATTTCTTTGCCCTTGTAGAACTCATGGAGACCTATATATTTTGGGGAGCTACAATGTTTCTTTTGATAGTGCACGTGCGTCCATGTTGAATTCTTTGAAAATATGGTTGAATGTTATCCATTCAAAGATGGACATAAGTTGTTGAATGGATTGTAATATGTGTTTCAAGCTAATGTTTTAAGGAAGGTTTTGAAACTATGGTTTTATGTTTGGTCTAGCTTATAATTAATTTGGTGTTTTTTTTGTCTTTACTAATTTTAGGAGGATATAGAGTTTTATGAATTGGTTGGTCTAGTTTATAACCAATTTGGTGTTTTTTTTCTCTTTACTAATTCTAGGAGGATATAGAGTTCTATGAATTGGTTGGTCTAGTTTATAACTAATTTGGTGTTTTTTTTGTCTTTACTAATTCTAGGAGGATATAGAGTTCCATGAATTTTTCTTTGTTGTTGGAGCCTTTAGGTAGCATGTACCTTCCATATATGAAGTGAGATTGATTGAAATATATAACAACTCCACATGGGGTGGGGCAAGGGTGTTCTTGAATACTTACATAAAAAAAAAAACCCATTGAATGTCATAATCAAGATTTGGTATTTGGGGGACTCCTTGTGGAGAAATCATTTATTAAATTCTATATTCTTTGGTTAGAGAAATAATTTTTGAGGTACATATCTCTGGGTTGACCTCCTTATTTTGGAAGAGGGACGAAGGAATTGCATATGTGTTAGATGTTGTCTATTAAGATACACGATAGGCCAATAAGAAAACACATACACTTATCCATGAGCCATTGGCTAAAACTACCTTCTAGAGAAAGGATATATATATATATATATATATATATGCCATTGAATTTCTTGTAATATGTGTTCCAAGCCAATGTTTTAAACAAGGTTTTGAAGCTATGGCTCTATGGTTGGTCTAGTTTATAACCAATTTGGTGTTTTTTTTCTCTTTACTAATTCTAGGAGGATATAGAGTTCCACGAATTTTTGGTTGGTCTAGTTTATAACCAATTTTGTGTTTTTTTTGTCTTTACTAATTCTAGGAGGATATAGGGTTCCATGAATTTTTCTTTGTTGTTGGAGCCTTTATCTAGCATGTACCTTCCATATATGAAGTGAGATTGATTGAAATATATAACAACTCCACATGGGATGGGGCAAGGGTGTTCTTGAATAGTTCCATTAAAAAAAACCATTGAATGTCATCATCAAGATTTGGTATTTGGGGGACTCCTTGTGGAGAAATCCTTTATTAAATTCTATGTTCCTTGGTTAGAGAAATAATTTTTGAGGCACATATCTCTGGGATGACCTCCTTATTTTGGAAGAGGGACGAAGGAATTTCATATGTGCTAGATGTTGTCTATTAAGATACACAATAGGGCAATAAGAAAACACATATACTTATCCATGAGCCATTGGCTAAAACTACCTTCTAGAGAAAGGGTATATATATATATATATATATATATATATATATATGATGATGATGATGATGTTCATCAATAGACAAAAATATAAAATTATATAAAATATATTTTTAAATTTTTATTTTTATTATTTAATTGGATAAAAATGAAAATTTTAAAATTATTTTTGTTTTTAAAATTAAAAATATTGTTTTTTTAATATTATATTCTATGGATAATATATATAAATTTTATAATAAGTATTCATTATAGCTTGTTATGGTACAAAGCACAATTATAATAGGTATATTGTTTATAGTGGTTCAAAAAATAACTATGTTGCTTTTAATGTTGATATAAGTAAAACTAGTGCACTCATATAATTTAAAAGGTTGGTAAACACAAATAGGATATCAATCCATAATAAATATTAAAACACTTACTTCATTATACATCATAAAAACTAAATAAACCACCTTAGATCCATCTTAAATCAACATTAAAACACTTCATTATACATCATAAAAACTAACTAAACCACCTTAGATCCATTTTAAATCTAGCTCTACCAACCAAGTCTAGAGTCCTCAATCCTTTAAATAGGCTTCATCAATACAATGACTATGCAATACCATGGGCTTGTAAGCTACCATTGGTAAACCCATCAAATGACTAACTCAAACTTACATATAATTAGTAATTATTAATTATTAATTATTAACTTTTTATTTTTTATTTTAATGTTGACCAAGTCAACGTAACATCGCATTAAATTACATAATGCCTTACATTAAGTTTCAAAAAATTGTTGTTACAGTGTGTTATTTTAAAGTATTATTATATATAAAAAGAATTGATATAAACATACACACATTTAAAATAACATGGAACAAGATTCTTTGTCATGGAGATTTAACCCCCACTTTACCATAAGGATTGTTAAATATAGGCTTTGTTACAATACCATAAGACAATACTACGCCTTATCAATATCACTTGCAAAAAAAACGATAACCCACTTCATATGACACTTGTTCTTATGATATATAACCCACTTCATATGACACTTGTTCTTATGATATATTTTTGTAATTAATCAGTTTAATTAAAAGGGAATTCCAAAATAGACAAGGCCTGTTGGTATAATTATAATTTAAAAAAAAAAATATTTAACTAAAATATGTCTAAAATTGTAATTAAAATTTTGGTTATTATTAGCTAGTTAGGGTTTTAATCCATTTTGGAATAGGGCTTCTAGAATTTTAATTTAATTATTTATAATTAATAGGTAGATGGTAAGGATTTAACCTTTATGGAATATCCATGTTATATTTTTACATCCATGGGCTTGTCTATTTTGGGATAGGTTTCCAAAATTTCAATTTAAATATCAATAATTATTAGGTGGATGGTATGGAGTTAACATCCACATAATATTCTAGAATATTCTTAGTTGTATTTTTATGTCCAAAGTAGTTATGCCCCTTTTTTCCTTTTTATTAAATTAAATAATTAAGAAAAATGTCCTATGGACAAGTGTCATATGAATTAGTTATGGTTTATGATATTAACTCATAGTATTGTAACAAATTGTATTTACAAATTAAGAATATCCATCCTAAAGTGGGTTTGAATGTCTATAGTTTTTTTTTTTTTTTTTTAAGTAAATCAATTTGTTTTACCACAAAAATTCAAGTTACATCATTCCTTCCATAAGCACAATATTTAGTGATACAACTACTATCTTGCTGGTCCTAAATTCTAGGATCAGTCATGGGATTTTCCTTATTTCCTTTCTCTTCTAGACATCTAACCAACCAGAGGGGTTATTAGGTGCATATATAGATAAGACAATTATGATGTTTCCTTGAGATGCTTCCATTGCTGAAGATTTTGGCACATTTTTTGCTTCTTTGTCAATATCTGAGTGATCTAATTCATGAGTGCATTTGTGCTTACTCATTGATGGAGCCAAAATTATGACTAATCCTTTATTGTGGTCGGTCGAGGGGTGGACTTCCTTTGTCAAGGGATGTGTTAACTCTACATGAGGCTAAGTTGAGTTTTAAGGTGTCTCTTTGGAAGTAGGGGACATCTGTTGTTAGGTATTTCCCTGCTTGTGAGTCATAGATGTATTGGGTCCTTTTGATCTCCTTGAATCTTGCTAAATACGATTCTACTTCTTAGAATCTGGGTGAGGATAGGGTCCTTGTGAAAAGGGGCTGGCATTTTGAAGATGACCAGGTTGTTCACACGTTCTGCAGCAAAAAGAATTCGTTGGTTGCGAATAAACCCTACCCCTCAATTTGAGAAGGATTTTATGAGGAAATCCTTTATTGACATCCACTTCCACACATATGTGAATGAATGTGACAATTATGAATTTCGCGATCCTTTTAGTGTTGATTGTGATGTAATGACCTAGTAAGTTTCACACTCTTCTAAAACGTTTGGATGAGACAAATTGATCGAAAGGTTGGGAAGCCTTACCAAATTGGAGTTGCTAGAGTCGACATGGAAAGAGGATTAAAATCAAGGAACCATGGTAGAAAAGAGATACTGGAGTGGCCCTAAAACCAAGGTCTCTCATTAAATACTGTATGTCAGTCCTTTAAATTTTTAAAGAGCATAATAAAGAAACCTTTTGAACAAAAATGTAACACAATATCATGAGTCCAATTCTAGTTCACCCACTCCTGAAGGGCATGTGCTAAGGGCCAAAAACCATTAAAAAAATATTAGTGCTTTTCGTTCATAATATATAACCAAGAATCTACATTTCACATTATTAACTTCTAGAGATGGTTTTTTCACTACCTACTCCACCACATTAGTTCGTCTCGAGAAATATTTACAGTTTGGAGGTGGAGGTCCTGGTTTTAGAACATCCTTAAAGGATTTGGGTTAGGATGAGGAGGACACATCCCAAACTTTGGGTCTACCTCATAATCTTGAAATCATATAGATCATGGCATCCTTGGCTATGCCATACTCACTGATGGATTTCTGGTCTTTAAGCTACAAATTTTGTATAGGAGTCAAAAAATACCATATTGCGCCTTGTCATATATCGTAGCTGCGAGTAAGGAGATGAGATATGAGGCTTTAACCTACATACAAAGGGAATCTATTGAGATTTGTTTCATAAAGATCATAAAACTCACTAGATATGGGGTAATAGCCTCCCCATGGACGTAGAGAGAACCCTGCAGAGCAAGGGGCCTCAAGATATGAGGTTGAATCTGGCCCAATTAAGGGTTTCTATCACTTCCAACGAAACCATCTAAACCCAGTTTCATTTTATTCGGAAATGTCATGAAACCTCATCCTCGCTGAGGCACAACGACTCTCTCTTTCGAACTTCAGGGTAAAATTTCATAATCGGGGCCACCACAACTTCCTGATTACAAAAAATCGTGGACATGACTAGGGAGTTGAGAGGTGAGAGCCACCATGCAATTTTCCTATCCACATATAGATATGACCCAACAAATAGTTTTTTTTGTGAGGCGTTTAATAAACCTAGAAATTGCCATTAGTCGTCATCCCTTGCTCAGAAAACAAAGTCAGAGTACAAGACACAAAGCGACATTCAACTCTGGGGCTCCTTTCCTAGCCTATGACGAGGGGTCCTACACGACATTAGTGGATGCAAAGGAAGTGTTGAAGAGAGACATCTCCTAGGGTTTGAAGTCGATTGCCAAAAATATCAACCTATTACATTTTTATTTTTGGGTTGAATGCCTATAGTTAAGAACGTTTTTACATGATTTTTTAAATGTATATATATTGAGCTTGAATATATTAATTATTTTTATAATTAATAATAATAATAAAGAAGTTATAATTTATTTAATTTTAATATTTTTTTTTTTAAATTTTAGCAACATGAGATGTATTATGAATTATTTTGATACTTATCATGGATTGATGTCTATCAATGTTTGCAAACCATTTATTTTATATGGTTGTATTATATAGTAGTAGTGAGGATAGAAAGGCAATTATTCCCTTTCATTTTTAAATTGGTTATGAAAAATGTTATATATATATAATTCTGAAATAGGTTATGATTTTTTTGGGTGAGTGGTATTGATAAGAAATGGTAGTAGCCCATTTTATTGTAAGAGAGCCTATTTACAAGTTAGAGTTGAAAAAAGATGGGAAATGCAATGCAAAACAATTACTAAGACACACTTGGGGTTTTTTCTAATGACCAAAAACAAATTATATTCATAGGTGAGTTTAAATTATCTTAGCATAAACCCCAAGGAAGGTAGAAGGTGAAGCCTTAGTGTTGGGAGCGAAGACAGTTGCAATGCCAGTGAGGAGAAATCTCAAAACATTAATAACACTCAATAAAAGCAAAGAAAGATTTGTTGAGACATACCCATAAAGGTAGGCAATGAAATTTTGGAATATGATGCATCATTTAAGCCCACTCATTTCTTTATAAGCCTTTACGGTTCCAATAGAAATTATAATCATTCCCTTCTAATTTGTTTTGCTAAGGAAGACACTTGACATTAACTCTTTCCCTTTTAGCTATAGGAACCCCTCACTTCACCCACATCACACAAGATCCTTAGCCATTACTCTATCATCTCACATGCTAGTTGTTTCATGTTACCCATCTAATCTTTTGGCCTTTAATACTAAAAAATTATATAATAAATTAAATTAAAAATTTATATTCATTATCTCACTTCATTTTTAATAAATTATTTTCTTTTCATTTTATATTTTATTTTCAAAATTCACATTCAAAATAAAATTTAATATTTTCAATATGAATATTTTAATTATTTAATTTTATTTTTCAAATAATTTAGTTGAAACTTAACCTATTAATTTCAAAACTAGATATGTGATAGCCACTATTCATATTAAATTAAGGTAATAGCAATAATCCTAATTTTACTCCACATCATCACATCATCAATTGAAAATTACGATTCTCATAACTGCTACTCAATCTTAAGAGGAAATCATTTCCAAAAACAAAAATTAAAATACCTCAACCAAACCTTTCCTTTCCATGTCAAAAATCTCTACCATGATTTAACATATGTGAATTAGAGTTCCATTAATTTGATAGTGCAAGCAAACTCCACCAAACTCTTAGACCAAGAGTTTTGAAAGTAATCAAATTCTGAATCAACGATTGGGTAAACTCTGGTTTCAGTTTACAAGGTCTCAGTCAGGAGGACTTTGATTGAAGTAATGAATCTGGCCTCTTTTTATATATAATAAAAATCTAAATCTCTTGATATACCCATCATTTTTCACTTTCCCCAACACAGAAATACCCATCATTTTTCACATTTCCCCAACACATCAAGCTTGGGGAGTAGCTCAAGTTAGTGATAATTGGACCAACAAAATCCCTGTGTCAACTCTCTGAAGCATATTCCCATTTAAAAAACAAAAAATTGAAGTCATTCTTCCTCCCTGTCAACTCTGTAACACATATTCCTAGTTATGCCATTAAATAAAACTCAAAACTTGAAGTCATTCTCACCTTTATCTCCCTGCATAGTTACCTGATCTAGGTCAACGGCCTCATGTGTGGTCCTGTCTTATCCAAACTACCTGTCACTCCGCAGATGAAGTTAGTTCAAATCAGATTTATTATTGATTGAACAACGTCGTATAGAAAGCTGACATGCAACACAAACAATAACTATCGCCATCCTCCACAATATTAAAGCATTTGCATTGACCTTCTTTTTCCTTCATAACTATCGCCGTCTTCACCGGCGATAACAACGGCCCACGCAACGCAAGAAGGTCCACAGACTTTTAAAGCAGAGAAAGATACGACACTTATTATTAAAAGATTCGTGCTAGGGCTTCACGGCTCAACACCCAGCAACAACTGCGACCCATCAGACATGTTTCAGGCGGACAAATGTCTCTGAGGCTTCGGAAGAAATATCAATTTTATACGTTCAGCTGACGAGATGGCTGATTGTTCATTATGTCATACAAAGTGCAATTCATGTTGGATTTTTTTTAAATATAATTGTGGGTCACTGTACTAATATTAGTTATATTCATGAATAACATCTATCTGCTATTTTATATTCATGAATAACATCTATCTGCTATTTCGAAGAATTAATGTATATAATAGTTTTATATAAATAAATATGTCTGATAAAAAATTCAAACATAAATAAACATGTCAGGATAAGAAATACAAATCAAGGTGAGAGATTCAAACTAAGATGGAGACAAAGACAACCGACTGACCCCACCACACTATCTATACTGCTTGGCATTTATAGTGGATTTCTCAGTTAGTAGCTATATTCATGAACAACATCTATCTGTTATTTCCAAAAATTATGTAGACTAGCAATTGCTCATTAAAAAGAGCAAAAGGACACCGTAGGAGGCCAGCGAAGGATTGGACAGGACAGCGAAGGATTGGACAGCACAGTACCGTAAAGCACAGGTATGGGCACGGATGAGATGGTAGGCTGCCAAGTGTCAAATTTTGACAGGGTAGAAGGGCAAATCTGGAGCAGAGGTGGAGCACAGGGATTGGTTGGGATGAACAGTGTTTCCCAGTCAATCTCATAAAAGAACACCTTCAATATAATAATAGTTTTACATAAATACTATATTCATAAAAAACATCTATCTACTATTTCCAAAAATTAATATAAATAATAGTTTTACATAAATAAATATGTCACGAACAACATCTATCTGTTATTTCCAAAAATTAATGTAGGTAATAGTTTTACATAAATACTATATTCATGAACAACATCTCTATACTATTTCCAAGAATTAATGTAAATAATAGTTTTACATAAATAAATATGTCAGGAACAACATCTATCTGCTACTTCCAAAAAGTAATGTAAATAATAATTTTATATATATAAATATGTCACTATCAAAAATTCAAACATAAATAAATATTTCATTATAAAATATTCAAACCAAAATAGAGAAAAAGACAACAGACTAACCCCACCACACAACCTATACTAGCTTGGCATTCATAGTGGATTTCTGCTTATACTTTTCTGGTATTTCCTGGTTACTTAAGTCTTCAGAATTGCACTGGTTTATTTTATATTTGTTAAAAAGGTTAAAGTATTTTAATTTTGAAATTGATTTTGATTGTGGTGACTCTGCAATGTGCATGCATGTGAAGGGGTAGCTCCACGACGATTCCACGTGCCTAGAAGCTGCCCAAAGGGAAGGTAGGTGGGCAGCGCAGTTAATAACTGTCCTTGGTGACGGGGGCATGACAAGCATGCGTTGAAGGACATTTTGTTTGGATTGTAGCTTCAAACATTTTGTGTGAGCGTTGATGAGACCCCTTAAAGTTGTGGAAACTACAAGGATGCGACATTTTAAACTTGGGTCTAGTTTGAAATATGTAAATGTTTTGCGTATGGATGGCTGTGGGTGAATATTAGGAACAAGACAATTTAGTTTGGATCACACTTGATTAGTTAGTATCTCAAGCTTTTATTTTAGGATTATGTTTTTTATTTTTTTTTGGTAAGTTATTGTGATTCGATAGTTTGATGTTAATGGAGTGAAGGGAGCTAAGTTTGATATCAATGGAGTGAATGGAGTTAAGTTTGATATCAATGGAGCTTAATTTATCATAACCTAATTCTAATTTTTTTCTTAATTTAGATTGTTGTGAATTTTATTTATTTATTTATTTATTTATAATTTTTTTGGGGGTGTGAGAGCACTTTTCAATCTTTTAGTTTATCAAAGTTGTTGGGTGTTCACTCTATGGCTTACTCTTTTAATCATAATTGATATCTAGTTTTTTCAAAAAAAAATTTAGTTATAGTAGAAATCTCTTTGTTATCACTTGAAAATTGCTTAGAAATTTGTACAATCAATATCACATACTAAATTGCTATTACATGGAAATTTACTACCACTTTCAAACAAGGCACCAAAATCTATACAAAGTGAATTTTAATACATTTGTATTACTTAGTAGTTTTTGTCTCTTGTAATTCACATAGCTTTTCCTTAATTGATTGATTCAATCCTTTGAAAGCTAAGTCTAGTATGAGCCTAGCACAATAATTGAAGGAATCCTATTTGATGTACTCTTAGGAACTAAAAGGGTCAAATAAAAGGTACATTTACATTAATGGTGAGTTCTTGGGTAGTTTCAAGTCCTTTCACACATGTGGAACCAAAATTCAAACTTGGTTCATTCTCATTATAAAGGAGGTTTCATGGATCTTGAATTCATCCTATATGAAGAGGCCATGGGACAACATTTGAAAAAGAGAAATAGAGCTATTTTAT
This sequence comes from Pinus albicaulis, assembly GCA_034641835.2. NCBI lineage: Eukaryota > Viridiplantae > Streptophyta > Pinopsida > Pinales > Pinaceae > Pinus > Pinus albicaulis. Next base: position 734,594,158 of record CM076581.1, read on the forward strand.
GCTAAGTAAATAACCCTTCACACTTCATATAAAGTGAATTTTAATACATTTGTATTACTTAGTAGTGTTTGTTTCTGGTAATTCACATAGCTTTTCCTTAAATAGTTGATTCAATCCTTTGAAAGTGAAGTCTAGTGTGAGTCTAGCACAATAATTGAAGGAATCATATTTGATGTACTCTTAGGATATCTAAAAGGGTCAAATGAAAGGTACATTTCCATTAATGGTGAGCTCTTGGGTAGTTCCAAGTCCTTTCACACATGTGCAACCAAAATTCAAACTTGGTTCATTCTCATTGTAAAGGATATTTCATGGACCTTGAATTCATCTTATAAGAAGAGGCCATGGGACAACATTTGAAAAAGAGAAATAGAGCAAATTTATGCTAAGTAAATAACCCTTCACACTTCATAATCTTTGAGTGATCACTTAGAGCATCCATAACAAGTGGCTTGTGCTTGACCTCTTTCCATGAAGAGCTTAATCACACTTCTTTCATGCACATATAAGAGCTTCCAAGGAACATAAAAGAACACTCTAATACCAATTGTTGGCTCCACTAGTTTAAGAGAATATATACTAAACCATATATGAAGCAAGGGACATAGGAAGTTAATACTCAAGAAATCCCTAAGGTGAAATTGTATGAATCAAATTAATCCCACATATATTTTTATTATATAGTTAGCCCCTTTATATGGCAATAATTAGTTCAACCATATGCATAAATATCTTCATAGTAATCTCTCCATGAATTTCTCAAGTGATCTTCATCCCTAACTTCTCTTCTTTCTTTTAGTCTTTGATTCTTCTATGGACTTCTATGTTTGGTCTACATTATTCTTCTGCATGTGGTGTTACAACACAAATTTTCCCATTGGTAATCGATAGCATTGCTTTCATGCTTGTTGTCTAGTGTTATTTTCATGGTTTTCATTATTTTTTGTGTTTGGTCTACATTATGTTTCTACCTATGGTGCTACAATTTTGCTCCCATCGGTAATAGATATCGTTGCTTTCATGCTTGTTTTCAATGTTATTTTCATGGTTTCCAATATTTTCTATTCTTTCAATTTTATATATGTTGCAATGATATTTATGTTATTGGACTAATACTCTAATCAATTATTTGTTGTTAGTGTAGTAGGCTTAAACTATAACAAGGTTGTTTTTATTACCCAAGTGACAAAAATAACCTAATAAATTGGGGACTCCACTTGTTTTTTTAATCACTAATTCATCTTCCCTAAGCTATGGAGGCTTTGCTTTTCATTTCCTTTGTCTATTAGGTTTCTAAACCAGCCTTCTCACTTCAATGCATTAAGTTAGTATTTTATCCAATTCTAGGAAAGCTATTTTTTATTCCCTATCACATAGAGATTTTACCAATTATCCAAGAAAAATATATGAAAATCATGTAGATGCCACATTTCTAATAAGTGATATTCATGTGACCATTTATGTATAGTCCCATGAGAATCTTATTTTTCATAAGTTTTTTCAATTTTTTCATTTCCAATTTTAGTCTAGTGATAATGCTAAATTTCTTGCACTATGTAAGATTACAAAATTTCACCTTTATAGTTCATTATTGCATGTTAGTTAGACAAAATAACCAAGTCTTATTTTCCTTACCATGTTGATGATTACTTTAAGCTACATGAATTAAATTTTGTTTTAAATCATCAATCATTTTTTATGGGGACTAGAAGTAAGCTCTCTCATCCTAATAAACTCTCTACCTTGCACTCTAAAGTGGTCTTGGTATACTAGAAGGTGTGAAGGCTTATTCATGTCCCTTGCAAACATATATTTAAGAAATTAATTAGTTGAATTAATGCACTCAAACATGTGCACATGTTTTAATTTTCCACAAGGTTGCAAATCACACCTAGATCTTAATTAGGAGGAAGTCATATACCACATGATGTCCACATGATCCAATTTTTCCCGCACATGTTTTTTTTCCAAACACTTTCCCACACTTTCACTCACACACTAAAGTTACAAGATTCACCCATTTTTGAGTATGCTCTTCTCCTTGTACCCACAAGAAATCTAGGAAGATTATAAAGATCAAGGTGTTCGAAAGAATCTACCATCACTCCCTTAAGTAAATGAATCAATTCACCACTGAGATATAGAAAATTTACTTACATTAAAACTCTAAAGTAACCAACCAAAATCCCCCACATAAGGTTACAAAATAATATATTATTTTAGGTTGGGAACCTCGAGGTAGGAATTCAAATAATCATCCTTGATCATTTTTCATTTGAAATATAGAGGTTGAAATTTTAGAGCACTTAAAATCCTTCATCCCTATTGCACAAAAAGAAAAATACAAGAAGATATATGTGAAGGGTCTCAATATTAGGTTCAACCTCTTGAGAGTCTTCTTGAGATGCCCAACTCTCATAAGGTTTCCCACCCTATCACCACCTACAAGATGAGAGTGTTCAACCTCTACTGGATGAACGTAACTTAGTGGGAAACACTTAGAGTGCCTCCCTAGGTGGTCATAGTGGGATGTAATTGCACCTAAATACAGTTTTGAACAACTATTAAAAAAATGTTTCTAAATTCTTTGAAACATGTCCCATACATTCTAACTTCACTTGTTTCTTTGAGTGGATTCAACCCCCATTATTGAAACTCTTAAAAGACCTAGTTATATTATTAAGTGTAAAGCATAGTAGGTCTTAATATTGGTGTTTTTTATTTTTTAACATTGTCATGTAAAGAAATTACATTATAGGAAAACATTGTAATTTAAATTAAATTTATCATCTTTACTTATTTTCATGTTTGTAATAGTGTTTTAGTTTAAAAAATAATCATAAAATTTTACTTTGTTGAGACCATTGTTTCATAAAAACACCTACACCTATTCATAGCAAAACCATGGGGGAGCCTTTGGCACCTCCATGTTCTCGATTCCTTGTTGATCTCCCACTATTATTCAAAGAAATTTCCAACCTAAGGGGCATGACCACTCAAATCTACCACTATTATCACATTTCTCCTAGTAGTCAACTTACTTAAAAATCATCCACTCTGGTTAACATGTTAATAGAATAAATATAGATTAATTAATAATCGGTTTTCTATCCATTGACTACTCCTTGATTCAATACATGGATTGATTGAAACATTGAACATATGTCAATAGTATACATGATTAACTATCCATCAATTATATAAAAATATTCATTGTATTTCAAATACACATCAAAGTTATAATGAAATTTTTTCTATTGATTGTTCCACTACTAAATACATGAATTCACTATATCACAATTATTCCCACTAGGTTCTAATGACATTTACCAACATTTTAACTAGCTCATAATTTTTTTGTAGGTGCATTACGAGACTAATTCCTCCATTACAATTTTCTTGCATCATAATTCAAGTATATAATGAATATCTCATGTATGATGTTAGTGTCCCGTAATTTGGCAGATTGGTAAACCAAATGATAGGGTAACATCAGACCAAGCTTTGGAGTCCTAGGACCTAGCCTTCCTGGACTCAGAGAGGGCTCTCTCTATTATTTGAAGGATGTGAACTTGTTCGCTTTGTATGTTTGATTTTAGGCTAGCTGTTAAGTATATTTTGGTTTGTTTTGGGTTTTTGAGTAAACTAATAAAAAAGGACCAATAGAAAGAGAGTTCATCAAATCAACAGGGCTATGGGGTCAGATAAAGTCAAGACTATCTAAATGGTGGACAAAGTATTACTGCAGGGCCGATTTGGTCAAGGTAAATGGATTCTTTGGGTGAAAGTGAAGTGAAATGAACATTAAGTTTGTGAAAGACAAAGAGATCTCAAACATATATAGTTTTAAAGCAGGTATTCATGAGGTAGGGAAAACCATAAATCTCTATGAATAAAACTCAAACTGATACATATGAAAGATAAACAATCCGAAAATACATAGAAGCATAAGAACCTCTAACTCTAGAAAATCACCTTCAGCTGTTGGGAAAACAAATAAGATAAAAAAACAACTCAATCTATGAAGAGGGAACTCCTAAACATCATATCTTAAGCTATTGGGAACTCTGAAATAAGTTTGCAAGCATGGACAAAGGGCAAGATCGAACGAGACCTCTTTGACTTAACTAAAACAACCAATATTTCATAGAAATATTTTAGAAATGGATTTTTGAGAAACTATAATTAAGAAGGGCATACCTTAAATCATACAAGATAGCAAAACATACTGACCATAAATGAAACAAATAACAATTTCTTGATGGACCTAAAGGGCAGTTAAGAATCCTTTAGAAATGATCAAGAAGAAGAAAACATCAAAGCTGTAACATGCAGGATGTTTGAGGTGCTTCCATGAGCATGTCTCAACATATACTTTTTTGATCTACAGCAAATGAGAAGTATGGAACATTAATGAAAACAAGGAAACATAAACAAATCAGAGAAACATCACCATTCACCAAGCCATGGAATCCTGCACACAATGCTCCTCCACCATCAAGCCAAGCAAGACATCATCCACTTCAGAAAACAAGTATTGCTTCTAAGCTCATAATGCTATGTATTGCTCTCAATATATCAAGTTCTGCCTCTTGTTGCAATGAATCTTCTCGGTTTATATAAGCCAAAGAGGAGGAAACCCACCTAGAGCAACTAGAAGGCCATTGACCAAAAACAAATATCTAAAACTGTCCTTGAGGCCTAACAAGGTCCAAGGCACAAAATATCCTTCAAAAATATATTTTCGGACCAAAATAGCAAAAAAGAGTCACTTTTAAGGCCTGGAACATAATAAAAACTTGCTTAACGTACATTTGGCCCAGTCATCATTCAGAAAACTACTTTTCAGCAAAATCTACAGGAGCGTAGCACCAGAAAAAAGTCTATTTTGCAGTGTAGTTTTGGTGGACTTCCCGATGTCTAAATGAGTCCCGTGATGGCTCGTTGGAAAGCTACGGATGTATATTTTCCAAAAATACTTGATTTTTCCAATATGATGCCTAGAAGTCATTAAAAAAGTAGAAACAATGAAAAAACCTAGGAGTGTAGCACCTGCTGATATTAGGGGCAGAAAGGTAAAAAATGGTTGCTTTTGGCCTTTTTGAGGGACCAAAACAGCTTCATTTGATCTGAAAATTTCTAAGCATATTCCTTTGATGTCAAGGAATCCAAAAATATATTTTTCTTCAGCTGAGGAGGCTCCGAGAAAAAGTTAAGGCACCCATGATTTTATGCTTTTAGGCCTAAAATTCACAAAAAACAAGAATGTGTACAAAAATGCCTAATTTTGGTGAGTAAACCCCTTAAGGGTTTTTAGAAACATGCAATGAAGCTTAAGCAAGAATTGCAAGCCATGATAGGCCTTTTCCATGTTTTTCCGCCGGGTGCCTCCTTTGGGCAGCTTTGAGTTTCCTTCGGAAAAACTGATTCAACTTCTTGTAGTGCTCGATAATTCTACTTTGTAGGCCCAAATCCTTGTTAGCTTTCTCCAATTTGGTTTCCAAATGCTGATTTTCCCTCTCAAGCCAAGATTCTTTATCATTCTCAATTTCTAAGGCAAGGAGCTTTGTAGGAGGGTATTGTTGTGCACGAGCTGATTCTTCTTCTTTCTGCTTTTGCAATGCTCTTCTAAGACCCACGGTCTTAGGTCTCTTTCTTGCTGGCCCTTCTTCACCATCATCTTCTGCATACTCACCCATGTATTCTTCTAGCCTTACTTGCGACTTTTGAGCTTCTCTTCTGTATTTGAGTGCCCGGGCCTCATAGATTGACATCTGTCCACTCATTTGATTGTTTTACATTTGCAAAAAGTGTATAATGTTTTTTGATATTTCTAGGTCATTTTCCAAGTCTTTAATCTGAGCCTCTCGGTTTTGCAAAAGAGATCTAATAATTTCGGCCTCATCATCTTCAGCATCACTGTCTATTTGTATTATGTCAAATTCCTTCTCATGCTCATGGCTACTCTCTTGCTGTTCAATCTTTTCTTTGCCCTTGCCTTTAATGATTTTATTTCCTCTGGTTTTCTCGGACAATTCTACATTGCTCTGCTTTGGAAATTTTCCTCTACTCCATAGTGCCCTAGTGATATTGCTATTCATTGTCTGACTAGTTTTCTTCTTTGTTGTTTTAGTGTTTTTAGCCTTTGCCACTTTTAATGAAGAAAGCATGGCCCCTTGCCTTGGAGAGGCAGTAAGCACATATTATTGACTGTGTTGAGGGGAAGTGAGAGGAGGGGTCAACATTAGCACCTGTTTAGTTTGATCCCTTATATTGCTGCCTCCTTCATTACCAAATTTGCTACCTTTTTCACTGTCACTGTTTTTAGTTTCTTCCTGTGGACTGCCTTCATCATGATCACTGTTTTCATTTTCTCCTTGTGGACTACCTCTCTCACTATTTTTATCAAAATCACTACTTCCACTGAGCTGTAGACTGCTTGCCTCATCATGCTTTCCTTTCCCTCTACTGCTTCTCTCATCACTTTCTTGTTCTTTGTCACCATCACTTCCTTGTTTTCTTTTACTGCATTATTCTTTCTCACTATCATCTGTGGAGGATGGTTTTTGTTGGGGAGTAGACTCATGAGAAGAAGAGGAAACATAGGGTGTGGAGGGAAAGGAATGAGCATGAGGAGGGTCTCGGGATGAAAATGGCCCGATTTGTAGTGGCATAGAAGATGCAAAAGTGAATCAAGGTGAGATATGCAAGTTTCCCAAGAGATGCCCTTTTGTTCCAGCTGGTGAAGGATAATGATCTTAATGAGAGAGTGATGGAATAAACTTGCTTTCTGCTGAGCTGGAGGCTTCTTTTTAACAATGGAAGACATCTTGTCTATACTTTTGCACAAGAAAAAGGGTAGGTTTAGCAACTTAGCTTTTGTGAAATGTATAAGGAGTTTGATGTGATAGGAATATACTTGGGAGAATCTACCTTCACAAGTGAAAAACTTCATGATTATTTTCATGAGGACTGCATAGTCATCCAGTAACTGTGAAAAAGGAAAGATGGAGTTGCATGCATCTTGATGATTTGGTTTTATAAAAGGCTGATAGTGGTTGAGGTCAAGGTATGATTGTTTGAACCACTCCTCTCCTATGTGAGGGATTTTGGTTGCTTTACAAACAGCTCTAGGAGTGAGTTCAAAATCTAGACCTGCTATGTGAACTTGCTTTCCATCCAATATCACGACAAACAACTCAGTTAAATAAGGGTGGCTAGTGACATCTGGTATTCTACTGCAAAAATCAAAGTAGCCTTCCTCTTGAGAGCAGGACAAGACTGAGGGAGAGGCAGCGATTTCTTGAACAGTGGTGGGCTCAAATCTGTTATGCTGACCTCCCTTTTTAACCTTTTTCTTTGGAGGCATTTTGACCTTATTTGTTCTTCTCCAAAATCAACTAAACAACCCTTAAATAAAAACAGGCTTTCTTTTCCTTTAAAACTTCTTTCTCCTTTAATTTAGTTTTCAAAACATCCTTTATGATTAAGAGAAAGAGGGGTGGAAAAGGGAAAAATACCTTCACAGCTTCTTTGATGTGGTGAAAAAACCAAACTAGTTAAAAACAAATCAATTCTGGCTCCTTTTTGCAGTAGTTGATGGGTGCTACGCTCTTTCACATAGGCGCGTAGCGTCTGCAAGCTGGGCTGGGCGCCCGGGCACCTTCTGCACGCTGGGTCGGGCAGGTGTGTACACTGGGAAAAAGGTGAACTGGGCCATGTAGAAATGTGAAGTGGTTGTATAGACGGGCCAAAAACTTTTGGAATGGACTACGGAATGGTTGGGCAAAAGGGGTGTATGAAAACTTGAGTGCCTGGGTGATGGTATGCTGGCATGAAGGTTTGTGGGCACCGGACGGAAAAGCTGAACGCTGGGCGGAATGCCAGGCGCGTTTCACTAGCATACAGGTGCGTCACACCCCTTAAAAACTCCTTTTGAAGGCTACTACAGGCGCATAGCACCACAACACAGGCGCGCCGCGACCTGGAAAACGTGCATGGAGTTTTTCCTGGGAAACAGAAAAACCTCCACGTTTTCCAATTTATGAAACAAGGAAAAGAAATGCTCATTGAGGGTTTTTGTGTCTTTTCAAATGCTTTTATGGCATGTACTCTTCTCCTTTTGGCCCTTTTCCAAAAAAAAAAAAAAATTCATTAAACCTTTGCCTCCTTGTTTCATTTTTTTAGAAAAACAAAAGGTGGTTGTTTCACCTTGTGCAAAGGTTTAACTTCCTTCTTGGTCCAAGGGCCATTTATATGCTTTGAAATTTTGCAAATTTTGACCTCCATCCTTATTTTAAGGAGACAACTTATTTCAACACCTTTGCACCCTCTACTTATCATTGAAGGAGGTGCTCCATGTACTCTTTGATGTCTATTGCACTTCTATCCAAATTTTATGAAACAGTCTTGAAACATTTTTCAATGTGGGGTATTTTTAACCATAATTTTTTAAATAGTGAAACCAGTTTGAAAATCATGCACTCTCTGCTTATGATTGAAGGAGGTGCCACTTTCTTTGGCTTTTTAAAGGTAGTTTCTATAAAATTTTGCCTCTCTGTTTTTAAATCAATACAGATGGTGATTGCTTACTTGCGTAAAAGTTTAATTTACTTCTTCTTAGTGCAAGGGCACTTTCTATCTTTGGAGCTTCATAGAATGTGACCTCTAGTGCTCTTTTTAAGGAAACAATCCAGTCAACCTTTTGCACCCTCTACTTATCATTGAAGGAGGTGCCTCATAAAAACAAATGTTTGCCATATGCTTATCTTTGAAGGAGGTATTTATAAGAAACTGTGTCTTTGCCCTATCTCTGTTTTTCATTTAAGTTTCAACCCTTTAACAAAGTTTAGGCCCAGTATCTGTTTATCAAATGAAGCTTTAGCCTTCTAAACAAATTGTTTGTGTTATGTCCTTTGCTTATCATATTTGAAGGAGGCTTGTTAAAACTGTGTGGGCGCTCTGTTTATGCTTGAAGGAAGGTACTTCAAACAAAATCTGGGCTCTTTTAAACAACCTGTGTATTTTCCCTATCTCTTTTCATTATCGAAGAAGACCCTTTAAAGCTGCGTCTTTGCCCTCTGCTTATGATTGAAGGAGACAATGCAAACACAACTGCTTAGGATCTTTGCTTATGATTTGAATGAAGCCCCTCTTGAAAACTGAACTTTGTGCCCTGTGTCTATTTATCACTGAAGGAGGTAATGCAAACAGAACTGTTTATGCCCTCTGCTTATCAATTGAAGGAGGCTTTCAACAACACAATCTGTATTACCTCTTGTACAATTTGCTTATGAGACATGTTCTTATAGATTCTCACTGTGAAACCCATGGGCAGGCAATGTATTTCCAAATGATAAATGTCTGTTGTGTTTGTCTTAGGAATAACTCTTCTTTTGCAGTAACTGTAGCTTCAATGGGGATAGTAGTTCTTTTGATGATTTTGAATATAGGCTATAGGTGTATAAAAAGAAAGCTGTTTCTTTTTATGCTTTTCATTTTGATGCCTAGATTGTTGGAAGTCTTTTGCCAGAAAACTAACACACCTTTGTACTCATTTTTCCAAGATGAATAATTCTTTGACCTTCTTGGTGTTTTTTATTTTGCAGGGATGAATCTTGTTAGCTTTCTTCTTCTTAAACCTGTATTTTATTTAGTCTTCAAATAGTCAACTGCTCTTGCTTTGAAGCTTTTCCTTGAAGTGTTTTCTTGCCCAAAACTGATTAATGCCATCCATCCTAGCACCCCTACAGAGATGCACTGATAAAATGAATTTGATCATTGGAGACCTTTTCTGATGTATCATGATGATAATGCTTGAAAATTTCACTTGATCACTTTTCTTCGGACATGGGACCTTCTTACTCTTTTTCTTCCTGAATTGAACCTTATAAGCTTTGTTGAAACAAAACACAGCGACAATCTTGATGGTGCATGACCTAGGGACAGCAAAAGGATTTGTTTTTCCAGATAGAAGGACATGATACTTTGACTGATAGTAAAAATAGAGTTCTTAACAAGACACAGGTCTTCTAAGATACTCATCCTAAGCACCATCACCTAAACTGGACACTTTGTTATGACCTTTTAAAAGGGTTTCCTAGACATACTCAGGTCATCAAACAGTAACTTTAGTCATTGAGAAGGTAACAAGGACAACTTGACTTATGTTTGGACAGACTGTTTTGTGAAATAGGAGGATTTTGGATATCAGAGATAAGAGGTTTGTGACAGTTGTGGATAGGGAAAGGCCTACTGATCTAGGATAAGATTTTAAGCCGGATGACCACTTCAATCACATTATGCAAGAGAGAGGGGGGCGGGGGAAGATACAAATTTTCTCTAATGGGTTTTCTAGAGGAAAAATTGACTGTTCGAAATTGGTTTCTAGAAAACCTAGGCAAGGCATATAGTCATCACAACAGGCAAAAATATTGATGACTAACAATGGATCCATTTGGGGAGGGCAGCTCCTTTTCGGGAGGTGTCCAGAATTGCATATCTCTGGCTTGTGAAGACCAGTGCCTCATCCATTGGTGCATATTTCTCTTTTTCTTGATACTTTTCCTGAAAATGATGCTTTCTAACAAACTGACAGCATGATTAGCATCAACCTCATCTCTACTTACCCAACTGATTTGCCTAACATTTTTTCTTCTTTGGGTGCACTTGGACAGGCAAACCCTTGACATGATATTTTTGAAAGAGAGAACACTATCTACTTCTACACTTATATCTTCTAGGAGTTTAGATTAAACTGATGAACTCCTTTATTTATCTACCTATACTAGATCAACGGTCAAGATTAAGTTGTTTGACAGGATTTCATTCACTAGACTAAAACATGAAATTGAAAAATGATCAAATCAGGATTAGACAGTCTGATTTGTCATGTGTTTGTGGCATAAAGACAAGCTACACACAAATGTTATTTTCGTACAGAATGAGATTTAGAAAAATCAGGGCTAGGATACATAGTTTTCTTTTCATCCCTATTTTTCTCTTTGGTTCTGTTTTGAGCGTGTGGAACCAGCATCTTTGTTTCCTAATCTACTTTCTTTAATAAGTCAAGCTTTCATATTTTGACTATCATTCTTTTTCACTAACTTATCAGTAATCAATTTAAAACATGCTTAGTTATGATTAGGCTATATAACTGAACAAGACATCTTTTGAGCACTAACAGTGGCATTTAGACTTGTGCACTTTCAGCATGACTATTTTTTGGGTATGGGGTTGTACCGTTTCTTTAGAATCTGCCCTCTTTTTCTACTTTTCTTGTTTTTTTTGTGTTTTCTGTTTTTCTCAAAACAAACTGAAAGAAAGACGCTCATGGGGCTGAGCTTATTTTTCATGCCTATATATTCTAATCTAACCTATATATGATAGACATTTATCTAGTGAACTCTTCTTTCCAATATAACCAGTCAAGTAGATGATTGCATGGTTGATCTTGGTTCAGCTCTTTGATGATGCCTGAAGAAATCAAAAGGCCACCTCCACCTCACTTGTTTTCGGACAGTAGTGCTTAAGTTTTTTCTCACACTTTGCAACAAACTGTTCATGGTAGAATACACTCCTCCCTCATATTTCTCAAGGAAAACAACAAATGGATCTTGGAATAATACCTGATCTAGAGGTTTTGAGACATAAGCTCAATTCAGGACTACTCCTTCTTTCACTTGGCTATGTTTGGGACTCTCTTGGAAAAGAAAATCTTCCCCTTGCTCATGATCACTTGAACTGTTAGACTCATCATATATTGCAGTGTAGTCCTCTTTCCAAGATGATGTGTTCTAATTAAGTGGACTGAAAACTGTGTGAAGGTCATCATGTTGATAAGTAGGGATACTCTTTGGCGACAAATTTTCTCGAGAAAAAAGAGCAGCAACTTTCTTGTGATCATCAATTTTCAAGCCTTCATTTTCTTCCAAATTTTCTAAGCTTTCCTCATCACTATCATAGCTACTATGCATTGGTTGTTTACCTTTCTCAAGTTGATGAAACTGAGCTTCCTCCCAAAAACCAAGTGCTGAATACTATGCAAGATTGGCTTTTGTTTGGAAAGCATCATCATTATCAACATATTGATCAAATTTTGGAGAATCATCAATATAATTAATGTCACCAACCATACATATTGGATTATCAGATTTTTTATCTTTGAATTGATCTATAAATGCATTTTCTGCTATGTGATAGTTAAGATCAGGAGGAAAATAATTAGAGGCTGATTGTATGTTTATGAGTTGATCTATCTCCTCTTCAATTAAAAAGGGAGGCATTTTTATCTTTCTTTGGATATAACTACAATAATCCTCTTTCTCTTGGGAAAGCTGATTTAGAGGATGAATGTCTTTTTGGGCCTTACCTAAGAGAGATGATGAATCATCACTTGTGCCTTTAGAGAGATCTTGTGGGTTCTCTTTCATTTCTTGATTGGTTTCATCCTCAACCAACTCTTATTGATGTTCGGGACAATTAGCATGGGATTCATGAGTTGCCTCTGATAGATTCTCAGGAGGCCAATTTTCTTGTATAATCTGAAATGAATTAAAGCACAAAGGTATTGATCCTAAAGGCTTTGATTTTTCTTCCATTTCATATTTGATTTCATCTTCAACCAACTCTTCTTGATGTTTGGGACAATAAGCATAGGATTCATGAGTTGCCTTTGATAGATTCTCAGGAGGCTAATTTGCTTATATAATCTGAAATGAATCAAAGCACAAAGGTAGAGATCCTAAAGGTTTTGTTTTTTCTTCCATTTTTGACTATTCATAGGGTTGAATGTTTTCTCGAGGAGGCTCTGCAATAATATGTTCCTTCATTTCTTTATGAGTATTTTATTTAGTAGGTAAGGCAGTAGTGGATAACATCTGATCTAATTCTTTTTTAGTTAAAGGAGGAGGCATTTTCTGTTTTCTTTGGATTGGGCAACAATTGCTTTCCATTTTTTGTGGAGGTTGATCTTGTGGCTGAATGCCCTCTTGTATTTTACAAAAAGGGGAAAATGGATTGTTATTTGTTTCAACATTTTCAAAGAGCTCTTGTGGATCCTCTCTTATTTTTTGATGGATTTCATCCTTGATCAACTCTTCTTGGCCATTTTGATGGTTAGTTTGGGTAAGAAATGTATGGATCTCCTCTAATAGATATTCATGATGCCAATTTCCCAAATCTTCATCAATGCTAACAAGGTGTTGCATGAGATCTTCAGATTGATCACAACAATTTTCAACTAAGGATAGAGATGGACAATACCCTATATAGTGTTTGTAAAATACCTTGTGGAAATCAGTTAAAGAAAACAAGATGCCAGGTTCTAAACATTCATACCAATTTCTTGCCTTACCTTCTAATGTTGCCAGGAACATTTTCATAAGACAGTCCTCATGCCATTCAACTTTTAACCTCCATATAAGTATATGAAACTTGATGAGATGTAACAAGGGGTCATCAAAGTTTTCATCTTGAAAAATAGGCAGGTTTTTCATCCAATCTATTTGAGGCAATTTGTGTGGGAATCCAGGGATATGATCTCTGCTCATTGGAGCATATCTCCTTTGTATCCTTGGATCCATCTTTGTTAATCAGAAAGTGTCACTGTGTCTTTTCAACCAGTTCAGAGTTCTCTACCAGTGGAGTCTTTTGGTCTATTGAGGGTTGTGGAGTCACCAGGTGGAAGATTTGAACTTTGCTGTCCACCATCAGCATGATTGGGATTGCTCAATGCATTCCTAGGATATTTTATAAGGACTAGTGGAGTGATAGGCCTATTGGAGGCTAGTGGAGTCGTCAGGTGGATGTTTTTAGTTGTTTTGAGGGTATATGTGTATGGTCCACCACCAATACTAACAAAAAACCAATCTAAGGATGTTATGGGGTTTTTTTGAGTTTCTTATATATAGCCCTAGGGTTTGTGAGAGTGTCCTATAGCTGAGTCATCATTTTTCTAGAATGGTGAAACAACCAAATTCTACTCTTTTGACAATATTTTAGTCTTCTAAGTTTGACTGAGACTTTGAGAGTTCCTAAGGGATACCTAGGATGATTTGACTCAACGTCCCACCGTGATCATCATTATGTTAGAGAGTGGTGGGATGGATCAATAGGATAGCATGCTCAGTTCGACAGGGGTTTTCTGTGAGTCTTGAAAGATATTCAGATTAATACGAACTCAGAAAAGTCCCACCGTGATCGCCACTATGTTAGCGTCCCATAATTTGGCAGATTGGTAAACCAAATGATAGGGTAACATCAGACCAAGCTTTGGAGTCCTAGGACCTAGCCTTCCTGGACTCAAAGAGGGCTCTCTCTATTATGCGAAGGATGTGAACCTGTTTGCTTTGTATGTTTGATTTTAGGCTAGCTGTTAAGTATATTTTGGTTTGTTTTGGATTTTTGAGGTAAACTAATCAAAAAGGACAAATAGAAAGAGATTTCATCAAATCAATAGGGCTATGGGGTCAAATAAAGTCAAGACTGTCTAAATGGTGGACAAGGTATTACTGCAGGGCCAATTTGGTCAAGGTAAATGGATTATTTGGGTGAAAGTGAAGTGAAATGAAAATTAAGTTTGTGAAAGACAAAGAGATCTCAAACATATATAGTTTTAAAGCAGGTATTCATGAGGTAGGGCAAACCATAAATCTCTATGAATAAAACTCAAACTGATACATATGAAAGATAAAAAATCCAGCGATACATAGAAGCATAAGAACCTCTAACTCTAGAAAATAACCTTCAGCTGTTGGGAAAACAAATAAGATAAACAAACAACTCAATATATGAAGAGGGAACTCCTAAAAAACATATCTTGAGCTATCAGGAACTCTGAAATAAGTTTGCAAACATGGAAAAAGGGCAAGATCGAACAAGACCTCTTTGACTTAACTAGAACAACCAATATTTCATAGAAAGATTTCAGAAATGGAGTTTTAAGAAACTATAATTAAGCAGGGCATACCTTAAATCACACAAGATAGCAAAACATACTAACCATAAATGAAACAAATAACAATTTCTTGATGGACCTAAAGGGTAGCTAAGAATCTTTTAGAAATGATCAAGAAGAAGAAAACATCAAAGCTGTAACATGCAGGATGTTTGAGGTGCTTCCATGAGCATGTATCAACATATAATTTTCTGATCTACAACAAATGAGAAGTATGGAACATTAATGAAAACAAGGAAACATAAACAAACCAGAGAAACATCACCATTCACCAAGCCATGGAATCCTGCACATAATGCTCCTCCACCATCAAGCCAAGCAAGACATCATCCACTTCATAAAACAAGTATTTCTTCCAAGCTCATAATGCTATGTATTTCTCTCAATATATCAAGTTTTGCCTCCTGTTACAATGAATCCTCTTGGTTTATATAAGCCAAAGAGGAAGAAACCCACCTAGAGCAACTAGAAGGCCATTGTCCAAAAACAAATATCTAAAACTGTCCTTGAGGCCTAACAAGGGCCAAGGCACAAAATATCCTTCAAAAATTTATTTTCGGACCAAAATAGAAAAAAAGAATCACTTTAAGGCCTAACACATAAGAAAAATTTTCTTAACGCACATTTGGCCCAGTCATCATTTAGAAAACTACTTTTCAGCAAAATCTACAAGAGCGTAGCACCAGAAAAATGTTTGTTTTGCAGTGTAGTTTTGGTGGACTTCCCGATGTCAAAATGAGTCCCGTAATGGCTCGTTGGAAAGCTACGGATGTCTATTTTCCAAAAATACTTGATTTTGTCCAATATGATTCCTAGAAGTTAGTCAAAAAGTATAAACATTGAAAAAACCCGGGAGTGTAGCACCTGCTGATATTAGGGGAAGAAAGGTAAAAAATGGTTGTTTTTGGCCTTTTTGAGGGACCAAAACAACTTCATTTGATCTGAAAATTTCCGAGCATATTCCTTTGATGTCAAGGAATCCAAAAATATATTTTTATTCAGCTGAGGATGCTCCGAGAAAAATTTAAGGCACCCATGATTTTATGATTTAGGCCTAAAATTCACAAAAAACAACAATGTGTCCAAAAATGCCCAATTTTGGTGAGTAAACCCCTTGAGGGTTTTTAGAAACATGAAATGAAGCTTGAGCAAGAATTCTGAGCCAGGATAGGCCTTTTCCATGTTTTTCCGCTGGGCGCCTCCTTTGGGCAGCTTTGAGTTTCCTTCGGGAAAACTGATTCAACTTCTTGTATTGCTTGGTCATTCTCCTTTGTAGGCCCAAATCCTTGTTAGCTTTCTCCAATTTGGTGTCCAAATGCTGATTTTCCCTCTCAAGCCAAGATTCTTTATCATTCTCAATTTTTAAGGCAAGGAGCTCCGTAAGAGGGTACTATTATGCACGAGCTGATTCTTCTTCTTTCTTCTTTTGCAATGCTCTTCTAAGACCCATGGTCTTAGGTCTCTTTCTTGCTGTCCCTTCTTCACCATCATTTTCTGCATACTCACCCATGTATTCTTCTAGCCTTACTTGCGACTTTTGAGCTTCTCTTCTATATTTGAGTGCCCAGGCCTCATAGATTTCCATCTGTCCACTCATTTGATTTTTTTGCATTAGCAAAAAGTGGATAATGTTTTTTGATCTTTCTAGGTCATTTTCCAAGTCTTTAATCTAAGCCTCTCAGTTTTGCAAAAGAGATCTAATAATTTCGGCCTCATCATCTTCAGCGTCACTGTCTATTTGTATTATGTCAAATTCCTTCTCATGCTCATGGCTTCTCTCTTGTTGTTCAATATTTTCTTTTCCCTTGCCTTTAATGATTTTCTTTCCTCTAGTTTTCTCAGACAATTCCACATTGTTCTACTTTGGCAATTTGCCTCTACTCCTTAGTGCCCTAGTGATATTGCTAGTCACTGTCTGAGTAGTTTTATTCTTTGTTGTTTTAGTGTTTTTATCCTTTGCCACTTTTGATGAAGGAAGCATGGCCCCTTGCCTTGGAGAGGCAGTAAGCACATATTCTTGACTGTGTTGAGGAGAAGTGAGAGGAGGGGTCAACATTAGCACCTGTTTAGTTTGATCCTTTATATTGTTGCCTCCTTCATTATCAAATTTGTTGCCTTTTTCATTGTCACTGTTTTCAGTTTCTTCCTGTAGACTGCCTTCATCATGATCACTATTTTTGTTCTCTTCTTGTGGATTTCCCTTATTATTATCACTGTTTTCACTTTCCCCTTGTGGACTGCCTTCATCATGATCATTGTTTTCATTTTCTCCTTGTGGACTGCCTCTCTCACTATTTTTATCAAAATCACTGCTTCCACTGAGTTGTAGATTTCTTGCCTCATCATGATTTCCTTTCCCTCTACTGCTACTCTCATCACTTTCTTGTTCTTTGTCACCATCACTTCCTTGTTTGCTTTTACTGCATTCTTCTTTCTCACTGTCATCTGTGGAGGATGGTTTTTGTTAGGGAGTAGACTCATGAGAAGAAGAGGAAACATAGGGTGTGGAGGGAAAGGAATGAGCATGAGGAGGGTATCGGGATGAAAATGGCCCGATTAGTAGTGGCATAGAAGATGCAGAAGTGAAATCAGGGTGAAAGATGAAATTTTCCCAAGAGATGCCCTTTTGTTCCAGCTGGTGAAGGATAATGATCTTAATGAGAGAGTGATGGAATAAAATTGCTTTCTGTTGAGTTCGAGGCTTCTTTTTAACAATGGAAGACATCTTGTCTATAATTTTGCACAGGAAAAAGGGTAGGTTTAGCAACTTAGCTTTTGTGAAATGCATAAGGAGTCTGATGTGATAGGAATATACTCGAGAGAATCTACCTTCACAACTGAAAAAATTCATGATTATTTTCATGAGGACTGCATAGTCATCCAGTTAGTGTGAAAAGGAGAGATGGATCTACATGCATCTTGATTATTTGGTTTTAGAAAAGGCTGATAGTGGCTGAGGTCAAGGTATGATTGTTTGAACCACTCCTCTCCTATGTAAGGGATTTTGGTTGCTTTAGAAACAACTCTAGGAGTGAGTTCAAAATATAGACCTGCTATGTGAAATTGCTTTCCATCCAATCTCAGGGAAAAAAACTCAGTTAAATAAGGGTGGCTAGTGACCTCTGGTATTCTACTGCAAAAAACAAAGCAACCTACCTCTTGAAAGCAGGACAAGACTGACGGAGAGGCAGTGATTTCTTGAACAATGGTGGGCTCAAATCTATTATGCTGACCTCCCTTTTTAACCTTTTTCTTTGGAGGCATTTTTACCTTATTTGTTCTTCTCCAAAATCAACTAAATAGCCCTTAAATAAAAATAGGCTTTCTTTTCCTTTAAAACTTCTTTCTCCTTTAATTTAGTTTTCAAAACATCCTTTATGATTAAGAGAAAGAGGGTTGGAAAAGGGAAAAATACCTTCACAACTTCTTTGATGTGGTGAAAAAACCAAACTGGTTAAAAACAAATCAATTCTGGGTCCTTTTTGCAGTAGTTGATGGGTGCTACGCTCTTGCACACATGCGCATAGCATCTGCAAGCTGGGCCGGGCGCTCGGGCACCTTTTGCACGCTGGGTCGGGCAGGTGTGCATGCTAGGAAAAAAGTGAACTGGGCCGTGTAGAAATGTGAAGTGGCTGTATAGATGGGCCAAAAACTTTTGGAATGGACTGCGGAATGGTTGGGCAAAAGGGGTGTATGAAAACTTGAGTGCCTGGGCGATGGTCTATTGGCATGAAGGTTTGTGGGTGCCGAGCGGAAAAGCTGAACGCTGGGCGGATTGCCAGGCATGTCGCACCAGTATACAGGCACGTCGCGCCCCTTAAAAACTCCTTCTGAAGGCTGCTACAGGCGCGTAGCACCACAACACAGGCACATCGCGACCTGGAAAACGTGCACGGATTTTTTCCTAGGAAACAGAAAAACCTCCACGTTTGCCAATTTATGAAACAAGGAAAAGATATGCCCATTGAGGGCTTTTGTGTCTTTTGAAATGCTTTTATGGCATGTACTCTTCTCCTTTTGGCCTTTTTCAAAAAAAAAAAATTTCATTAAACCTTTGCCTCCTTGTTTCGTTTTTTTAGAAAATCAAAAGGTGGCTATTTCACCTTGTGCAAAGGTTTAACTTACTTTCTTCTTGGTCCAAGGGCCATTTCTATGCTTTGAAATTTTGGAAATTTTGACCTCCATCCTTCTTTTAAGGAGACAACTTATTTCAACACCTTTGCACCCTCTACTTATCATTGAAGGAGGTGCTCACTGTACTCTTTGATGTCTATTGCACTTCTATCCAAATTTTATGAAACAATCTTGAAACATTTTTCACTGTGGGGTATTTTTAACTAGAATTTTTTAAACAGTGAAACCAATTTGAAAACCATGCACTCTCTGCTTATGATGGAAGGAGGTGGCACTTTCTTTGGCTTTTTTAAGGTAGTTTCTATAAACTTTTGCCTCTCTGTTTTTAAATCAAGATAGAGGGTGATTTCTTACTTGTGCAAAAGTTTAATTTACTTCTTATTAGTGCAAGGGCACAATTATCTTTGGAGCTTCATAGAATGTGACCTCTAGTCCTCTTTTTAAGGAAACAATCCAGTCAACCTTTTGCACCCTCTACTTATCATTGAAGGAGGTGCCTCATAAAAACAAATGTTTGCCATCTTCTTATCTGATCCGGATTTATGCAGGAACGCAAAAGAATAAACATATAACCATAAATACAGAGCTGCAACAGAAATAACAATTCATTTCATTAATATCAAAGAACTGAAATTTGCTTACAAACAGAATGGAAATAAAACTAGCTAGGGCGCTGGTAGCTATCTCTGAGAAGAGATGTGGTGGCTATAGGCCTCTGAACTGAGTTACAATGAGGCTCGAGGGCCTATTTATTATTTAGAAACAATGGGAAATCCGAAACAGCCAAAACCCTAACCCTAGGAGATGAAGCGCCAAAACTATGGGCCCCATTTGGGTAAACTGGTGTTTCAACTTCCCGAGGACGTAACTTTGGCATACGAACTCCGTTTGACATGTACCATACCTCGTTAGAAAGATCTATCCGAGGACTACAAATTTCGAGTGAGCAAAATTGGCCCATGGACCCATGTTTCTCCTTGTTTTCCCAAAAAGTGTCATTTAGGGCCTCAAAACAGCTCTGGAAGTTCAGGACCCGAAAAATTGCTAAAAATAGTAAGTTGTGCTGAAACTGAAAAACTGAAAGAGACAATGGTGGGGCCCCAAGTGGAATAGGTAGGTGACCACCAATATCCACTTGGATCATTCCTCCCCCCTTAGGAAGCAATGGTCCCCATTGCATTAAGTTCCTCCATGAGATGAGGAAATTTCTGCTGAACTTGGTCCCTGGTGAACCACTTTCCTTGGTGCAAGAGTTGGCCAACTTTGACAACCCGATACAATTGGATCTTTTGTTGGTGAGTGTTCTTGATTTGCATGTCCATGATACAATTTGTGGTGGCCTGTTCCAGGCAGTCTATGTTTAACTCTGTTGGTGTGAGTTGTTCTGTAATGTCAGAGGTGTCCAATAGAGGTGGGAAGTAAGGACGAAGCCGATCCACATTGAATACTAGGTGCAAACCAAGGAATGGTGGAATACTGAGCTCGAAGGCATTGTTCCCTATAGCCTTGGTGATTGTGTAAGGCCCATATCGGAGTGGGAGAAGCTTGCGGTGGGGTCCAGTGAGGCATCAAATAGTAACTTCAGTCAGTGAGAAGGTAACAAGGACAACTTGACTTATGTTTGGACAGATTGTTTTGTGAAATAGGAGGATTTTGGATATCAGAGATAAGAGGTTTGTGACAGTTGTGGATAGGGAAAGGCCTACTGATCTAGGATAATATTTTAAGCTGGATGACCACTTCAATCATAGTATGCAAGAGAGAGGGGGGAAAGATAAAAATTTTCTCTGATGGGTTTTCTAGAGGACAAATTGATTGTTCGAAAGTGGTTTCTAGAAAACCTAGGCAAGGCATATAGTCATCACAACAGGCAAAAATAATGATCACTAACAGTGGCTCCATTTGGGGAGGGCAGCTCCTTTTTGGGAGGTGTCCAGAATTGTAGATCTCTGGCTTGTGAAGACCAGTGCCTCATCCATTGGCGCAAATTTCTCTTTTTCTTGATGCTTTTCCTGAAAATGATGCTTTCTGACAAACTGACATCATGATTAGCATCAACCTCATCTCTACTTACCAAACTACTTTGCCTAACATTTTTTCTTCTTTGGGTGCACTTGGACAGGCAAACCCTTGACATGATATTTTTGAAAGAGAGAACACTATCTACTTCTACACTTATATCTTCCGGGAGTTCAGATTAAACTGATGAATTCCTTTATTTCTTTACCTATACTAGATCAACTGTCAAGATTAAGCTATTTGACAGGATTTCATTTGCTAGACTAAAACATGAAATTGAAAAATGATCAAATCAGGATTAGACAGTCTGATTTGTCATGTGTTTATGTGGCATAAATACAAGCTGCACACAAATTTTATTTTCGTACAAAATGAGATTTAGAAAAATCAGGGCTAGGATACATAGTTTTCTTTTCATCCCTATTTTTCTCTTTGATTCTATTTTGAGCATGTGGAACCAGCATCATTGTTTCCTAATCTACTTTCTTTGATAAGTCAAGCTTTCATATTTTGACTATCATTATTTTTCACTAACTTATCAGTAATCAATTTAAAACATGCTCAGTTATGATTAGGCTATATAACTGAACAAGACATCTTTTGAGTACTAGCAGTGGCATTTAGACTTGCACACTTTTGGCATGACTATTTTTTGGGTATGGGGCTGTACCGTTTCTTTAGAATCTGCCCTCTTTTTCTACTTTTCTTGTTGTTTTTGTGTTTTCTGTTTTTCTCAAAACAAACTGAAAGAAAGACGCTCATGGGGATAAGCTTATTTTGCATGCCTATCTATTCTAATCTAACCTATATATGATAGACATTTATATGGTGAACTCTTCTTTCCAATATAACCAGTCAAATAGATGATTGCATGGTTGATCTTGGTTCAACTCTTTGATGATGCTGAAGAAATCAAAAGGCCACCTCCACCTCACTTGTTTTCGAACAGTAGTGCTTAAGTTTTTTCTCACACTTTGCAACAAACTGTTCATGGTAGAACACACTCCTCCCTCATATTTCTCATGGAAAACAACAAATGGATCTTGGAATAATACCTGATCTAGAGGTTTTGAGACATAAACTCCATTAAGGACTACTCCTTCTTTCACTTGGCTATGTTTGGGACTCTCTTGGGAAAGAAAATCTTCCCCTTGCTCATGATCACTTGAACTGTCAGACTCATCATATATTGCAGTGTAGTCCACTTTTCAAGCTGATGTGTTCCGATTAAGTGGACTGAAAACTGTGTGAAGGTCATCATGTTGATGAGTAGGGATACTCTTTGGCAACAAATTTTCTCGAGAAAGAAGAGCAGAAACTTTCTTGTGATTATCAATTTTCAAGCCTTCATTTGCTTCCAAATTTTCTAAGTTTTCCTCATCACTGTCATAGCTGCTATGCATTGGTTGTTTACCTTTCTCAAGTTTATGAAACCGAGCTTCCTCCCAAAAACCAAGTGCTGAATACTCTGCAAGATTAGCTTCTGTTTGGAAAGCATCATCATTATCAACATATTGATCAAATTTTGGAGAATCATCAATATAATTAATGTCACCAACCATACATAGGTGTATGAAAAGACAACCGTTTCCTTTTATCCGTTTCATTTTGATGCCTAGACTGCTGGAAGTCTTTTGCCAGAAAACTAACACACCTTTTTACTCATTTTTCCAAGATGAATAATTCTTTGACCTTCTTGGTGTTTTTTATTTTGCAGGGATTAATATTGTTGGATTTCTTCTTCTTAAACTTGTATTTTCTTTAGTCTTCAAATAGTCAACTGCTCTTGATTTGAAGCTTTTCCTTGAAGTGTTTTCTTGCCCAAAACTGATTAATGCCATCCATCCTAGCACCCCTGCAGAGATGCACTGATAAAATGACTTTGATCATTGGAGACCTTTTCTGATGTATCATGATGATAATGCTTGAAAATTTCACTT
Organism: Pinus albicaulis; assembly: GCA_034641835.2. Lineage (NCBI taxonomy): Eukaryota > Viridiplantae > Streptophyta > Pinopsida > Pinales > Pinaceae > Pinus > Pinus albicaulis. The sequence continues at coordinate 734,617,207 of CM076581.1, forward strand.
GATCACTTTTCTTTGGACATGGGACCTTCTTACTCTATTTCTTCCTGAATTGAACCTTATAAGCTTTGTTGAAACAAAACACAGCGACAATATTGATGGTGCATGACCTAGGGACAACAAAAGGATTTGTTTTACAAGATAGAAGGATAGGATACTTTGACTGATTGTAAAAACATAGTTCTTAACAGGACACAAGTCTTCTAAGATACTCATCCTAAGCACCATCACCTAACCTGGACACTTTTTTATGACCTTTTAAAAGGGTTTCCTAGACATACTCAGGTCATCAAACAGTAACTTCAGTGAGTGAGAAGGTAACAAGGACAACTTGACTTATGTTTGGACAGACTGTTTTGTGAAATAGGAGGATTTTGGATATCAGAGATAAGAGGTTTGTGACATTTGTGGATAGGGAAAGGCCTACTGATCTAGGATAATATTTTAAGCTGGATGACCACTTCAATCACAGTATTCAAGAGAGAGGTGGGGGAAGATAAAAATTTTCTCTAATGGGTTTTCTAGAGGACAAATTGACTGTTCGAAATTGGTTTCTAGAAAACCTAGGCAAGGCATATAGTCATCACAACAGGAAAAAATACTGATGAATAACATATGATACCATGCTATGCATCAATTAACATGTTCAAAATAACAATATAGATATGTATGGCACAAAGAATATACAAAATATATGTATACATAAAAAACAAAACATTATTAATTAATTAAACACATGATAGAAACACTTATATTATGTAATTTACAAATTAACTACAGAGCTCAGACATTCCACCTAACCACATGTCTCACTACTCATTCCATCTAACCATAGACCTCACTTCCCTAAATATCAGTGGATCACGTAAGTTGGGACTAATACTCCACTATGGAAAATGCTCACCTAGAACTAATTATGGTCATACAAACAATACCAACAGAGAAGTAGGTTGGTACTATTTCAAGCACTCTCCATAACTATAGTAGGATATCCCCCAACTTGGACAACCCAAGGTAATGTATCCCTTCTTTGCCTTTGTATTAGATTTGTATGTGCCACTATTCTTCATGGCCTTTGATCATAGACCACCTAGAAGTCTCAAGGTATTGTACCTTTTGGAGTTCCAACTATCCTTAGAAGTCTCCCAAGCACCCATATATCCTCACTCTAGGAAATTCTACCCAACCAATTCCCCTTTCAATATCTAACCCTACCTTAGGAAAGGAAGGAGAAATGGCCACATAAATTCCACATATAAATTCAACAGAGGTTTACAAGGTTACAAGCTTAGTAGATATCCAAGCTTACTTTTTGATTAGTCTCTAGCATAAACCAACAAGAAAATAGGGAAGTAATATGGCTGAGTGTTGGTGGAATGATGATGGAATGATTGATCACAATTTTTACTACTATGGAAAACATGGTTTAGGTATGCATGGAGTCATTTTTTCCAAATGTCACCTAAAGAACTCAAAGCCTCATAACTCTATTAGATTATTCCTCCAAACAATTTTTGAAGTACAATAGAATACCAAGGTATGAATTAGGCTTATACCATTCCCTTTATGTCTTTGGTTTATATTCATAAAGTTTATTTAGGAATATTTTATTATTACTTAGCTTAGGAACCATGTCTTTTCGCCCCCCTATCATTTCCCTCTTGTGGAGTCTTATTCTCCCATCTCTCTGCTTGACTTAGTCTCGAGTTGTGGTGTATTTTATGAGCATAAAAATGATTTAAATATTACATTTTTAGGCTCATTTTCCTTAATCACATAGACACTTTGGCCTCATAACATATAAACATAGTCATGCAGACCGTAGGACAAGTATATACATATGGGCACACAAGGCCACCACAATATTTCCCACAAACCCGATATAAATTCATAAAAAATACAACATGGGGGCCATCCTAGAGAATTAAAACATTTCCCCCCTTATTTATGCACTATTATAAGTGCATTATACAAGAATTTTCCATCAAAATAGGTGTTGGTATGCTTCCCACATAGGCTCCTCTAGCTCCCATAAATTTTCCTTATGGATTTAACAAATTCATCAGACCTATACTAGCTCTATGACCTTATTTTAGATTTCCTTGACTTTATAATTTGAGGTGCACACTAATTCTACGTAAAAATCCCCTTCAAAATCCACCTAAACATATAAACATAGTCATGAAAACTGTGGAACAAGTATATACACATGGGTGCACACAGTCAACACAACGTTTCCTACAAAATTGATAGAAATTAGTACAAATACAACATGGGGGTAATCCTAGGGTGTTACATCATTTTCCACCTATTTATGCATTATTTGAAGTGCATTATATAAAAGTGTGCCATAAAAATAGGTGTTTTTATGCCTTCCACAAAGGCTCCTCTAGCTCCCATATATTATCATCATGGATTTAACAACTTCATCAAACCTTTACTAGTCTTATTGCCTTATTTTAGAGTTCCTTGACTTTATAATTTGATATGCACATTTATTCTAACTAAAATTCCCCTTCAAGGTCCACCAAAACATATAAACATAGTCACACATACAGTAGAACAAGTATATACACATGAGTACACACGAAAAACACAAATTTTCCCACAAACTTGATATACAAATACACCACAGGTGTCATCTTAGGGTGTTACGTCATTTCCCCCCTTATTTAGGCACTATTCTATGTGACTTATATAAAAATGTGCCATCAAAATAGGTGGTAGTATGCCTCCCACATAGGCTCCTCTAGATCCCATATATTATCCTCATGAATTTAACAACTTCATCAAACCTAGCCCTATGGATTTATTTTAGATTTAATTGAATTTCTAATTTGATATGCACACTAATTATACTTAAATAAGGTCCGCCTAAACATATAAACATAGTCATGCATATCGTAGAACAAGAATATACACATGGGCCCACACAACCAACACAACATTTCTCACAAACCTCAAAGAGATTCATACAAATACAACGCGGGGGTCATCCTAGCGTGTTACATCATTTAAAACCTTATTTATGCACTATTCTAAGTGCATAATATAAAAAAATTCCATCAAAATGGGTGTTGGTATGCTTCCTACATAGGCTCCTCTAGTTCCCATATATTATCCTCATGGATTTAAAAAATTCATTGGACCTTTACTAGCCCTATGACCTTCTTTTAGAGTTCCTTGACATTCTAATTTGAGATTCACACTAATTATACATAAAATTCCCATTGAAGATCCACCTAAACATATAAACACAGTCATGCAGATCATAGAACAAGTATATACACATGGGTACACACAACCAACACAACTTGTCCCACAAACCTGGTAGAAATTCATACAAGTACAACGTGGGGGTCATCCTAGGGTGTTGCATAATTTCCCCCCTTATTTATGAAATCTTATATTTGCATTATATAAAAATAGGATGTCAAAATAGGTGTTGATATGCCTCCCACATAGGCTCCTCTAGCTCCCATATATTGTCCTCATGAATTTAACAACTTCATCAAACCTATCCCTATGTAATTATTTTAGAGTTCCTTGAATTTATAACTTGATATGCACACTAATTTCACTTAAAATATCCCTTAAAGATCCACCTAAACATTTAAACATAGTCATGCATACCACAGAAAAATAATATGTACATGGGAACACATGGCCAACAACACTTTTCCCACAAACCTGATATAAATTCATACAAATACCACATGGGGTTCATCCTAGGGTGTTACTTCATTCCCCCCTTAGTTATGCACTATTCTAAGTGAATTATATAAAAATGTGCCACCAAAACAACTGTTGGTATGCCTACCACATAGGCTCCTCTAGCTCCCATATATTGTCCTCATGGATTTAGCAACTTCATCCGAACTTTACTAACCCTATGGCATTTTTTTAGAGTTCCTTGAATTTGTAATTTGAGATGCACTCTAATTCTACCAAAAAATCCCCTTCAAGATCCACCTAAACATATAAACATAGTCATGCAGACATGGCCAATTTTTTTTTTCCCAAAAACATGATAGAAATTCATACTACTACAACATGGAGGTCATCCTAGGGTGTTACATCATTTTACCTGTTATTTATGCACTATTATAAGTGCATTATATAAATATGCGCCATCAAAATAGGCGTTGGTATGCCTCCCACATAGGCTCCTCTAGCTCCCATATATTGTCCTCATGGATTTAACAACTTCAAAATACCTTTACTAGCCCTATGGTTTTGTTTTAGAGTTCCTTGACTTTCTAGTTTTATATGCACACTAATTATACTTAAACGTCCCCTTCAAGATCCACCTAAATCATGTTTTATTTAACTATAGGGTTAGCATCAAGCATATAATTTTTAACTAAAGAAACGTGAGAAACATCATCAATATGCATGGATGAAATAAATTGAATCCTATATGCATTTGGGCCAATCCTTTCAAGGATCTCAAATGACCCACTATATCTAGCTTCTAACTTTGAATAACTTCCCAATTTTCATGAAATCTTCCTGGATTTTTTTTTTTTCTTCGTGATTGACCCTCTCAATCTATTCATTTGATTCTAGGTGATATGTTGTGTTGAAATTTAGACTAGTCCTAAATGGTTTGAAAAAAATCATCGAAAATTTGTAAGTGAACTTAGAATCCCTATATGAAATTATTGCCTTAGGTACTCCATGTAATCTAGCATTTTCCCTCACGACTATTTCTAAAATTTTGGCTTCCTTGTGCGTTTACTTCATTTGAATAAAGTGGGTATCTTTAGTATGTTTACCCATGATTACCATGATGGAATCATGATACCTAAAATTCTTAGGTAGTTTGGTAATGCAAATGATAAAAACAACCTCCCACTTCAACTCATGAATGAGTATGGGATGAATCATTCCTATTGAATGTGTATGGTCAACCTTAATTTTTTGACACTCCAAACACCTAGCTATATAATTATTTATTTCCCCTTTCATATTTAGCCAAATGTATTAACTTTTTTCAACATATTTTTTGGTACCCTCTATGTCTAGCATAGGTACATTATGCACCTCATTCAATACCACTTTTTTTTTTATCTCCTATGAATTTGGCATGTAAATTCTAGTTCCATGCATGAGAAATCCATCCTCACTCAATTCAAGTCATTGTATTTAGACTGCAAATTATTCTACTATAAAATTTATTTAATTTGTACATATTGTTTATCTATATTACCAACCTTTATTTTTATATCAAACTTGCATATATTTATGCTTATATCATGCACTTCATGAATCCTTCGGTTGAGTGCATCCACCACCTTATTCTCCTTTTCTTTTATCTGCTTGATTTCAAAGTCATGTTTAGGTATAAATTCCGACCACTTGATATTTCTTTCATTTAAAGTTCATTGTCCAAATAAATTCCTTAGATTGGTATGATTTGTTTCGAGTAAAATATATTTCCCATGAGGTAATGTCTCCATATCTTGAGAGCATGGAATATGGCTACTAACTTCAAATCATGAGAACTATAGTTCCTTTGATGACATTTTATGTTTCTAGACTAAAATCATCATACATATCCATTTTTCATGAGGAATCTTCAAGCCTTTATAACATACATTCATGCACATAATGAATTTATCATTTGGATAAAATACATGTAGAAGTGGTGCACTTGTCAAAAGTAATTTCAAAGATTGGAAAATACCTTTCACAATTTTGAGTCCAATAAAATTTTACACCTTCTTTTGCAGAGTGGTCATTGGGTGTGCTATCTTTGAGAACCTACCAATATAACTTTAGTAGTAGCTTTCTATTCACATAAAATATTTGAAATCTATCACATTTATAGGTTTTTTCCACTCATTGATAGATTTGATCTTCTGTGGGTCCATAATAATTCCTTTCAGTGAGATGGTATGACCAAAATAATGAATTTTTTTTTGGTAGTAGGAACTCTTACTCCTTTTGTCATAGAGATGATGCTCTTTGAGTACATATACTACCATCCTAAAATGTTTCTCATGTTCCTCCTTTCATTTTAAATATACAAGGAAGTAGTCTAAAACTTCTATGACAATATTTTCCAATAATTCTCTAGAAAATCTATTCATCAGGCACATGAAGATAGATAGTGCATTGGATAAACCAAATATCACCAAAACCAACTCATAGTGTCATATTAGGTTCTAAATATTATCTTTCTAATGACCTCCTCTTTAACTTTGACTTCATGGTATCTAGAACTTAAATCAATCTTGGAGAATACATTAACTCTTCTTAGTTGATCAAATAAGTCATGTATCCTTGGTAAAGGATACTTATTCTCTATTTCCATTTTTTTAAACAATTCAAAGTATATACCTAATCTTAAAATACCATAATTCTTCTTAAACAATAGCACTATGGAGCTCTAAGGTGATATACTTGGGCATATGTACCCCTTCATCAAAATGTCTTCAAGACGTAGTTGTAACTACTTAAGTTCTAGTATGCTCATCGTATATGGTGTTTTGGAAACTAAGGAAACTCCAAGCATCAAATAAATTGAAAATTTGATATCCCTTTTAGGTGGCAACCTTATAATATCACCGAAAAAAACCTCATATTCCTTTAGTACTAAATAATCATCAATGTTTGGTACCTTATCCTTGGCTTCTTCCTCTATATGGGTTGCATAAGTAATACATCCATTTTTAAAACTTTTCTCCATTTTCCGTGTTGATATTTCCCTTATAGAAATAGGTCTTGGGATTCCTTTTACCTTCATTTATTCCTACTTCATCAAGACAAATGAATACCTTTTTATAATAGTCTAGAATAGAAATATGTATGTCTAAAAAATCCATGCCTATGAGGAAATCATACGACCCCAAAGGAGTGATATTCAAATATTCCTTGGTGCTTACACCATTCATGTTTATTGGAAACACTTTTACCATCCCAAACATCCTCCACTTTCCTCCTATAGCGAGCTGAACCAAACAAGTCCTACCGTTCTTCTACATTTCCAATTGAAATCTTTCAACACCTTTGGGTTAAAATAACCATGGCTAGCTCCAAAATCAATTAAAATTTATATGGGTTGGATAATAATATTATCTTTAACTTCTACCATGTATTATTGATGATAATATTTTCTATTGCCCAATGTTTCATATGTTTGGGGCATGCTCCTACCCATATCCTCTACTATATCAACTCCTTGAACATTGTGCATACTTCTAATTTTGTAATCCTTGTGAGATTAGTATTTAAACATGTGGTCTCCCTCAACATTTAATAGGTGGATATCATGGCATATTTAGCAATGATTATAATTTCTTTGTCTCACTAGGTGTGCATTGTCCTTGCTGATTTTTTTATAGAGTTGTTCTTGAAAAATGATGGCTTGTACACTTTTCTTCCTTTTCTCCATTTTTTATTTCTTATTTTCATCCCAATCCTTTTTTAATGTTGGATTATTTTTTCTCTGTTCATATATATATATATATATATATATTTATCATTTCTTGTTGCTTTGCGAGAGTCTTGATCTCATCAAACTTAATCTTATCATCATAGTATGGAGGAAAAATGCTCAATAAATTATGGATCTTTACTTCCTCATCCATAATAAAGTAAAAATACTTTAATGACTCAAGTATTATTTTCTTTTCATATTCTTCCATTGTCATGTTTCCAAGCCTAAGTTTAAATAACTCTTGCATCTCTCTATCATAATAGTGCTCTAGAAGGCACTAATTTTGAAAGTACTTTTGGAATTGATTCCAAGTTATCTTCTTATCATCCTAATTCTTGAATTTCTTGAGATGGTCATGCCACATGGGTTCCTTGCCATCCAAGTGATAGATAACTACTCTAACCTCAAAATTAAATGAGTAATTATGTAGTTAAATATATTTTCTCATTGCCAATAGCTAGGGCTCTACCTCCTCGCCCTTGTTATGTCCTCCACTAAATGTAGTTGGATTTATTTTTCTAATCCCCACGCCCACCTTTCAAATCCTCATTCGTGGACTTCCTCCTTTGATGCTTGATGGGAAATATAATTTGGATACGTTTCAACTTAGAGGAGGTGTATTCTCTCTAACTGAGTTGCTTGAGGAGTAAGAATGATTCCTATTTGTAGTCATAGAATTCCTTGAATCTTTGCAATTCCCTCTTTTATTATACATTATGTATTCTTTATCTTGCTTGGACTTAAATTTTTGGTTTATTTTTTTATGAAAATGATTTAGAATTTGTAGAATATGCATTATAATGAGTTGTTTCTCTTCTTGAGCTCCAATCAAACTTTATTTGTTAGGTTTGTAGCCAAGTGCCTCCATATTTAAACTTTTCATCATCTCAACCAATATTTCATTCTCTTCTCTATCCTATCCATGACCATTTGAGCCCTTGAGTATATGAAATATATCTAGTCCTCATTCAACTACTTCTGTACCCCTATATGTTATATTTAATCTACGTACTCTCTACTTTGCAATGCGCATACATGAATTTTGTCAAATAATAATGAAAACATAATAAAATTTAAAGAGAACTTTGTATATTTTAACATCATTGAAAATATATACCCATATAGGCGACGAGCCTTTAAATTATCCTTGAATTTGTTGTAAGGCAATGAAAGGGCTATGCATTTAATTTTCAATTGGAAATTTGTATAGAATTTATGAATTTTTGTGCACCAGATATGCTTATTACAATTATGTTGTGAAAATGTAGTAGTAGTAATCTATATTATTGTCACATTTAAAGATTTATAATGCATCATCAATTCACTATCTAACTCCACACCGAGCTCACAATCCAATCTACACTTTGAAGAAATGTAAATACTAATCTAAGTTGCTGAAAAATAAATTCACTCTTTGTAAGAATGAAATCACATATAAACCAAAAGGTCACATGTTGAAGTAATAAAGTGATACCGTAGACTATAATAGAGTTTCAAGTGTAGACTTTGGATGAAATAAGATCTAATCTTCTCAAATAATTATTTTCTTGTGAAAGAAGCCAAATACCAATAAGTTATTGAAAATATCAAATAATATGATCAAATCCAAAAAAAAAGTTAGTAGTGAATTGAAACAATATGAATCAATGAGTTAAAATAGAGAAAAAAGAAAAAAATTGTAAAAGGGAATTGCAACATACACAAAATATAACCTACAAGAACTGAAACAACACAAATAAATCAAGTTGCAACAACATGAACTATTTGAGCTGCAACAATGTAAGTGAATTGAGTTGCAACAATGTTAATTAGTCAAATTGCAACAACATAAATAAATAAAATAATAGTAATATAAAAACATAATTAAATAAATAATATAAACTATAGGTATATACTAAAATCAATAATACCTGACTAGAGAGAAGGCCCTACCTCCTTAGACTCTAATTGGGTTAATAAGGTAGGAAGATTCGAATTTGTAGCACACCATTTAGGGAGACTATGAAATTTAAATTATAATGGAAATGGAATCATGACACTTAATAGTTCAATACAATCTCTATACTCTTTATATACTTCCTTTTCTATATATCACTCTATGTATCCTTTTATATATATATCATATTATACCTAAATGGAGTGATTAAGAAGTATGGGCATCCATGAGAATTAAGATGTTCCATCTAGATACATTATTTTCCCACAGATAGAAATAATTTGGGTACGTGCTGACTCAATTATTTATATGACAGGTGGCAAGGGAGTCTACTTGCTTCTTGTCACTTTCCATTGTGACAAGATTGATTTTTATTCATCTTACCATTCCAAAAGTGATAGTTGTTCATTTGACTATTGAGCTAGCATAATTGTAGTGGATTTGTAGCATCATTGGTTTGGAGTTGTAGGTTTAGCTGCAATCTAGAGTTGCGGCACGAGCCGGAGCATGAGTTGTAACCTCAAATGTGAGAGGGATTTGTAGCATGAGTCAGATCAGGTGTTGCAAAAATGGGTTGGAGTAGGAATTGCAGTAATGGGCTTTAACTTGAGTTTCGACAACATCACAAATAGGATTTGTAGCATCATTTTTGCAACATCCCCAACCCACTGTCAGCTTATTCCAATTGCCAAGTTAGGCTTAATTTTTTGCGCATTACAACTATAAAATGTTTCTCGGTTGATTTCACATTTTCTAGGAAATTCCAAGCTAGTAAAATGCATATCTAAATTCTATCCAAATGCAATTTCTCATAATGGGCATATAAACGATTAATTAATTTCTTTGCACAAAAAAATTAGAAATTCAGACACCAACACAAGAAAGAATAAGTGATTAACTAAATCATAGTTAATTCAATGCTAACAGATGCACTTAGCTAATAAAAAAGTCAACTAGTTACATACCTTTGACAATCCTTAAAGCCATAGACCATTCTCTTCATTTCCACTCAATAGTGGGTCACCCCTGAGTTGGGGCTTCTACTACATAGGGAATCATCTCACCAAAATATTGGTATATTTATAGTACCATCAATCGGCCAAGGTACTAAATTCCAGTAGGCTCCAACCTACATGAACACATCCCTCATCAACTCGCAATCAAGCAGTGCACACCTTTCTTTTCACTTATAGTCCCTCAGGCTATGTAACTACATCCAGAACATTTTACTAAGCTAAAAAAAGGATTTTCTTGGATTCTCTTGGCTCCCAGAGTTCTTTTTTCCTTTCCAGGATCTCTAGGTACCTTCTGTTAGCGCTCAAATCTGCCTCAGGCTGAAGAAGGCAAAACTCGAGGCAACATCAAAACACGCTCAGCCTCGTAGCTAGCCCTACGAGGACAGGAGAGGGCTCTCTCCAGTCGATCTCGATAAAATGAACAATAGGGTGCGAGATGACCTAAAAGGGAACTGATTTTAGGCTAGTAAAGAGATATAAAAGAGGTTTTTAATAAATGATTGGGTTTTCTGGGCTGTATGGGATCAAGAACAGTGTGAGCAGAGATTTAATCAAAGGCACAGATTATTCCATAAGGCGAGATAGGTATGAGGTTTTAGCAATCAATTTTGAAATAATATGGGATGAAAAGACTATTTAAAGAGCTGAAAAGGGCATTAATCAATGAGTCCTTTACAGACAGAAGAAAATTACACAAATACTAAAACTCTCTTTCGAGGCAGAGCAAATAAATTGGGTTCTACCTCCCTTAATGTAAAGCATTCAGCTAGAAATGATAATGAATGAAACTATGAAACATTACAAAGACATATGAAACAGAAGAAAAACATATGCTAAACTTTCACACCACAAGAATCTTACAAATCAGAGCTGCGCCATTTAATTATTTCTCTGTCAAACAACTGTACAATAAAACTCTGTATTTCTCCTCCACCAGCTTTCAGAACTCTCCCCCCTTTACAAATGATTTTCAATACATTAAATAACTCAAATGTTGAGAACAGATCGATGAAAGTATGGAGCTGTTTCAACTGAAATGATGAAAATAGTAAAAGAGCCAGCCATTAGTTCTAAAAACAAAACAACGTTACATTTTCTGCCCAAATCTGTTGATGTACCAATGAAGGGGTGGAAATCTGTAGGTGTAACTCCTTTGAATCGCAAATGAAATCATAAATAGGAAATCGAATCCTATTTCTCTGCCCTGGTAGATACCCTTTATTTAAATTCTGGCTTTTGACTTTTACTTTCCATTTTCCCTTTACTGTTTGACCAAAAATAGCGTTGGAATGTAGAGGTCACCTTTTGATAAAAGGGACAAGCGCATTGCAAATGGGAAAGGTGAAAGAGTATGATACAATGAAAATTATTCCTATAAAGAATGAAGCAAACCCCAAGAATTCTCAATTTCTCAAATTGCTTTGTCCTTTGGTAGCCGAAATTTCAACACGCGGTTAATATTCTCAATCATAAGCATAACCACTTCCACTAAATATTGAAGTGGCTGTATAACCACTCACAAGATGCCCAACACAAAAGATGACCAGTCAAGAATAACCTATAGCCTTTGTTATCAACTACTTAAATGACTTAGGCGCATGATCAAACCTTGCATGCCACACAAATACTCGTGAAAGTACCATTTCTAACTCCTTGATGTGTCCAGTTTTGCGTGGGTAAACGTTGCAAGAGGAGAACCATTTCTTGAAAATCAAGCCACGTTAACAAAAAGCCAGCACACATATATACAAAGAAATCTGTAAAACCATCTCTTGAGCTTGGCGTCCACCGTTTCAAAATTCTAGATTGCCGTCTTCTTATAGCCAAAGACTCTGTCGATTTTTCACTACTGATGATGCCTACGTGTCAGAACCGAATTTAGTAGAATAACAAATCAATAGACAGAATGCGCCTCTACTGTTAGATATGACCACCGTCTGGCAAATCCCAGTCATAAGGCGAAATAATGAGAGAGCTAGAAATTGCCCAAAAACAAAAACCTGCTAGCAAATACAATGACGTAATATGTAATAGTAGTCCGCCATGGTCCAAATACATTTTGGCAATTGTGGCATGCAAAGCAACTCCAGGAGGAAGCACAAGTTCATCTAAGAAAAATGAGGAGAATGAATTGAATGGATTGCGCCGATGCTCTCATACATCGCACTTCTATAAATGTTAAGGCAGCGGTTTACTTCTGTGAGAATTTAACGTAAGACAAGTAATACACAACACGTTCTGTCTGAGCCATATAAGATCAATAATTTGCTGTTCTGTTATTAATTTTGAGCTGATCTCATAGATCCTCAAATCCTCAAGTAGCTGGCCCAACTTTGCCACCACATGAACTCCAAATTTTCATGTATTGTTAATTCCTTCTTCACTTCATAATGAGTTCTTTGCAAACCGATTTGAGGAGCTTTGGCATGAAATTGGGCGCAAGGGAAATTTTTTTTAGCTCTGAGACTGTATGGGTAGCGTGCCCACCCAATGCGTAGCGCGCAACAAGTGGGTAGCGGCCTTGTCATTTTACACTGGCTGGGGATGTTATATGCGTAGCGCGTCCTATATGGGTAGTGCGCCTCCTCTGCGTGTAGCGCGCACCTCCAATGCCTGTCCACAACTTTGCAAAACACGATTTCGGCCTTCAACATCACTAGCTCGATTTCACTTATATCCTTATCCTCGGTTTGTATCACCATAATTTTGAATGCAAACTGCAAATGATAATACCAAAACCTTGAATGCAAACAAAGCCCTGCTGAACCACAACGTTATTTCCTTTTGGTATTTCTCCACAAGCCAATCTATTTGCTGTTGAACTCCTTCAAGTTGTTCCAACAGTCTTTCAAACTCTTTGTGCTCATCAAATGCCACCTTTGACTTTTGCATTCACAAAAGATAAATCCACCCATGTTCGTGAAAGCGAGCCATAGTTCCAATTCATGTTATATGGGTAATATCAAAATTTTCCCTTTTTAGTGTTTTGCTTGATTGGAAGTTTGCCTCTTCACTTGCAAGTTCTATTTCTGCCCTTGTTTTGCTCTGGTATTTTAACCACAAAATTGATATCCCCATCTGCAATAAAATATCATACCAAGGTGATATCTTCTTCCCAGTTTTCTCAAAATAAGGAAACTCTGTAATCCAGAGTTTGTGGCTTATTCCCCCAACTTTGCTTTGGGTATTGTGTTTCTGATCAACTGACTTATGGATTTCTGTTTGTCTCACAGGGTATAGAGCTGCTGAAGCTGAAACAAGGCTGCCATTGAGGAGCTGTAGAGCTTTGGAACACTTTGACAAATTACATATTCTAAAAAAACACATTTGATGATTTCTTCTTCAAAATAGGGTTTTGAAGAAGAAACACTCTCAAGCCTTATTGACTATGAAACTTAGCAATGGAAACTGAACCTTTCATGCGGCTAAGTCAACAAAACCCTAGACCTAAAACTCTTAAAGACTCTTTGCCATCCATGACTATGAATGACGAGAAATGAACCTTGGTGAATTTGATTCTGATAAGGGACTGACAGGACGGAGTCTAACATTGGCTCCAATGGGGATGGCAGCTGCCGCTTCTTGGAGGTGCCAAGAACTGCAGATCTTTGGAAGAGCAGATAATGCCTCCATCCATTGGGCGATGGAATCATTATTTCTAAGAAACAACAAAAGACTGATAACTCAACTTATTAACTGGAAAATCGACTCAAACTGACTCGATGAAAACTGAAATGACTGAATTAAAATAAAAACTTTCTGAAAAAGGGCAGCAGTCCATCAAGTTTTAAAATCATGATGGCAACCACCTGCACACTGATGTGATATATACAATCATGTGTAGTGTGCCTTCCAATGTAACCAATCCAGCAGATGGCTACACCCCAAATTTCTGCTCTTACTCTCCTTGAGCAGGCGGAATGATGAACCTGTAGGAAACTCAAAATAACCACTGAAACCAAAGCTTATGATAATGAACCAGGCAATATTTATCCTTTCTAATGCTTGCAGAAAAATGCTGAAGGGGTCTTGAAAATCCTGAAGCACTGGCTTATCTGGAGATCCAGCTGCAAAAATACAAGTATTTACTCCATTCTGATCTGAAAGGACAATTGATTTCTGAGGGATAGAAATGCACAGAGAGGTATCTGCCATCTGAGTGTTAGTTGTAGGTTCCTTGACCATGAGAAATTCTGGCATATATTCCTCAACTTCATGATCTAGGTCATTCTTAAACAAAAAACAATCTTCAAGATTATCAAACATGACAGCCTTATCATCTTTGTGAAAGAAAAAATTATCTGTTTGCTGATCTACAAAACTGATTACAAGACAATCATCTTTTTCAAAAGAGGAAGAAGTTTCACCAACACTTTCCCGACTATGTGTTCACTGCAAATCTGTTGTAGCTTGGGATGTAACAAGACCTCTCAAAAGTAGATCTATCTCATCTTCAGACAAAGGAGACAATGCTTTTTGTTTTCTTCTGCTTAAACAGTAATTGTCTTCATATGACAGGGCATTCAAACTATCATTTATTACTGAGTTATTGAAAGGAGATTCATCACTTACTTGCACAAAGATCTCATTCTGTTTTTCATGAACTGACTGGATTGCTTCTTCATGAAGGCTGTGTTCTAATGATGGACTGACAGTATGACTGAGAACATTTGGATCCATTACTGTGTCTTCTGCATTCCAGATGATTTCAACAGCAGAGTTCTCTTTGATGGGCTTCAGCACAAGATATGCTTGGTCATCATAATCTGAATCTGGATCTGATATGGCTGACTGGACTGGATCACATTCTGCAATCTGCATGTTGTCTTCTTCCATGGGCAGATCTGAAACTATACTTTCTCTTTCATCATTTTCAGCCATATGGCACTCTTCAACCTGTTGATCTTGATTCTGCTGCAAAATTTCTTGAGCATTTTGATGGGTATCCTCTAGGCTCTCTTCATATTGCTGAAATGGATTCTCGTACAGAGCTTCCATGATCTCATCATCCATGAAATTATCATCTTCATAATATTTCTCAAGGCTTTCAATAAAAGTAGTAGCATGTTTGCAAAAGTCATGAACTAAATTTAATGATGGATAAGATACTTGATATCTTTCAATGAACAGGGCATGAAAATCATTTAAACAGTAAATACAGGCCAGCGGAAAATTTTCATACCAAGATTGGGCTTCACCTTCCAGAGTGGCCAGGAATATCTTCATCAAGCAATCTTCAGGAAAATACACCTTCAACTTGCGAATATGCATGTGAAATCTAACTAGATGTAAAGCAACATCCTTCTTACCATCATTGTTAAACGTAGGCAGATTCCTTGACCAATCTACCTTGGGCATCTTATTCGGAAAACCTGGAATGTGATCTCGGCTCATGGGAGCATATCTTCTCGTGTTTCGATCCATCTTGAAAATCTGACAGCTACTGATCTCCCTGTAGTGAAGTCACCATGAAGCATTGATTGTCTGGATCTTTCAGTGAATGAAGTCGCCAGGTGAATGAGTTCAGCCTTCTGATGTCTGATCGTTGTCCACCATCAAAAATCAGATCTAAACTTGATTACATGTACTGGGGAAAATTAAAAGTTAAATGTTACGATTACAAGCTAGACCGGAGATCGACTGAAGTAGCATTTATCTACTATGCACTCGCAGAGCAAGAGAAGTTCGAAGGCTACCTGGCGTGACTTCAGGCTCCGTCTGTAGCTATAAATCAAACAACACTAACCAAGAGACCAGTTCTTCCCCAGTATGGTCGCCACTATGTTAGCACTCAAATCTGCCTCAGGCTGAAGAAGGCAAAACTCGAGGCAACATCAAACCACGCTCAGCCTCGTAGCTAGCCCTACGAGGACAGGAGAGGGCTCTCTCCAGTCGATCTCGATAAAATGAACAATAGGGTGCGAGATGACTTAAAAGGGAACTGATTTTAGACTAGTAAAGAGATATAAAAGAGGTTTTTAATAAATGATTGGGTTTTCTGGGCTGTATGGGATCAAGAACAGCGTGAGCAGAGATTTAATCAAAGGCACAGATTATTCCATAAGGCGAGATAGGTATGAGGTTTTAGCAATCAATTTTGAAATAATATGGGATGAAAAGACTATTTAAAGAGCTGAAAAGGGCATTAATCAATGAGTCCTTTACAGACAGAAGAAAATTACACAAATACTGAAACGCTCTTTCGAGGAAGAGCAAATAAATTGGGTTCTACCTCCCTTACTGTAAAGCATTCAACTGGAAATGATAATGAATGAAACTATGAAACATTACAAAGACATATGAAACAGAAGAAAAACATATGCTAAAATTTCACACCACAAGAATCTTACAAATCAGAGCTGCGCCATTTAATTATTTCTCTGTCAAACAACTGTACAATAAAACTCTGTATTTCTCCTCCACCAACTTTCAGAACTCTCCCCCCTTTACAAATGATTTTCAATACATTAAATAACTCAAATGTTGAGAACAGATCGATGAAAGTATGGAGTTGTTTCAACTGAAATGATGAAAATAGTAAAAGAGCCAGCCATTAGTTCTAAAAACAAAACAACGTTACATTTTCTGCCCAAATCTGTTGATGTACCAATGAAGGGGCAGAAATCTGTAGGTGTAACTCCTTTGAATCGCAACTGAAATCATAAATAGGAAATCGAATCCTATTTCTCTGCCGTGGTAGATATCCTTTATTTAAATTCTGGCTTTTGACTTTGACTTTTCATTTTCCCTTTGCTGTTTGACCAAAAATAGCGTTGGAATGTAGAGGTCGCCTTTTGATAAAAGGGACAAGCACATTGCAAATGGGAAAGGTGAAAGAGTATGATACAATGAAAATTATTCCTAGAAAGAACGAAGCAAACCCAAGAATTCTCAATTTCTCAAATTGCTTTGTCCTTTGGTAGCCGAAATTTCAACACGCGGTTAATATTCTCAATCATAAGCATAACCACTTCCACTAAATATTGAAGTGGCTGTATTACCACTCACAAGATGCCCAACACAAAAGATGACCAGTCAAGAATAACCTATAGCCTTTGTTATCAACTACTTAAATGACTTAGGCGCATGATCAAACCTTGCATGCCACACAAATACTCGTGAAAGTGCCATTTCTAACTCCTGATGTGTCCAGTTTTGCGTGGGTAAACGTTGCAAGAGGAGAACCATTTCTTGAAAATCAAGCCACGTTAACAAAAAGCCAGCACACATATATACAAAGAAATATGTAAAACCATCTCCTGAGCTTGGCGTCCACCGTTTCAAAATTCTAGATTGCCGTCTTCTTATAGCCAAAGACTCTGTCGATTTTTCACTATTGATGATGCCTGCGTGTCAGAACCGAATTTAGTAGAATAACAAATCAATAGATAGAATGCGCCTCTACTGTTAGATATGACCACCGTCTGGAAAATCCCAGTCATAAGGCGAAATAATGAGAGAGCTAGAAATTGCCCAAAAACAAAAACCTGCTAGCAAATACAATGACGTAATATGTAATAGCAGTCCGCCATGGTCCAAATATATTTTGGCAATTGTGGCATGCAAAGCAACTCTAGGAGGAAGCACAAGTTCATCTAAGAAAAATGAGGAGAGTGAACTGAATGGATTGCGCCAATGCTCTCATACATCGCACTTCTATAAATGTTAAGGCAGCGGTTTACTTCTGTGAGAATTTAACGTAAGACAAGTAATACACAACACGTTCTATCTGAGCCATATAAGATCAATAATTTGCTATTCTGTTATTAATTTTGAGTTGATCTCATAGATCCTCAAATCCTCAAGTAGCTGGTCCAACTTTGCCACCACATGAACTCCAAATTTTCATGCATTGTTAATTCCTTCTTCACTTCATAATGAGTTCTTTGCAAACCGATTTGAGGATCTTTGGCATGAAATTGGGCGCAAGGGAAATTTTTTTTAGCTCTGAGACTGTATGGGTAGCGTGCCCACCCAATGCGTAGCGCGCAGCAAGTGCGTAGCGGCCTTGTCATTTTACACTGGCTGGGGATGTTATATGCGTAGCACGTCCTATATGGGTAGCGCGCCTCCTCTGTGCGTAGCGCGCACCTCCAATGCCTGTCCACAACTTTGCAAAACACGATTTCGGCCTTCTACATCACCAGCTCGATTTCACTTCTATCCTTATCCTCGGTTTGTATCACCATAATTTTGAATGCAAACTGCAAATGATAATACCAAAACCTTGAATGCAAACAAAGCCCTGCTGAACCACAACGTTATTTCCTTTTGGTATTTCTCCACAAGCCAATCTATTTGCTGTTGAACTCGTTCAAGCTGTTCCAACAGTCTTTCAAACTCTTTGTGCTCATCAAATGCCACCTTTGACTTTTGCATTCGCAAAAGATGAATCCACCCATGTTCGTGAAAGAAATCCATAGTTCCAATTCATGTTATATGGGTAATATCAAAATTTTCCCTTTTTAGTGTTTTGCTTGATTGGAAGTTTGCCTCTTCACTTGCAAGTTCTATTTCTGCCCTTGTTTCCTCTGGTATTTTAACCACAAAATTGATAACCCCATCTGCAATAAAATATCATACCAAGGTGATATCTTCTTCCCAGTTTTCTCAAAAGAAGGAAACTCTGTAATCCAGAGTTTGTGGCTTATTCCCCCAACTTTGCTTTGGGTATTGTGTTTCTGATCAACTGACTAATGGATTTCTGTTTGTCTCACAGGGTATAGAGCTGCTGAAGCTGAAACAAGGCTGCCATTGAGGAGCTGTAGAGCTTTGGAACACTTTTACAAATTACATATTCTAAAAAAACACATTTGATGATTTCTTCTTCAAAACAGGGTTTTGAAGAAGAAACACTCTCAAGCCTTATTGACTATGAAACTTAGCAATGGAAACCGAACCTTTCATGCGGCTAAGTCAACAAACCCTAGACCTAAAACTCTTAAAGACTCTTTGCCATCCATGAATATGAATGACGAGAAATGAACCTTGGTGAATTTGATTATGACAAGGGACTGACAGGACGGAGTCTAACACCTTCCATGCCCTCATATATAAAACCTTGAAAATCTCCAATATTTAGGCTCACATCCCCTATCAGCTTGCACCCAAGCGATGCACACCCTTCTCTACACCTATAGTCTTTTTAGCGATGCCACCACCTCCAATGCATCAAAATGAGCTGGAAAAGGTTGTTCTTAATAGTGGAGCTCTATAATTTCTTGGTTCCATCATGTGTATTCATTCTCTAATTGACTAATTGGCTCCCCCCTTCATAGTGCGAACATATTTCTTTTTATATGCATGTATTTTCTTTAGCACTTGGCACTTCCCCAAGTCACTTATTGGACCTTAGTTATATTCATGTGCTCATTCTAATGATTATTAAATCATATGAGTCTTATCGCTTCGACACTCGCTTTCGTCGGTCTGGAGCGGCTCATTCAAATTATCGGTGATGGATAACTGACATAACATTGAATTACTTCTATGAGATTTTTGAATATCATACATGTCACTCCATCGGTATGGGGCACATAGTTTGACAGTGACGTGTTGGATATGCGACAGGGGGAGTGTGAAATGACTGACACAAATTTTCGTCGGTTTTGGAATAAATTATCCAATGATTATGTCGATTGATAAGAGTTGAATATTCGACGGCTAGTTTGTGCCATCGAATATTCAATGGAATTCTATATATATATATATATATATAATTTCACAGATTTTTTTATCTCAATCATTGTTACTTTTAGGCATTTTATTGCTTCAATCAATAGAGCAAGCTTGGTTATAATTCCATTATAATTCCACCTTACAAGCTCCATGGTTATAATGTAGGTGTCCTAATCTATTCTAGCAATGGTTATCCTCATTTCTAATCTATCACACAACCCATTTTCCATAAATAAATGATCCATTTTATCTATAAAACCCTCTCCTAACCATAACACATTATAGAGAATAGGTTATCATGTCACTTTCATCCACTTGCACCTAATAAAATTTCTTCAAATACGCTACAAATTAGCATGGACATGCCTAATAATCTAAAAGAAATGGAGGAGCCAATTTTCAATATTACTTTTACCATTAAATACTTTTTACAACTTCTCATTCATTAAGAATGTGACTATGTAAGTATTCCTTTGATATCCATGTGGCCCTTATACTAGTGTAATTCAAGGAAATTTATAGCCCATTTAATAGTTAAGTCTCCTTGTGATATTCATGAGTAAAGGGAAGTTCAATATTGAATGAGTAAATAGGTGTCAGATAATGAATGAGTATCAATATCAATATGTTTGGTCTTAGAGACAAAAACACCATCATCTACCATATCTTGAATAAATTTCAAGATCAATGTGTTTGGTATGAGAGACAAAAAAAACCATCAACTACTAGATCTCAAACGAGTATTAAGATCAATGTGTTTGGTATTGGAGAAAAAAAACAACATTCGCCACCAGATCTCAAAATATTATCAAGATCAACGTGTTTGGTCTTGGAGTGATATATTAAATTGTAAGCAAGCACATTAATTTTCACCTATTAGCTTAATGGAAGAATTCTGAAGAAATTAGAGCCACACTACTTCTTTAACAATGACTATTAATTTAATATTATAATTAATAATTATTAACATTATCTTAAATAACCCTAACTAACAATAAATTTCCCTAACTTTACATTAAAATGATTAATATTATCATCCCTTATTATTATCCTTAACTTTTCTTTCTAAATAATTTATGCATCCATATTATTTTATCATCTTTTTAATAAAATATATATAATCTAAATCATCCAAACAATGTGATTATTGTAAGTATTAATTAACCACATTATTAGTGATAATATTAATTATTATTACTAATAATAGAATTATTACTTATAATAATTATATTAATTTATTTCTTGCATCAACCTTTAATTATAAAATAAAATTTTCATTTTTAACAATAAATATAAATAATAAATTAACAGATATTTCCTTGTTAATAAAAATAAATCAAAAAGAATTATTTCCCTTCCTTAATATTAATATGATTTCTTCATTATGTCGGCTCCTGCTCTTTTCTCATAACCTCCATGTCATATTTATATTTCCCTTCAACCTTACTCTTCTCCATGGATTTTTCCTAACAATGAGTCGTGTTATAGACTCAAAACATTGACACAAAAACATGACTACTATGGTTTATGATCTGAATTTACAAGATACACAATTTTTTCACCACATAACTCTTCAATCACTCAAAACAACACTTCTAAAGAAATATAAACACAATCACCAACAAACACTCCTAAATAAGTTTGAACATTGTCACCATCACACATAGTTGAATAAATATGAGATAAGTACCAATATTAATGCTAAAAACACTCATAAATGTGCTCATGTTCAACAGTTTGTATCATATCTACAATATGTAAGTTAAATACCCCACACAGTGTTGGTAACTAAAAAAATTATAAAGGATGAAGCATTATGCATGGATCCACTATAACAATGCCACAATCCAATGAAGGATGCATCTAATGAGCTATTATATTTGCAATAATAAGGTGAAAAAGTAAAGCATCGTGCCTCTAGGGAAAAAAATATATCACTGATCTATCAGATACCAAGAAACCTCTATGAAGAAATCCAAGTGCTTAACAAAAAATAAATCCCAACAAGCTATATTTGCAAAGCATATGAGAGATCATGATGAAATAAATCCTCTATATCTACAAATAATTGAAGATATCAATACAAGCACACACCCTATCTACAAAGAATTCGAGAGATCATAAAAAGTGGTCCAACGGTGGTATAAAATCCCCAAAAGAAAATTCCTAGGAATAAAATATTCACATATTTGAGTCTGTATGTTTTGGAAAAGGCCAATCAGAGGTGGTAGGAAATATAATTGAATGAATGTGGCCATATAGTCAAAGAGAAATCACCATATTAATACAATTATATTGAATCTCTACAATTTGTCTTATTAAATGCTAGTAGAAAGAGAGAAATTTTAATTTGGGTACCAACATCACAAAAAGAAAAATACACTATACACAATTGATCTAAGAGAACACACAATTGTATAATTAAAAATACTACAAATCTAATTTTCACATCACAAATATGATCTATGCATTGAGAAATTACATCCATAAAGTAGATGAGTTAACCCAATAGCAAGGAAACTAGACGTGCAACAAAAAAAATGAGACCAACAAATAAAAAATGGGGTTTTAAACTACAAATTATGATCCATATAGTCCATACATGGTTCAAGCAAAGAGAATTTCACTCCCAAGAGAAAATCAACCATAGATATGAGAAAAATGAGTGAGATTGTAGAAATTTTTTTGAAATTGTTGAGAAAAAAATTGTTTGCAAATAAATGGTGGTCATACCTAGTTGTATGAGGTTGCACATATTTATACAGGTCCATACAATGTCAAGATATGAGTGGTAAATGGCTGAGAAATTAGATCGATAGAAAATGAACCCAAGAAAAAAAAAGCACCCAAAAAAGGATTTGTATGCTAGGATAGGAAAATTAATTAAATTTTAGTCAAACAAATTTAGTGAGTGAATAGTTTATCTTGTTTGATTTCCCTATTTCGGTGCCAACAATAAAGTCAGAATTGTGAAAAAAATGCCCCAAAAACAAAAAAATATGCTCAAACTCAATGAAAAATTATGTGGTTATTTATATTTTAATGCAAATGTATAAGATGGGGAAGCCAAAATAAAGTTTGATGCAAAAAGTTCAATAACGAACTTATTCAAGGATCTCGAGCTCAATAATTTATGTTGATACCATGTTATATTTTAGAAATATGCATAAACATATAATAGATCTACATGGACTAATATACTATGTAAAACACATGTGGCAAAACCCCAGAGTGTGGAAACATCCACAGAAGTAGCTTCTTTATCTCTAGGTAAACTCCCAACCATAAAAGGCTATACCCCCACATAAGTATTAGAGCTCACTAAATTGCACTTTTACACACATGATAGAATCTCATTCATCTCTGTTATATATTAGACAATTAAAGGAAATAAAATACCATGATACATGTGGTATAAACCTTTTTTCAATATGGTGAATTGTTGAAGAATAAATTTGTCAAAATACCACTAGGAATTTTAACATCATTTACCATATTTGAGTTACCTTACTCTCATGATGCCCAATTTTCCCCTCAAGTTTTCTTCTTAGAATGGGAGATGTTGGATTGCTATAAAATCAAAGAGAACCCATTGGAGGAAGAAAATTAGTCTCCTACAAAGAGATATTAGAGACCAATTTTCTAAGACACCCCTTGAGTGATATATTTTTTATTCGCTTATAATTCTATTGGTAAAGAATGAACTTCGTTTCTTCCCCCCATCCCATTGAGCTGATTTTCCATTTGAATTTATGTTTCAATTATTTTTTAGTTAGTATATGATGGGTCCCATCAACAGGTATATTTTTAGTCCCATATTACTATCCTCTAGCCCATAAATTATTTCTTTCCTCACATTAATTTACATTTTTGGCTATAATGTGCTGAGTAGGAACACTAAAGGGTGTTTTTCATACTTCATGGCCTAATGTGGTTCATGTGTAGGCAAGAGAGAATTTTTTAGTACATTTATGATGCAGAGAATCGTTGGAGGTAGATAGAGGAAGTGTAGGAGACTTGTCCCATGCATTTACTCTCCTTTGACTCGAAGTGATCCCTAGAATCACTAATCTGCACTCACCTACAACTCAAAATCCACTGACATATGATGAAATAAAATGCATGAGAGGATTTATGGGAACTAGATCCACTAATTTCTATATTTTGGAGGGAAGAAGTCATCCTCTAAAGGGAGATGCCCCTCAGTAATTTTTTGTATAAATAAACAGGCTTACGGGCTCATTAGGATTCGAACTTTTGGAGCTAGGAAGAGTTATTCAGGGCCAAGTACTTGATACTATCATTTACATTTTGAGATGATTCATTTGAACTTCATTTTTTTTTAATGAAATTTTCTTCGTTAGTCTACATTTGAGCTAACTTTGGAGGGCTAAAACACTTGGGTTAGGGCCCAACCCAGATAGTCCCTCTCATGTATTTTTCTTTTGTCCTTGCTTAGGTTGTTGTATTTATTTCATTGTTTAGGTAGAAGTTGGATATAAAAAGTTTTTTTTGTAGGCCTAATCACCACCTGTAATGAATCTAGCCCACAAATATGTTAAAGAGAAAAATATACCAGAGAAAAACACCAAGATAGAGAAATTATGCCAAAAAAATGCTTCTTTATTGATAAAACCCTTGAGCTAGGACAATGACATAAAACTACTCCTTAAGGAAGCAGAACACTCCACAAGCTAATGCTTGTAAATACAACACAATCCTTGACATCTCTCAATGGAGAGTCTCTAGCCTCTATATAGGATTCATACATACAAATACCATAGGTAATTACCATGGGTCTCTCAATACCATACATCCAATATAATGAGCTTATCACATTATTCTCTAACTACTTTTGGTCCCTTGCATAGTGTAGGTTAGCCATGTTATTTATTAACTATTGTTGGGAATCACGATTTCCGTTAGGCCAAAACTCACAGGTGTTAGTCAACGATCGCATCGCCAGAGATAATGATCCACGAGAGGTGGTTATTCCATGTCACGAAACACATGGGGAGTGTTGATTTATACAATTTTCAACAATCTCCCCCCCCCAACGCGAGCCGAGTGTGTATCGAACTCGTGACCTATGCTCTGATACCACTTGTTGGGAATCATGATTGCCATTAGGCCAAAACCCGCAGGTGTTAGTCAATGATCGCATCGCCAGAGATAAGGATCCACAAGAGGCGGTTAGTCCATGTCACGAAACACACAGGGAATGTTGGTTTATCCAATTTCCAACAACTATGGCCCATTATATTATTACATGACATTATTCCCTTGGGTAACTCCCTCTGTACCCCATATGATCCCCCCTAGGTATACCCCATATTATCCCCCCTAGGTATACTACATTCCACCCTCCTTGAGCATGTTTTTTGCCCTAAACATGAGAGTAACAAAAATAATAACATCTACTCAAAAGAGTAGTCCATGGGTACCATGCACGTGCATCTAGCCATCCCAGAGAAAGGTGAACTCTCGATATGGACAAAGTCTCGCTTGCTTGAGATGGAAGCTGCAACTGGTGGTTCATCTATGTTGATATGCTAGATTGTCGCACCTTTGTGTGTTTCTTCCAAGGGTTGTTGTCCTTGTTGCTAATTTTTTTCCACCTTGTTGGTTGGTGTATTGATGGGTGATGTGGGTGGTGATATGCTGAACCTTTAATTGATGGTACATATTTCATTAATTCCTTCACTATTGGTGTCTGAGTGGTGTCTAGTGCTTTTTATGGTACCTGGTTTTATGTCTGTCGCGGAAAATTTAAGGATGGAATATTATCTTGAAATTTAGAAACATTGGCGAATATCACTAGTCCCTAATATGAAAACTATAAAAATTTTATTGATATATTTGTAAAATTATTCAAATTATAATTATTTTATAAATAGTCTCTATATAATGTTGCCTATTTTTAAGGTAAAAGAGTTTTATATTGTAAAATATGAGTGAATAATTTTTATAAAAAATGGAAATTGGCAAATATTTTTTATGGAAAAATCATGGAAAATTAGCCCACGTGTGAATATTAGCCCCTAAAATTTTCCATGATGTCTGTGTTTGGTTGTTTACCATCAAAGATTCGTCATCTAATGTGTCAGTGTCATTAGAGATTTTTGTTGTTTCCTCCACAACCTCTGCCTTGCTTCTAATGGAAATATCCCGCGGGGTAATTTTCTTATTTCCTTACCATAGATTTAGAAATTTATTTTGTATATTAATATTAATGGTTCCCACTGAGTTCATCTAGGGATAACCCAAAATATTCGCCTCATCCATGTCTAAAGCATAAAATTCAGCATGTAATACATATTTATCCATGGTCACCTTCAAGCCCTTAAATATTTGAATAGGCACCCCATCAACCTATGTGCTTGCAATATGATGTGTTGGAACTTGCAAGTGTTTGGCCAATTTAAGATTGATTATATTTTGCTTGCAACTAGGGTGAATAGCAACAATGATCTTATCTTTTTGAATACTTCCATAAACATGTAATGAAGAGATACTAGTAGAAAATAACACCTTATGTGTCTCACTATCCTGTATTATAGTATGAGACCATTTTTTCCAGAAAGACTTTTTTCAAATTCTTCATCAGGAAGGCTTACCAACTTCTTTCTGCCAAGTGAGTTCCACCATATGGAAGCCTCGTCTCTAAAATTAAGCCATGCTACCTCTTTCCAAAATATCAGACATGTTGAATTTTCCAATTTTAGGAATTCTTCAATAGTAGGGTCATCATCTTTTCCTGTAAAAAAACATCTTTCTAGAACCTTTAAATTAGTGTAACGGTTTTGAAGAAAATAACTTACATTGGAAAAAATTTAAAATGGGCATAACTAGGTCAATATAACTCAAAATAATTATTATCACCTATTTTCTAAAATGGAACAGTGGTTCTTTATCTTTTTATGAAATTTAAATGTTGAGCTAGGCAATCTAGAAACTCAGATTCGAAGTGTAATTGTCCCACTGTCAGAAAAATTTCTGAAAAAAGAGTTGATTTTAAATTAGCGATATCTCCCTCATCTGGACTTTGATTTGACCAATTTTTTTTTTTTTTTTTAATTGGGTGACGTTTCAAGAGGATATTATATCTATAATAATTTTTCTGAAATTATACACAAAAATGAAAAAACATACTGGAGATCCGTCTTCCACGAATTGTCATTTTAGAAAAAAAATGCATCACAGTTGATTTTAAATCAGCGATAACTCCCTCATTTGGACTCTGATTCGACCAATATTTTTTTGAATTCGGGTATTTTTTCGCAAGAAATTCATATATGAAATTTATTTTTAAAAAATTTTCACCATAATTTTCACATCTAATCTGCAAACTCACCGCCCAAAATTTTTTTGCAAAAATGAAAAAAATAAAAATAAATAATATATATATATATATATATCTAGAAAATATATTAAATAAAAAAAATACCATATAAATACGCCAATATAGAGAAATATGGGAAGTGTGGTTTAAGAGTTTGCAACCACACGCAAAAAATATGTGTTTGTGTTTCTTTAGAAGTTTCTAGGATTTGGTTTGTAATTCTCTTGCACACTCTATTTCTGCACCCTATAAGTTAATATCATGTATTTTTCTAATGGATTAGATGCATGTTTTAGGATAAAATAGCTCTTCATGAAATAAAATTCAACTCATCCTTTCCACCTTGATTTATTTTGTTACAGTTTGATCATTAGATGTGTGTTCTTCCCAAGAGTAAAAGAGGTTGATTGTTAGTCTACAGGTGTTACCAGTGACTTTGGGGGATTTTCACATTCATCCTACATCCACTTTGTCATTACTATCCTCCTCTTGGACACCTCATACTGCTCTCAAATTCTACCACCGAGATCATCTTTTTAGGGTCATTGAAGGACACCGTCAGCATGTACTCTTGTGCAATATGGGCCTATGAGGGGTGATAATATTGGAAAAAGAGACTCAAATATCCTTCATACACCCTAAGCTACCTTCAAATTTCTTACCCTGGCGATGCTCTCAGACCCAATCCTGTAGAAAAATAGGTAAATCTTGTAGCAAAACAAGATATCCTATAGCATTATGTAATAGTCATGTAGCCCTACCTAAACATGGCTATAATTTCTCTAAGATCTTGATTTTTGCATTTTTGGATTGAATATTGACCTCTAGGCTTTGAATCCATTATTGGGAGACCTAAGGACCACTCTAGACCCATCCTTCCTTCATTGCAAGTAAAAGACAACAATGAGAATTAGGAGGTAGATTTCCACATTTGAATCACAATCAATGTTTTTTTTTATGAAATGAGTAAGGATCCTGCTAATAAAGATAAAAACATCTTACACTTAGTGATATAAAAGGAAAATATTCAATGCAAATATATTATACCTCATTTTTGAAGTTACACTCTTATATTTTATAGTCATGTGTTGTAGATCAAATTTCCTCTTTCAAAGCAATTTTCGAAGAGTAATGATTTAAATTTTGCAAGTAGAGTGTTGAATTGATTATTTTGCAAGTGGAATAGCATAGTTAATTTCTGCAACTAGTTGTCTTTTTCCTTCCTACAATTACAATTAGTATTTACATCTAATGAATGGCACTTTCATTTCTGCAATTAGGATAATGTTCACCTCCTTGCAATAAGGGTAGGATTTTGTATTTTCATAAAAAATCTCTTTGTAGTTAGTTGAGGGAGTGGTATCTGCATACCTTGATTTGATTCAATGATTGAGGGTGACACTGAATAGAGCTTGACCTACTGTGCATATATCACTATCACCTCTAAGTTTGTACAAACCCCAAGTTGATAATTTAAGTTGAAAGTCTTGGTAGCTGCAACATTCTTGTCGCAATACCAGGGCTCATCACTCTTTGGCACCGTTGTCAGGTAGGTTTCCAATTAGCTATTGCTTCTACTTAGAAGTTTCTTGTCTTTTTTCTTCTTTATGTTTTGCATTAGTACTATTGATTTTAAAACCTCAAAAAAGAGAAAAAAAGAGAAAAAAAAATCTAGTTCTTTCATGCCTCGTAGGAGTATGAATAATAAAGGAAAATTCCTACCAAAATCCCCCACTGCTTCAAGCAGCCAACCATCATTATTATTTGGTAATTATGAACTTCCCTATCTAATGATAGGGGAGTTAGGTAATCACTTGGGTGAGAAACCTAAAAAACCTCTAGGAGAGGGAGAGCCTATATCACCTATACAATACATCACTGAAAATAGAAAAAATGAGTTCTTTCCCATCCGAGAGACTAATGGGGAGGCCAAAATGAAGAATAACAAGCCTACTTCGCTCCCACACTTCTATGGCCTAACCTCTGAGGACCTTGACATGTTTATGTTTGAATTTTTTATTTTTTGTAGGACCTATGACTATACCTCTTATGAATAGAAGCTGAAGTTGTTTCCATCCACCCTCAATGATGCAACCTTGTGTTGGTTTATGAGCTTACTTGGAGGCAACATCACTACCTGGGTGCAAATGTAGTAGGCCTTTAATAAGAAGTACATGGATTATTGTCGGTTTAAAGAGAAAAAATAAGAAATATTTAGGATGACCTTAGGGCCAGATTAATCCTTAGAGGACTATGAGGAAAGGTTCCAACTCAATTATAGGAGGGCTAACTGTACCCTTGAACCTGAGTCACTCAAGCTAGTACTTCTTTGTGGGATCAAGGAGGATGTAATGGAGACCCTCAATGTGTTATTTAGAGGACATATTTACCATATTACCTATGATGACATCAAGAAAATGTTCAAGAACCATTCTAGGGCTGCTAGAAAAAGAGGAAGGTTCAACAAGGTCTGACTAGCTCTTCTTCCTCAACCTCAACCATCAAACATGATATATGCAACATGTTGGAGAATTTGAAGAGTGAAATTTTGCATACCTTTTCCTATAGATGGACACTATTCAAATAAAAAGGAAGAAAGAGGAAGCAAAAAGAGCACTAGCTATCATTTGTCATAGATGCACTAAGAAGCATCCTAGAAATGAATGCCCATTCAACACCATAGAAGTCTGCTCTATCTGTGAGGAAAAACATGCAACAGATAAATGTTCCTCTCTATCGAGCCTCAAAATTGTATAACAAGGGGAAAGAAATGGTTGAGATCAAATTTGTTTCATCAATTAAAGGAGGCCCTAGGGCCCTCGACCATATCAACAACACATGCAAGGTGCACATTATCCTCCTTATAATTCAAATTAGAATGCACGTACTTTCTAACCTTGGTACCTTTAAACTCATCTATCATGGTTTGTGCCCTCTTCTTGGTATTATACTTCTCAATATCCTCCTCATCCTATTAACCCTCCTTTTCATCCATATTTGCCTCAACCTCCTCAATGGGGTAACCATTCACAAGGATGGAAGCCTCAGGAAACCAAACCTCCTACCTTAATGCCTCCTCGTCAACCTCAACCACAACTTCCTCACCACAACCCACTGAAAGAAACCTCAAATGCCAACCCAACCCAATTTGAACCCAAAAAGCAAGCAGGTATAACAATTTTACATTGGGGAAAGAACCTATCATGCTTATGTTGTGGAGATTCAAGAGATCAACCTTCGGTATGGGAAGGTACTCCCAAATTCTCACCCACCTTCTCCACCTGAATAATTTGAACTAGAGAAGGAAGATATTACTCCTTAATCCAATACACCTCCCTATCCTAAAAGGCCAGTCCAACCTAAACAACACACCCCGGAAGAAGTAGAACTTATAGGGGAATTAAATAACTTGTCCGTCAAAATACTCCTTCTCTAAGCCATCAATGATGTCCCCATTTACAACAATATTATCAAGGAAAAGTTTTTTAAATTCCTGGGAGAAGAAGAAGAGATTCCCCCAATATCAATGTTTTTTAGGAGTTGTTTGATCTAATGCTTGGGAGGGTGATCTCTCCAAAGTATTTGGATCCTTGTAGCCCAGTAGTGGATGTGCACATTGATAGAATTATGGTCCCTAATACCTTGATTTACCTTGGGGATTTAATAAATGTTATGACCAAGGAAACCATGCTCCAGATCATCCTCCAAGGGGCCTTGAGGAAGACCACTGTAGTACTGCAGCTCACAAATATATCCACAATATCCCCTAAAGGAGTTATTGAGGATGTGATGGTATC
Organism: Pinus albicaulis; assembly: GCA_034641835.2. NCBI lineage: Eukaryota > Viridiplantae > Streptophyta > Pinopsida > Pinales > Pinaceae > Pinus > Pinus albicaulis. The sequence continues at coordinate 734,648,417 of CM076581.1, forward strand.
CATCGAATCTTGGGAGTACCCCATAGATTTCCTTGTCCTCCATCCAAAAACCAAGTTTAATGGTTACCCTCTCATCTTCAGAATACCTTGATTGGCCACTATTGATGCCTACATTAGTTGTAGGACTCGAAACATGACCATCAAGAATGGTATTCTATAAAAACATCTTATGTTATACCCTCATTCTCAACCTTCTATTGAGCAAGACTTGCGCTTGTGGATAGACGATGATGAAGAATAATATTTTTATTAGACATCCCTCTACCTAGTATATACACTAGGCATTGTTGTAGGAGGTAAGAAAATCGATGATGATGACGTTATTAACCATATCATGCAAAACCAACCTCCCACTGCTATGCTAGTTGATGAATTGATAAGAGACTCCTTGGAAAAAATTGAGGGAAACCCATGGACTGATCTATGTTCTGTTTACCATGGTCCAAATCACACCAAGGTTGCATAAATGATCCCATCTAAAACTATAAATATCAACCCCTCTCTCTCAATCAATTAAGAAGAGAAATTATGCACTGTGTTGAGGAAACACCTTGATGATTTTACTTGGGAATATAAGTAAATGAAAGGTTTCCAATACTCAGTTTACACTCATCATATCTACATAAAATAGGGATGCAAGCCTATGTTCCAACCCTAGAGGACGATGGATCCAACTCTTAAGGATATTTTGAATGTGGAATTTCAAAAGTTGTGGGAAGTAGGATTCATATACCCTATTTCAGATAGTGAGCGGGTGTCCCCTCATGTTATAGTCCCCAAGAAAAATTGGAAGTAGAGGACTTGTATTGATTATTGAGAGCTTAACAAAGCTACAAAGAAGAAACATTTTCCCTTGCCTTTCATTGACCAAGTCATAGATGGCCTTGTTATAGGGAGGAGATTATTTTCCTTCGTGGATGGATTTCGTGGGTACAACCAAATACATATAAGCCCTGAGGACCAATACAAGATCACATTCACATGTCCTTGGGGTACCTTTTCCTATAGAGTCCTTCCATTTGGTTTGTGTAATGCTCCTGCTGCCTTCCAGAGGGCAGTTATGAGTATCTTTGTTGACCTTGTTCATGACAGAGTTGAGATATACATGGATGAATTCACTCCTTATGGATTTGATTTCGAGGAAGTTATTTCTAATATGTATAAAGTCTTAAATAAATGCATTGATATGAATCTTTCACTAATTCCTGAGAAATATGATTTTTTTATGAATTTAGGGGTTGTCCTAGGCCACTGCATATCTTAGGAAGGGATATAGGTCGACCTCATCAAATTTTCCTTTATTTAAAGGGCCCTTATCCCTAAAAATCAAAGGGATGTCAGAAGCTTCTTTGAATTGGATGGGTATTATAGAAGGTTCATTAAGGACTTCAGTAAGTTGGATTCACCCTTGTTTTGATTGCTGGTTAAAGACTCAAAGTTATGTTGGACAAATAAATGTTGAGAGGCCTTTGAATTACTAAAGGATAAGTTTACCACTACGCCTATCTTTAGCTGTCCTAATTGGGAATTTCCTTTCCATATTCATATAGATGCATCGGATAAAGATGTAGGAGCAGCCTTAGGACAAGTGGAATACAAATTACCCTATGCTATATATTTCATCAGTAAGAACATTTCTAAGGTTGAACTAGATTATACAGTCATTGAAAAATAAATCCTAGTTGTGGTGCACTCTTTAAATAAGTTTAGGAACTATATGAATAGATATAAAATTTTTGTTCACACTTATCATGCAACCATTAAGTATTTGTTTAATAAACCTAATTTCAATGCTAGGATAATTATATGGTTGTTACGATTGAAACAATTTGATATAATTGTTCTTGATAAGCCAGGGAAGGAGAACTTGGTTGCATAATTTTTGTTAAGAATGAATCTTCTTGTAGGAAATGAGGAGATGGTACATGATCAACTTACAGATGAACACCTCTTTTCCATCTCAGTTCTCTCTCCTTGGTTTTTTGATATAGCAAATTACTTAGTTGTTGGGAGATTCCCTCCTAATATATCCTCGAGGGAGAAGAGAAACATTGTTAGAAAGAGTAAAATTTTCACTTGGATTGGGAAAAATATCTTCAAGTTGGGGCCAGATCAGATCTTGAGAAGATGTATGAGGGAGTTTGAGGTCTTTGACATCCTCTCAGCATGCAATTATGGACCTTGTGGGGGCCACTTTGCTTCTAAGAGGATATCCTTCAATGTTCGACAAGCTAGTTACTACTCGCCTACTCTACACCAAGATGAAACAAGGTACACCTGATTTAAATATGGGAAAAATAGTTATTGCTATGCTAGCTCCCTCATCAGTATTAAAAATGTGCGATTAGGATCATCTCATGTTAACCACTTGTGAAGGGGTTTATGTGTGTATTTTTATTTGTTTTTCATGATAAAATTATGATTTAATTAGATTTTAAAAAATGATATACAACAACTAAAATGCAGAAAAATAACTCACAGAAATCACATAACATAATGGATGATAATGGAGTTCACACCTCTTGGGCTACATCTCCATGGACCTGCTTCAACTAGTTAGGCCCTCTTGGGATTTTGAGTCAAATGTATGATTAAAAGAACATGTATTGCTCCAATGTATTTGAAGCATGTTCCATTGGATTTAGAACACTTAAAAACCCCTAAAATGACTATTTAATCTCTGAAATTGGTTTCCAATTGATCTAGACCTAACCTCCCATATTGGTGGCCATGGGCTTGTTTAATCTCCAAAGTGACAAAAGCACCTTCAAATGTTCTCCAACGCTCTGAAAATTGTACCACTGTGTTCAGAACATCAAATACATCTAAAAATTACTATTCATTCACTCCATTTGGCCTCCAGCTGATCTGGGCATGTCCTTCCCTCTTGGTGGCCCTAGGCTTCAATTTTCTTCAAGTGAACAAAAACACCTATATATTTGCTCCATTGCCTCTGAAAGTTGTTCCAATGGATTTATAACATGCCAATATTCTAGGAATGACTATTCCTGAGCCAAAATTGGTCAAAAAATATCGAGAAAGGCCTCGTTTAATTTTCCCCTAGATTCTTCCTCTAAATCTGGAGAACTGCCATATAACTCCACCAAAATTGGACAATCCGCTGAAAACAGGGAAAATTTTAAGGATGGAAGTTTATCTTAAATTTTACAAACCTTGGCAAATATTACTAGTCCTTAATTTGCAAATTGTAAAAATTTTGGCGATATTTTGGTAGAAATATTTATATTTCCAATGATTTTATATTAGTCAATATAATATTTTGGCGATTTTAAAGGTAAAATAATGGTGTACTATAAAATTTGGGCGAATCATTTAAAAAAAAAATAGAAATTGGTGAATCTTCTTTTTTGAAAAAGCATGGAAAATTAGCCCACCTGCGAATATTAGCCCCTAAAATTTTCCCTGGAAAATGGGGGCGCTGCTAAAAATACCGCCAACATAAGCGATGGTTTAATTAGGATAAAAATGAATTAAAAGAATATTAGTGTGCACTAAGCATAATAAGATTTGAGTGCTTGGTGGAAGGTCACGTGGTATGGTCGCATGGGAGGGGGGTTGGCCCGCAACGCTGGCTCCCTCCTTTTTGCCATTAGATTCTCCGTGTAGTTCAAATAAATGTTTGTGCCCATCCTTAACAAGGAATATGTTGTGGCTCATTGGTAAGAGCATGGGATTAGAGTGGGGGAGGTTATGGTGTCGAGCCCCGACCTCGCCCCTCAATACACCTTTTTGGCCCATATAATAATATGCCTCCAACTTTTGTATATAACCCGCCGTGAACTTTAATACACTTCCACCGAACTTTAATAATGTGCCTCAAACTATGGATAGCCCTTAGTTCATATATAATGTGCTCATAACATAAGGTTTTATTGCCACCGATATATATGCTCCACCATTTAATAATTAACCCAAGATTTAATAAACATATGCGGAGCACCAAACTTTAGAAATTTGGATTAATAATAAATATGCAGAATAATAATAATAATTAAGGTTTGGATTTAATTAATAAACATTAGTATATATATATAAATTATTACATAATATATGATTAATAAACCATATATATATATATATATATCTTAATCCAACCTTAAATAAAAATAATTCCAACACAAAAATATTCATGAATCCAAATTCAACCTTGGAGGACATTGGAAAATTTCACCTTCACAAACCAAATTGGTGAATGCAATTGTGACACTTGTCATGGTCCCATTGGAAAAAAACTAAAGAATATTCTCTACATGCTAACTGGGATGCCATGTCATCAGCATGTACCTGTTCTGCATTTTTTTTAAAATATTGCATGTTTTGAAGGACGATCAACATACTATAACTTCTTCATTCGAACTCAATTTTCGACGAAAAAAGTTGCGTTGGATTCCTGGCGACGGGCCAGTCGATGTCATTTTGGTTTGGTGCAATTCTGAGCACTTTCAATTTTGAGAAAAATTTTGCCCCTGATCCAAATTTCGATCACTCCTTCCCACTGACATGCTATTGGACCCACAAAAACTGGTTATCTCATGAGAGCTGAATACTCTTCAGTTTCCCAAGTTCTATCATTTTGATTCTTCTTGGAAAAATTGCCATGACAACCACTTCGGCTCACTGACATGCCTTTCCTTGCAAATGGCTTGGCTCTTCAACTATTATTCTCATTTTGTTGTTGACCTAGTCCAACACTTGTTGGCTGCTTGCTGACTGACATAACACTTTTTCTGTATCAAATTGATTCCTCGGTGCTTGGAAAACTAAGTGATTGCCTTCCCATTGAGAATCATGTTCCTCCTTTGCACAAGCCTGCATTCGATGCAAGCTTCTCCTTGGAAACTACTTTTCCAAATTAAGCCCATCTGAGTGAACTACGGCAATGAGTTTCATCATAAGTAAATACAAGAAAAGAAATGACCATTCTTTTACCTCCATCGCTCCAAATTCCACATCTGGAAGAATGCATTCGCCATCTCCTTCTCTTCTTGGCATCAACACATAAAATGGTTTACAATGGCTGCAAAATTTGTTTTGTCATCTTGTCACAAACACAACATATTAAGAAAAACACATCATGCAAGAAACATAACTTGATGACATATCCTCTTTCTCCTTCAAAGCAACAAATTTCACATCATTTGAACATCGCCAATTTCTCTTACGTCTTGGTTTCAAAACTCATCGACCAAACACAAGTCGGAAAAACTTGCCTCTTCAAACGACTGACTCTCAAGTCAAGCATAAGCATGTGTAATAATTTGATGATTCTTTTCCCAAAAAAAAATGAATTTCACATCTCATGAAACAATTCGTCAACATCTCCTTTCCATATTTGGAGACAAAATCAACTCTTCCAAGTTGACATGACATGCATGTAACACACAATCTATCAACACTAGTCGACACTCATGCATGTGAAAATGATCAACACTCTCAAGTTGACAACATACATGTTAAAGAAAGCAATCGACCAACACAAGTCAGTTACTCATGCATGTTCTCGCACAATGAAATCATAAAAATTCCACTACTCATACACACAAACTCTCATGCATGTATACAATTCTTCAACTCTCTCACAAGTACAATCATAAGTACAAGAACCCCATTCATATGTACATGTACTTAAAGCTGAAATGAAGAAAATTTTCTGCAATAAAGTGATTCAACATGCTCCACTTTCAATCACCTTCTTGGAGTAAACATGCAACATGCATTCAATTGTCAAAGAATGCATCAATCATCAAAAGACATGAAAAGCCTTAATTGGATAAGAAATCTAGCCATCTCTTACCAAACCATTTCAATGGAGTTTGTTTTAGTTGCACATTATCATCTTGTGAATCATCTTAGCCCACATAAATTATGGAATCTTCTTTTCCATTCTTGCCATTTTCTTTCTCCACCTTCTTCAAATTCCGTGGATGACTTATTGGATACAAAGTCCAACACTTGTCTACAGGATGACCTTGCTTATGGAAATGAGTGCAAAATAATTGCATCTTCTCTTTAGCATGGTTTCCATTATCCAATGGACCTTTGGTTTTCTGATTCCTTTGATTTGAAAGTTTCCTATACATGGATATCTTCTTCCAACATCTCAAAACATTATGGTTATCCAAACCACAAAAGGAACATGCAAATTTTCTCAAAATCTTATGTGAGAATTTTCCATGTTTATTATAATCAAAAGCAACTTGATTAAAAAAATATTTATACCTTGAACATTCACCTTTGTCGCCTTCTTGAGGAGGTGAATTTGATGAGGTAATGGCTCTCTTCATAATATAAACAACGCATCCAATGATTTTGGAGCTTTCAACATCCTCTCGTTCACCATTCTCATTAGTTGCATGCTTATGAGCACCTTCTTGCAAAGTGTGTGTAAATGTTTTGAATTCCTCATGAACACAATATTCACAACTTGAGGTAATGAAAATGAAATGAAAGACCTTCTTGGAACACCTTCATGTGCCTCCTTGGCTTTAGATCTTTCTCCATCATGTTTTCCATAACCAAGACCCAAATACTTAGGCCTTTCCTCAACAACAATTGGCTCAACTATGCCTTGTGCATGTTTTCCCAATCCTTTACCTTCATAGCCCATCTTCATCAATAATTTGGACCCTATTCCTCTAGTGTATCTTTCAAAAGCACCTACACATTCATTTTGAGAGTAAATTGAAGATAAGATTGAATTTCATACCTCTTTCTCATGCATATACATGGCTAAGTCTTCCTTGGAATCATGGAGTTTAGTCTCCATCTCATGCATCCTTTCAAGGGTTTCATTTGCAACATGGAGCTGAGTCTCCATCTCATGCATCTTTTCAAGAAGCTCTTGCTTCTCCTCCTTCATGGAAATCAACTTCTCTTAAAGTTTAATGCTCTCCCTCTTATCTTCATACTTCTCTTGCATCCTATCAATCATGATGTAGAGTTTCTGCAACATCTCTTTATCAAAGAGTTTTAATAAGGAAGATTGACTTGAAACATCACTTAATGAAACTTCCATCACACTTGCAATGCATACAAATCTTATTTGTTGTGTTTTCGAGAATTCAGTTCTCAATTGTGTCCTTCTCCTTCACACATAAACTTGCAAGTTCACCGTGTACAAGTTCACAGTTAAATTCTCCTTGCACAAATTTAAATATCAATAGCTAATTCTTCTAGCTAACATTAGCTAAAATGAGCTAAAAATTTTCTCTGATACCAAATTGATCTAAATATGGGAAAAATAGTTATTTCTATGCTAGCTCCCTCATCAGTATTAAAAATATGCGATTAGGATCATCTCATGTTAACCAATTTTGAAGGGGTTTATGTGTGTAGTTTCATGTGTTTTCATGATCAAATAATGAGTTAATTAGATTTTAAAAACTCATATAAAACAACTAAAGTGCAGAAAAATAACTCACAACAATCACATAACACAATTGATGATAATGGAGTTCACCCCTCCTGGGCTACATCTCCATGGACCTGCTTCAACTAGTTAGGTCCTCTTGGGATTATGAGTCAAATGTATTATTACAAGCACTTTTATTGCTCCAATGTATTTGCATCATTTTCCATTGGCTTCAGAACACTCAAAAACCTCTAAAATGACTATTTAATCTCTGAAATTGGTTTCCAGATGATTTAGGCTTGACCTCCCATCTTGGTGGCCATGGGCTTGTTTAATCTCCAAAGTGGAAAAAGCACCTTCACATGTGCTCCACTGCCTTAAAAAAATGTACCACTATGTTCATAACATCAAACACATCTAAAAATGATAATTCATTCACTCCATTTGGCCTTCAGCTAGTCTGGGCATGGCCTTCCCTCTTGGTGGCCCTAGGCTTCAATTTTCTTCAAGTGACCAGAAACACATGTATATTTTCTCCATTGCCTCTAGAAGTTGTTCCAATGGACTCAAAGCATACCAATATACTAGGAATGACTATTCCTAAGCCAAAATTGGTCAAAAATTTCTCAATATAGGCCTCATTTAATTTTCCCCTAGATTCTGCCTCTAAATCTGGAGAACTACAAGTTAACTATGCCAAACTTGGCCAATCCGCCAAAAATGGGAGCACTGCCAAAAACCCTACCAACATAAGCATTGGGTTTAATTAGGATAAACATGGATTAAAGTCGTATTATTGCGCACTAAGTGCAATTATTTTTGAGCGCTTGCTGGAAGGTCACGTGGTGTGGATGCATGGGAGGAGGGTTGGCCCCCTCCTTTCTGCCATCGAATTCTGCGTGCAGTTCAAATACATGTTCACACCCATCCTTAACAAGGACTATGCTTTGGCTCATTGGTAAGAGTGCGAGAGTGGAGTGGGGGAGGTCATGGGGTCGAGCCCCGACCTTGCCCCTCATTACACGTTTTTGGCCCATATAATAATACGCCTTCAACCTTTGTATATAACCCAGCATCGAACTTTAATATGCTTCCACCGAGCTTTAATAATGCACTCATAACATAAGTTTTGATCTCCACCGATATATGTGCTCCACCGTTTAATAATTAACCCAAGGTTTAATAAACATATGCGAACCACCAAACTTTAGAACTTTGGATTAATAATAAATATGCATAATAATAATAATAATTAAGGTTTGGATTTAATTAATAAACATTAATATATGTGTGTGTGTGTGTGTGTGTGTGTTAATCCAACCTTAAATAAAAATAATTCCAACACAAATATTCATGAATCCAAATTCAACCTTGGAGGACATTGGGAAAATTTCACCTTCACAAACCAAAATTTGTGACACTTGTCAGAGTCCCATTGGACAAAAACTGAAGAAGATTCTATGCATGCTGACTGGGTTGCCATATCATCATCCTGTACCTGTTCTGCAATTTAAAAAAAAAAATTTGCATGTTCTAAGGGACGATCAACATACTATAACTTCTTCAGCCAAACATGGTTTTCGACGAAACAAGTTGCATTTGATTCCTGGAGATGGGATGGACGTTGTCATTCTGGTTTGGTGAAATTCTAAGAACTTTTATTTTTTAGCAAACTTTTTCCCTTGGTCTAGATTCCGGTCAACATCGACAGGTGTGATTAGTTCCAGAGGATGGGCAAGCCTACACCCAACGATGAGATGCCCCTGTAACCTCAAGTGACTCTAGATGCATTTGAGAAGTGGGGCATGGACTTCATTGGGCCCATTGATCCCCCATCTAGGAAAAAAAAGTACATCATTGTGTGCATTGATTACTTGACCAAATGGGATAAAGAAAAGTCAGTAAAGGAAAAAACTCATTAGAAAGTGGCTCAATTCCTGAAGGAGAACATATTTTACAAGTTTTCTATTCCAAGGGGGTTGATCACTGACCAAGGGACACAATTCACATCAAGTTTGATCAAATACATCATGAATCAGTGTCGCATCAAGCATAAGAAATCCAATGCCTATCGCGCTCAAGAAAATGGGAAAGTGGAGGTCATAAATAGAGCCTTGGAGAACATTTTGACGAAGGTTATTAGCAGCAATAGAAAGGATTGGGAAAAAAGACTTATAGAAGCCACCTGGGCCTACAATACCACTTGGAAGACCACCACTGGATTTACCCCATTCGAATCAATCTATGGAAATAAGGCCTTGTTGTTTATTGCGTTTAAATATAATACCCTAAGGATGAAATCTCAGCTAGAATTAGACCTCAGTGCATCACAACAAGAGAGGCTTCTCCAACTCAATGGTTTGGATGAATTCATATTGTAGGCTCTCTTACACATCAAGGTTGTCCAACTACAAAGGAAGATATGGCATGATATACACATTAGGGAGAGAGATTTTCAAGAGGGTGATTGGTTCCTTCTGTATGATTCAAGATTAAAGGATTTCAAAGGAAAATTATTGAAAAGGCGGTTGGGCCACTTTCTAGTGGATAAATGTTATAAGAATGGGTTTGTCAAAATCAGGACAATCAATGAGGAAGGTATCCCCTTTCTTGTTAATGGTTACTAGTTGAAGTTGTACAAAATACCTTTGTCCAAAGATTAGTTTATTAGTTCAAATATCAAGGAGATTAATGTAATTGGGAGTCTCACAACCCTCAGTTCACCTAGCTTCTGACCAACAAAAGAAAACAAAATTTAAAAAAAAAAGAGAAAAAATAATAAAGGGCCTAAGTGAAAACCTCCATGAGGCATATAAGGCTAACTCTAGGGTTGAAAACCTCTATGAGGAAACCCAAGAGAAATAAATAAAAAATAGAGAACAAAAAATAAAAATAAGATGAAAATATCCCCAGGTGAAAACCTCCTTTTAGGTGCCTAGGGTGGGTCTGCAAATTGAAAACCTTTTTGGAGGCTGTTTGCATGTCTCAAAACAAAATAGAGGAAAAACAAAACAAAAGGAGGAATCGGACAGAGGTAAGGGATTCCTTACATCAATTATGCTAACACTTTTATTTTGCAAGACTCCATATAGTCAAAGGGACAATAGTTTAAGGCACAAAGTCTTCAACCCATTTCTCCATTCCCCAACCTAGCCACTGCATTTCCTCCATCATGTCACCCATATCCCTACCATCTCCCTACATCCCTTCATCACCCAACAAGCAACTACACTCTATTCTTTCTCAACCCTATGGTACTACAAGATTATCCTGAACTACAAAGTGCTACATGATTGATAATTGCTTAGGGGAAGGGGTCAAAAATCATGTTTTCCATTGGGAAATTTTAGAATATGTTCATAGAAACTCCTTCACCTCTCATCCACTCCATTTAACCAACTCCATTCTCAAGATTCCACCTTTGTTCATGTGAAAAAACAAAAAACAAAAGACCCTACCTTCACCCTTTTTTCAAAGATTTCACCACCATCAAAGCTCTTGTTCCTTTCCATACGCTCACCATGATTTATCCAAGTAACTGAATGCATTTCATGAAGAAATATAAAGTCTTATAAGGGACTGCCTGATTACTACAAGAAGGAGACCAATCTTATATCAACCTACACATATCTAAAAAAACCATAGGAAGAGGACTGTTGTAGCTCCAAAAATGAATATTTGATCACCTTGAAGCATCAAGAGGCCATATTTCAGATTTAAATAATTCACACCATCCCTAAGAGGCAACTTCAAGATCACCAATCCACTCCAACGGTAGCAAATCAAACACTAGAAAAACTTGTATGAAAGAGATACTTCATCAGTCAAATACATATCAAACAACATCATCATATTGTTTTGTTCAAATGAGGACCCATGCACAAGCAAGAGTATGGAAGATAACACCTTCAGAGAGAATTTGATCAACCACTAGTTCAATAACAACATGCATGCATCTACAACAACTCAATATCACAGTTAGGCTCAAGTATCACCTCTTCCCCTATGCGCATAATGGTTAAATGTTTTTTTAATGAGTGAGGATAGAGATTTTATGGGATGGAGGTGGCCAATAAACTTGGCCACCTTTGATTAGTAAACTGCATTCTACTCAACCATCCATGCAAATTAGAAAATTCAAAGTAAGGAAGGTGTTAATTACGAGGAGTGGGGACAACAACTAAAAACAAAAATACGTGTAGAGGCTAGATCACCAAGCATGTCGATCTCATTACCAAAAGAAGGAATAAAAGGACAAGGCTCAATTTCAGTTGTACTGATGCTCATTCCCAAAAACGTTAGAAAGGCTCATTAAGGCATCTAAGGTAATCTATATTCTACCAGGGGCTACCTAGGGTTCTACAGAAGAGCTGCAAAGTTGGTTTGCAGGTGCTACAGGATCAGGCACCATTGCTACAAGAATACTAGAACTGGTATAGGATCGCAGAGGAGGTTCTACATGATTGGGAAAAGAGGTGAAATATGGTCCAAACCATCTATAATTTTCCTCCAAACCCCCATAAACATAAATACACCATCCCAAGTAGGGTAAGTTGCATATTCTCTCCTCATTTTCCATACAATTGTTGAAGTGAATTCTTCCTACAACATACATCCTGTAGCAAACCCCTATAGAGTTAAATTACCTTGAAATTTTTTTTTTCTCACCTAATAAAGGCAAAGAAAGAGTAGAGGTAGATTTTTTTCGAATTAGGGGATATAATTCTTCTCCCTCTCTTACTAAAACACACTTCAACCTCCCTACTCTACCTTGACACCCTAGACTTCTCAGAGAAAAATCCTTCAAAAATTCCCTTCAAAATATTTTAAGAAAGCAACAATAGAAGCCATGGGGTGAGTTTTCAATTGCAGATAGCCCACATACACTAATATAATCCATCAATATCCTCTTATTAGATACATTTTCCCGAGATACCATTAAATGGGGTTCTTTAAACAATTGAAGGGGTATGATGATGAGGTAACACATTAATTTTCTATGGTCCTCCATTCTCATGGAGAGGACAATACTACCACTATTATTAGGGTAATTTCCATTCATATGAATGCATAGTTCATCATCATAGTGAGCACCACACCCTTAGGATTTTGACGGGGAAAAGAAAATAGGACAATATCCATCACAACCAAGAAGAGAGGCATGCTGAAGACAAAAATGGAGTAAGAAGAGAAAGCCTCCCCTACCCTTGGGATGAAGTAGCCTATAACATCCTCAAGTACATATCTTGTGAAGGTAGGTTGAGTATTATATATGCATATCTATTTAGGTTTCTTAATGAGATAAGGTTCCAAACATAATCGCTTATTCCAAGAAGGCTTAGTGTTCCACATTTCCTCCTTCAATCTATAATCGAAATGAGCCAGAGATTTATGGAAGGAAAGAACCAATAAATTACTCATCATGGCCTCATAAGACTCATTTTTATGGATTCCTTAAGCCGTCTCAGAAACCCTATGTTATGGAATGAAGTTTTCAACATAGATAAAGAGGCCTTCATTGAGACAAAAGCCCTTACCACAACACAAGAATAAGAGAGATGAAAATATAATGTTAGAGGTAGGCAAGATGAAGAAGAGGGAGAAGAGGAAAAGGGAGGAGAAAAGACAGAGGAATAAGAAAGGAAGTAAGAATGATGAAAAAAAAAAACAAAATAAAAGACCACTAAGGAGCCCTCTAGATCTCAAAATATAGGAAAACAGGGGAAGTAAATAAGTCTCTCACTGAGGAACACAAAACAAGAGGTGGTTGCTACTTTGGCCACACTTAGCACACCTGTAAATCCCAAGATAAGGAAACCCAAGAAGGGCCCTTGTATATTAATAGGATAAATAGCACTAGGATCAAGTAAGAGAGGCATCAATCTCCTTCAACAACCCCAATCAATTGATGAATTAGACAACCACTAACAAAACGAATTGGGACCTAGTCAAGGGAAAATTGAGGAGGTCACCTCCCTTAACGCCAAGGGTAAAAAATATTTGACACCCATATAAAGGCCCACGACTAGAGTAGTCAAATATAAGAAACTTAAAGCACAAACTACCCTGCTACAGGAGAAAATAGAGTTGCTACAGGAGAAAATAAAGGTGCTACAAGGGAAAACAAAGGTGCTACAGGAAAAGATAAAGTTGCTACAGGAAGGAACAAATTTGCTACAGGAAAGGGGAACAACATCACCAGAGGAAGGAGTAGGTCCCCAAGGACTCCAAGAGCCTGAACCATAGCCTGTCCTTAAGTCCTATTACAAATTTATTGATGGAGGGAGAATTTCACCTACAAAATTTTCAATTCCCCTCTTATTTGAGCAAGGAAAAGGGAGAGGCAAAACTCACCGGTGGATGAAAATTGAAAAATCCAAGAAATTAGAGGATGTGGGCTTCATGGAGGAAAAATTGCAACAAATGAGTAAATAATTGGATGACTTGAGGTTAAAGGAATCAGTCATGAAGGAGAAACCACACTTAGAAAACAAGAGGCTAAAAGAGAAACTATAGGAAAATGAGGTACAACTTGCCACCATGGAAAGTTTGTCCAAGGAATCCAACCAATGCAGGAAACCGACCAATTCCTATGTATTTTCCTCAAGGAACGATGGTTTCAATTCCAAATGAAAAAATTCGCACAATATGGCTCCCTACCATTTCAGGATTATAGGAGGTTCATTAACTTTTTCTAGAAGGTAAGAATTGAGGATAGAGCCAATTTGGTTGAATTTGATATGCACAACATGATCCTTACATACATGAAATTTTGGGACCCAAACTCAAGATTGGGTGATATGCAACTGATGGCACTTGTCTCTTGGTTGACCCATGAAGAAATAAGGGCAGAGGAAGTAAATAATGTGACAACCAAATAATAAAGTGGGACTTTATACATTAGATAATAGTTAGTGAGCCCCGAGGATGTCATCAATAACAAAAAAATCATATCCATTTATCCCCAGTTGGACCCTCTCTACATGGAAGCACAAGAACAATCTATCCTCCATTACAAGGACACCTTTTGTAATATCCCAAAATGGGACTGCTCAGCAATGCCTGATGGAATAACGCACTTTTCAAAGGTATGTGCACTGAAATGAGTTTGCAGCCCTTGGATCCCTTAGATCTAGAGATCTAGCATCTAAATCCAAAAGGGAAGAAAAAACAAATCAAACTAGGTGAGGTAAACAGACCTCCCACACCTAGTATAGCTAAAAAACACCCAAGAATGGGGTTGCAGCAATATGCAACAATACTGCAGGAAAATAACGAAGTTTTTGAGAGCATGATTAGGAGGCCAACAAGAGGGATCAAATTTCATACATACAGAAATAAATTAGATCCATAATGATTCCCTTACAGTATACACATAATTTAAAAGACAAGAATAGAAGAAATTCCTCAAGCAAGAGGGCTGTAACACATGTATTGACTAAAAAATAGCTTGAAAACATTATTTATAAGAGTTTCAACAACTATATATTACACTCCAGATCTAGAGCATATCTGTGTACAAAAGATCAGATCTATTTCAGATCTGTACACTAGAAAGGCTCCTTTACAAGATCCCCTTGGGGTTTTGATCAAAACATGTAACACAGAGAGTAGATATGAGATCTAAAGCAGTAGATATGCAGTAGTATTCAGAAATTTCTAAAGATGATTACAATAATAGAAGATCAGATCTATACAGAACATGGATCAGAAGTCTAATCCATGGATCACCATAGTGAAGGGCAAAACCCCAACACCAGAGATCTCTCCTCAAAAAGTGTGTCAAAACACCCTACAACTTCCTTCTTGCAAATAACGCAGTCTTGGAAGGAAAATTGTGTTGTAGGTTGAAGCACTGGGTTGGCTTGATGCCAAGATCTGAACTATCATCTCTAAAGGTTCAGAACTCTCTTTCCAATGGGATAAAAGATTTTCCCAGTGAAAAGAGGCCCTGGAATGGCCTAGATCTGAGCTGATCTAGCCTCCACTTGTTGTAGCTTGCAAGGAAAACCAAACCCTCAATAGGATATGTGTTGTAGTTAGAAGATGAGCTTGGCCAAATGCCTGATAGTGGATGAGATCAGAAAGACTCTCCCAAGAGCTCCTTGATGGAAGAGGTGGGATTCCCGAACAGGAACACCCAAGTGCTAAACATCACTATCCTCAGCTAAACATCAAAGAATGATATATGTCTAAACAAACAATATACTCAGAAATATACAAAATCAACAACCTTCTTCTGTTGTACTCTTCTTCCTTTTATAGGATGAAAGTCTTGTCAAACCCTAAACCATTTCAATGATTTAGCTGCATTCACATGAGAAGCCTCCAACTAAAACTGCGTTGTGCCTTTAGGAGATTCATTGTATCTAGACAGTGTTGTTGATTTGGTCCTGGTTGACTTGGTCAAGTGCCTCAGTCTCTTTCACACCTAAGTGTGCTTATGTAAATAGCCCAAATTTGTCCATGTTTACATGTGACATTGATTTTTTTTTTTGATTAGGAGTTTTATTGATCCTCCTTTACAGTTTTATTCATGAAACAAAACATTGAAACAAAATTTTATATTCCCATTAGCTTGGCTAATTGGGAATATTACACCTTTAGTTTGTTGGGCACTAAGATCTTGCAAGCTTCCCAAAGGATACGACATGCTCTACCACACAATCTATAAATCAGAGAGTATCATTCCCCTAAAATATTAAGGAATGCTCTGGAGAGAACCCAACTCTACAAAATAATCATTCAAAGGTTGAAGATAAAATTGGACAACACTCAAACTTAGTCCTCCCTTGTTGTGGGCCATACATGAGAGAAGAGATCAGGCAAAAGAATAAAGGGAGTGGGAAAACATAGAAAAAAATGCAGGGTTTTATCCACAGGATGGCACACCATATGAGATGCCTTGGGATGTCAGAGAGGCCACCAAGGCCATGAATGAACTTCACATTAGTGACTAACTTACTCAATGGGTGAGAAACACCTTTAACAAGGGGGTGATGATGGGTTCCATCAATAGGTATATTTTGAGGCCCATATTTTTATCCTCCAACCCATAAATTATTTATTTCTTCACATTAATTTACATTTTCAACTATAATGTGCTTAGTAGGAAGACTAAAGGGTGCTTATCATACTTCATGGCATAATGTTGTTTATGTGCAAGAAATAGAACATTTTTTATTACATTTATGACACATAGGCACGTTGGAAGAATCTAGATGAAGCGTAGGAGGCTTGTCACTTGCATTTACCCTCCTTTCACTGGAAGTGATCCTTAGAATCACTCATTTACACTCACCTATAGCTAAAAATCCACTGAGAGCTGATGAAATCAAGTGCATGAGAAGATATAAGGTAAGTAGATCCACTAATTTTGATATTTTGGAAGGAAGAAGTCCTCCTCTCAAGGGAGATGCCCCTCAATCATCTTTTGTATAAATAAACAATCCTAAAGGATCATTAGGATTCAAACTTTTGGAGATAGGAAGAGATATTGAAGGCCAAGTACTTGAGACTATCATTTCCATTTTGAGTTCATGTATTTGAACTCAATTTTTTTTAATGAAAGGTTCATTGTTGGTCTACATCTGAGTTAACTTTGGAGGGATCAAACCCTTGGGTTAGGGCTCGACCCAGAGGCTTTAGTCCCTCACATGTTTTTTTCTTTTATCCTTACTTAAGTTGTTGTATTTCTTTCCTTGTTTAGGGAGAAGTTAGATTGAAAAAATTGTGGTTTCAAGCCTGATCACCACCTCTCTCGTGGGAAGTGTGGTTGAAGAGTCTACAACAACTAACCAAAAATAGTGTTTGTGTTTCTTTGGAAGTTGCTAGGATTTGGTTTGTAATTATCTTACATACTCTATTTATGCACCCTATAATTTAATAGCATGTATTTGCAAATGGATTAGATGCATGTTGTAGGATAGCTCTTGATGAAATAAAATTTAACTCATCCTTTATACCTTGATTTATTTTGTTGTAGTTTGATCATTAAATGTTTGTTCTTCACAAGAGTAAAAGAGGTTGATTACTAATCTGTAGGTACTACCAGTGACTTTCAAGGATTAGAAAATTCATCCTACATCCACTTTGTCGTTACATCATCCTCCTTGACACCTCATACTACTCTCAAATTCTACCACCGAGATTGTCTTTTCAGGGTCATTGAAGGATACCGTGAGCATGTATTATTGTATAGGGTTTGCCTATTAGGGGTGCTAATATTGGAAACAATTCCTCACATATCCTTCATACACCCTCATCCACTTTACTTCACCTTCGGAACACCTTTCTTACCCTTAGAATGCTCTCAGAACCAATCCTGTAGCGAAGCAGGGTATCTTGTAGCATCATGTAGCATTGCCTAAATTAGTCAAAAAATCTCTAGGATCTTTATTTTTTCATTTTTGGATAGAATAATGACCTGTATAATTTGAATTCATAATTGGGGATATGCAAGGACCACTCTAGACCCATCCCTCCTTCACTGCAAGTACAAGACAAAATTAGAATTAGGAGGTACATTTCCACATTTGAATCACAATGAGTATTCTTTTATGCAATGAGTAAGGATCTTGATAATAAAGCTAAAACCATCGTACACTTAGTGATATAAATGTAAAATATCCAATGCAAATATATTAGACCTCATTTTTGAAGTTACACTCTTAGATTTTCTAGTCATGTGTTGTAGCTCAAATTTCCTCTTTCAAAGAAATTTGCAAATAGAGTAATGGTTTACATTCTAAAATTATAGTGTTGACTTGATTTTTTTGCAAGTAGAATAATTATGGTTCATTTTTTCAACTAGTATAGTCTTTTTCCTTCCTACAATTAAAATTATCCTTTACATCTAATGAATGGCACTTTAATTTATTGAATGAGGATAATGTTCACCTCCTTGCAATTAGGGTAGGATTTTGTCTTTTCATACAAATTCTCTTTGTAGTTAGATAAAGGAGTGATATATGCATACCTTGATATGATTCAATGACTGAGGGTGACATGAGGATATCTTGACCTACTATGCATATACCAATGTCACCTCTAAGTTTATATGCACCCCAAATTGATAATTTAAGTTGAAAGTATTGGGAGTTGCAATATTGTTGTTGTAATACCAGGGCTCATCAATATACATGCCAAGGAGAAAGGAATAACTACATAAATATTTTTTTACCCACTCTCTGTCTACCTTATCTCATAAAATAACTAAGGGCTTTCTATTATGCACATACACCACAACACACACAACATAGACACCTGGAGTTGATATTTTCATTGGATGTATCATACATTTGGACTATATATACAATTCATATTATTGTTTAACTATTTTTTTACGGGATTAGGAAGTTAATCTAAGGTTGGTTTATAAGTTTTATGGTCATCATATTAATTGTTTATCTATACATATGATAAGGAATGTTATTTTTTAATTTTAAGTATTTTGTATTCCTACTTCTTGAGTTAATTATTTCAATGTAATGATGATAAAAATATATTTTACTCTATGAATTAACGATTTATGACTTGGATAATTAGATGGTGTCATTTTAATAACATGGTGAGAACTAGTTACTAATTATGTTAAGCAAGTGTGAGCTATGGAAATTTGAGGAGACCTATAAAAATCCTCGGTGGAGCTAATTACATAAAGGGGATGATTGTAGAAGCCTAAATACAGAGTGTGGAATCATGATTAAACAACCATAGTCTCATCTGATTACATGTTGATAGTGTTATTATACAACTACGCTAATATTTATGATGCAAGAACCAAACATGTGATTATAATTTTTGGGGAGAACCCCAAGGTGGGAGTATGATCACAATATCCATGAAGCATAATTTTTGATACGAAGAAATTGAAGTGTAAAGATGATATATTATGACTGGATCTATTTTATTTGTGTGGGTGCATGCATGTGCAAGGCATAGGGAAAATCCTGAACATAATTAGGATGCATTGAAAAATGCAAGGATTCCACATTGTAAAATATGTGAGTTGAATACCTCCACCTTGTGAATAATTAGAGTAATGGGATGGAGTCCTTATTTCATAGTTATGATTTAGGACATGCATTAGTGGTGTGAAATCCTTACTCCCCAACACTAATCCTTCCAAATTATACTTAAACTAGTACAAATTTAAGTGGACTTGTTGATATTAATTCACTTAAAAATTACCCACTTTTGGAGTGAAAATTAATATATTATTATTTAATTTGGTAATTAGGAAGAATTTTTATTTGGAAATATCTAAAAGGTGACACATAGGGATGTTGAGTAATCCTTTTTTCAAAAATTACATCAAAAAATGAAAGGATGCTACATAGGTGGTTAATAATGACTAATTTTAGGAAGTTAGAAAATATATATCTTTTGTGAGGGGTTAGATTTCTAGACGTATATATTTTACATATAGAAGAGACCTCCATGGGATTTTTTTTGATGGGGAAATATAATTATATAGAAATACTATTGAAATTCTATTAAAGCATAGTGAAGAATGAGTCACTATGTTAGTTAGAACTAGAAAGAGGTTGAGTAATTCAAAACTAAACTCCCTTGTCAAAGGATGAAAATTTTTGTAGATGAGAAAAACCATCTACTAAAACATATTCTATTGTTGGTTTTATTCTATTTCTTTGTTGATACTACATAACTTAGTGTAATTAAGGGAAATTTTTTTTCTTGAGTGTGGTCATCCAACCCATCAAGCAAACCCTACAGGAGGCACTTGAACCCCACCAAAATACTATATAAAGGAGAGGTATTCGACCTCATCTAAGTCAAAAAGTAATCCACTCTCTTTAAGAAGTATGAGGAAAATTCAGAGTGAGAAAGAGGACAAGGATAGCGAGGAAAGCAATAAGGTATATTTGTTTTTCTTGTGCATCAATTCTTTATTTAGAAATCTTGAATGTATAGGATTGAAGCTATCTCTATTCATATTTCAAGCTAGAAGAGAAACAAACTGAGTTATAGAGAGAAGTATTGTTTCTTGGGTGGATGGCCTATCTCTTGGTGAGTTGTCTTAATAAAAGGTCTTGGAAGTGTTGAACAATGTAACTAGGTTTGGTATTCATTATTATTGTATTGGCCAAAATAATTTATTATCATTATTAAATGAATTATTAAAGCATGGGTTTCATTCTTGGGTCATATTTTAGATTAAGGTCTCATTTGTTGAATTCTAGGTTAGTTGTTACATATTTAAATTGATCCAAGTTTTGGTATTTTAAATCAAGTAGCTTTAGGTTGTCAAAAGGATTCTCCATTAAGTCATTTCCTTCAAAGGTTATCCTCCTCGGCTTCAACAAAATATTCTTCATAAAGTAGCCTTCAAATCAAGTGATTAAAGTCTTCAAATGATGTACAAGTCGGCCTCCATAATTCTCCTACAAGTCGGCTTCACGAAAAGGCATTATATGGACGTGACTCTTCACTCAACTCATTTTGACTCATTTATTATGGAAAAAAAATATATATATGAGTCTAGCATTTGTATTATAGGTCAGAGTTTTAGACAAGATTATAGAGCATGGTTCCGATCAACCTTAGAAGTAAATTTTGGATTGGATATTTACATTTCGAAGTTGTCACAATTTTAGTTTTATCTCTGTTTTAGGACTACATTAGTAAGGGAGCTCGGATCATGGTGATATTATAGTTTTGGATTAGCTATTACAATCGATTCTATTCTCTGTCATAGAAATCGATGGTATCTCTGTCATATAAATTAGTTACAGTTTCGACTCAGATCATGTGCCACGATGATGATCAATCTCAGTCATGATGCTCAGTACCTCAATGATGTTCAGTGCTATGTTACTAAGAGTATGAAGTTTAAGTGAAAGCAAGGGATATCTGAGTGTCATGGAGATCTCGGTGCTATCATAGTGAAGGGATGACTTGATGGAGGAAGTATATGGTCTAAGGGTCTTGGTTGTCTCATCTTGAAACTATTAAAGGAATAACTTGACTAGGTTTTCCCCAAAGAGTGGGGTTTTTCCCTGACATGTGCCTACATCTTGTGTCCTTTTCTATTTGTTGTTTGGCATTAGTCTTGATGATAATAAAACATAAATGGAATGAAAACATAATAATAACAATAAATCATAATATAATGTCATGATAAGAGAAAGTAATTCACTGCCATTTCTATAACATGGTATCAAAGTGAGGTCATGAAAAGGAAATTTGAAGGAGGACTACTCTAAAGTAAGATTATTAAAAGACACCTGGAAGGAGGCTTGCTCTATAGAACCTATATCTCAGTGCTCATAATTAGAGGTAATATTAAATGGTTCAATACAGTGAAAAGTATCTAAAAAATAAAGCTTAACAATAATAACACAGTTTCATGGTAGAACTTATAAATTGACATTGGATGCACCATAGTTCAGACATGATTGTAGAAGGTCAAAAATTACAAGGATCATGATTACAGGTTCGATGAAAAACTTCAGTGGCTTGTTGAAATGACTATGACAGTGGCTCATTGAAATGAATATGACAGTGGCTCAATGTTCCATCATTATTATAGTGGCTTGGTGTGATGACTATAACAATGGATCGATGATAGGATAAGAAAGGAAGATCAGATAGTAAGACAATATCTCAGTAAGGTGATATTTTGACATCATACTACAATACCACTCTCTATGAATCTCAGTGATGATACCTCTGTCCTGAATATTATGTGCTATGATGATGATTTGATACTTGACACTTGGTTATACATTTCTCAGTGCAATGATGTTATCTTGGATATATTACCTCAGTGCTATGATATCATAATCATAATATCTCGGAGTGATAAGACCTCAGTGAAATCCTTATTACAAAAAATATCATAGTCAAGGTCCCATTTCAGCTCAAAAGTATTTGAGGGATCCTACATGCGAAAGCAGTCATAATGCAATGGTATCCTATAACAATCATATTTATCTCCCTCTATAATATCTCACAGTAAAAGATCTATTTCACGGTAACTTCACATTACCGTGGAATAATCTTGGTAAAATCTATCATAGTCTCGGTACCCAAGGACAAACACATCTCCACATAAGAATTCAAAATTTTAAGGGAATCAAGTAAGTATTACAACAAGTAAAATCAGAGGTATGTAGCTAAAATGTAAATATAATTCTATATTTGCATATATCTAGTTTAAATTATGACCCTTGGATAACACACATGATTCTTAGATTTTACAAAGTAGTCTAGATATAAAATAAAGGTCTTGTTGTCAAATTATATTGATCCTAGATATCTTAGAACCTAATACCTCATAGGTATATAAAGGATCTGACTTGAAATATCAAAATATGCTCTTCATATCATGGTTTGCTTGATAGTATGCATTATAGGTATATTATACCATGATTCAAGAACCATGGAGAAGGCTTCAAGGAGAAAACAAGAAGGCCACACAAGTTAGAAGGTTTGTCAAATAATATAAGGTTTGTATTGAAATGTATAGTCTTATTACTCTCTTTAAAATATCTATTTCATATGTTACTAACTGCTGATATATCTAGCACTATTGAATCATAAAAGGATTCTTGTTTGTGATTATTCATCACCTGATGAATCTACCCACCTTATACACCTATAATTGCTTATATAAATATAACCTTAAATAAGTTCTCTAGAAAACCCTAACCTAAGGGTATGTTGTTGATATATGAAACCCTAAACTTATTTAGCGCTATTGCTACTTTGATTAATATTTTGATAATGTTGAGTTTCAGATTTTGATAACATCATGAAAGCTATAAGCTTGTTGGAGTTAATGATGTTGTTCGAAATCTCAAACCTTGAACTTTGACATAATATGGATGTGCTTTGACAATGGATTGAAATATTGGGTTTTGGTTAGGTCTATAGGCAAAATCCTTGTTATGGAAAGTCCGAGGAGTAAAACCCTAGGTATATGTTCTCCTGATTGAATCCCTATCCTAGTCTAGGTCAATGTGCCTCTAATGTATAAATGTTTACTAACATGTGATGTGCTTATAATGGTGATCTCCTAGATATGCGTGTTGACCTATTTTCTAATGGTCCTAAGAATATAGGGTTTGGAAAAAAACCTTAGTCAAAGTTTGAAAGATCTAGGATAATGATTGAAAATTCTACGGATTATAACTAAATCCTAGTAATGATTACATTCTCTAGTATGTATGTTAATTTGAATATAATGTGTGCTGAGAATTTATAGATGATGAATCTAGTGTTTACATTGAATCCTAGTAGAAGTTACTTATGATGTGTTTATTAAATTCTATGATGTATATTAAACCCTTGTAGAAGCTCTTCATGATATGTTTTGATAAATTATTTGAAATCTATGGTATGCATCTAACTCTAGTGAAAGCTAATCATGTCTAAGCTGTGATTAATCTTGATTGAATTTATTGTATGAAATCTAGGATTTGTATGAATCCATAGTGAACAGTATATCAAGTGAACTTTAAAGGTTATGTTGTAAATCTATGTTGGTCCTAGGGTTTTCTATATGTTGTAGTAAGGTATGTTATACCTTGGAACTAACATTGAAATCATAGATAAGAATGAAAGACATTATGAAGTAGTTTATGGTTTATGATGAAAGTCCCTTGAATTTTTTTCAAAATTATATGTATTTTGTTTAAGGTATTTGATATCTATAAAGATGAAAATTCTTTTGTAACTCTGATATGGATAATTTTATGCTTCTATAGTTTTTTTTGTACTTCCTGTCTAAAGTTGTGCAGGTACATCATAAAGATGAGAAGCTGATAAGTGTGATGAAAAGGATGGAAGCCATGAAATATTATCCAACACCTAAAGAAAAATTTAAGTCTCCCTACATTAAGAGGGAGCCTTTATATAAGCTGATCTCCCTAAATTGAGAGAGAGCCTAGATAAAGGAAGAAATGGATATGGTTCTCTACTTCTTGTATCACGCACTAGACCAGGACTAACAACCGTAAGTCTTTTTGAAGTCCATGAGTAATCATAATAGTCATGGTTGGAGAATATATTATATAAATACATGTTGCCACATGGGAAGCAGGAAGAGGAATATTCTCTTGAAAGATTCTATTGACAGTCCTAGTGGAATTGATTAAAGGGAAACATCGAAGCCCGTTGATTTGTTTTGATTATGATTTATTTATGATTGGGGTTTGTGTTTGCACAACTGAATATATAGAAGAACTTAATAGCATGGAGATTACCAATAATTTTGATTGGGAGAGATTGGTTGTTCTTGATCTCATGGATCAAGGTGCGTTGTGGCTTTGCAAGTGAATAATTTTCGGGGGCTTTGTGGGTGAAGCATTGCTTGAAAATGTTGTGTCTTTGCAAGTGAAGCATTTTCAGAGGCTTTGTGAGTGAAGCATTGACTAAAAAATTTGTGTTGAGGCTTTGTGAGTGAAGCATCGCATGGAAATACATTGGGCCGACACTTTCTATTGATGTCTGGTTAGGAGGGTGGCATCGAGTGGATGTGCACCTAGTTCCTTGGGTTGATGGTTAGTAAGTAATCCTGATGGTACCTATAGAGGTTGAAAGATTTATTCCATCTTAGTCCTACTTGGATATATTTCCTTGGTCAGGAATCTAGTCCATGGCATTGCATTGCCTAAATTATAGGGTGACCAAATGGATAGATTACCCTGGTTAGGAGTCTAGTCCATGGAATTGTGATGCCTAAAATTCTTCATAGATAAAGTGATATCTTCCATATATGAATACCTCCCTAGTTAATAGGGAGTGTTGAAGAATGTAACTAGGTTCAGTCTTCATTATTATTATGTTTTCCAAAAGAAAATATTATTTTTATTAAATGACTTATTAAAACACGGGTTTCATGCTTTTGTTATATTTCAGATTAAGGTCCCATTTGTGGACTTATAGGTTAGCTGTTACAAATTTAAATTGATTGAAGTTTTGGGATTTTAAATCATGTAGCTTTAGGTTGTCAAAAGGATCCTCCATTAAGTCATCTCTTCAAAGGTTATTATCCTTGACTTTAACAAAATATTCTTCATAAAGCAACCCTCAAATCAGGTGATTAAAGTCTTCAAATGATGTACAAGTTGGCCTCCATAAATATCGTGCAAGTCGGCTTCACTAAAAGGAATTATATGGATGTGTCTCTTCACTCAACTCATGTCGAATCATTTATTATTGAAAACAATTATATATAGGATTATAGCCTTCAAATTACAGCTCAGAGTTTTGGAAAATATTACAGAGCATGTTTCGTATCAACATTATAAGTACAGTTTGGATTGGATTATAGTTCATAGGTGTCACAGTTTCAGTTCTATCTCTGTTTTAGGACTACATCAGTAACGGAGCTCAGATCATGGTGATATTACAGTTTCAGATTAGCTATTACACTCAGTGCTATTTTTTGTCATAGAACTCGATGGTATCTCTGTCATATAACTCAGTTACAACTTCAGCTCAGATTATGTGCCACGATGATGATCAATCTCATTCATGATGCTTAGTACCTCGATGATGTTCAGTACTATGTTACTAAGGGGATGAAGTTTAAGTGCAAGCAAGGGAGATATCAAAGCAATGGAGATCTCGGTGCGATCACAATGAATGGATGAATTGATGAGGAAGCCTATGGTCTAAGAGTATTGGTCATCTCATCTTGAAACTATAGAAGGAATAATTTGACCGGGTTTTCCCCAAAGAATGGGGTTTTTCCCTTGCATGTGCCTACATCTTGTGTCCTTTTCTATTTGCTGTTTGGCATTAGTATTGATGATAAGAAAACATAAATGGAAATAACACATAATAATAAGAAGAAATCACAAGATATATCATGATAAGAGAAATTAATTCATTTCCATTTATCTAACAGGAAGTCTTCCTTGAATTTCTATAAGACATGTTTTTGGGTTTTTCCCCTTAGGAGGGGTTTTTCCCTGGTGTGGAGCCTATTTCTGGTGTTTTTGTTTGCACTGTGATATTATTTATTGGAATTGTCTTGATGATGAACACAAAATAATAATTATGGTGATGAAATAACATTATATCACAAGAATTTGTAATATAACAAGAGAAAAATTAGAAAAGAAACCTTAATTTTTTTTGCCCTAGTTTTTCTCAACATCTATTGTCTCGGAAGATTTGCAATGTAGAAAGAATTTTTTTTTGAAATCAAATGTAATGCAAAGTTAAATCATGCACCTAGTATCCAAGTGCTTGGTGGGATAAAGTTGAGAAATACTTCGCTAATTTTTTTTGTGTATATGACTCCAACCCTAGTTAATATTTCAAATCTAGATAGGTGAGTGAAAGTACCTGCAAAAAAAATGAAGGAGGAGAAGTTAGATGGGATAAATAATTATTAAAACAAAATAAAAATAATATCTATTCCTTATGCCCAATTAATATAGTAAGAGTTCCTCCTACTGCCCTACATTAAAAATTACATTTTATGGTCTTTCACACAAATACAAACACAATGGTCAAAGAAAGACAAATAATACGCGAATTTATTTCATGGAAAAGTTTGTTATTTATTATAAAAATTTATATAATTCCCCCTATACCAACATATAGAACAAAAATATAAAAAAAAATTGTTGTCTAACCTAAACCTTTACCATTTGAGCTATTTTCTTCAGATAGTTGTTCCACAACATCTAAATTGATACTAGTTGTCCTACACATATTCATGAGACCAATGAGGAAAACTTAGATTAAGCTTGACCAAGTATTAAATTTAATTACATGAATAAGTAATAATTAAAAGGAGTTTTGTGTATGAATAATGAGATCCTCTTGGTTTCAAGAATAAATTGTTGTAGTATTTTAATATTGTATGAAACCTCCCTCTAATCGATGAAGGAAAAATGAAGTCTGCATTGACTTTGCTGTTTCTCTGTTGGATTGAGGGTGTTTTTCTCCAAGATTATCCAAATCCTAATTTTTTCTCTGCTAAACAGGTCCAACCACGTGAAGGTGGAAGCTCTCATGGCCCCTTCCCCCCCCCCCCCCCCCCCAATTAATATGACTCCAACCCTACTTAATATTTCAAATCTAGATATGTGAGTGAAAGTACCTGCAAAACAAAGGAAGGATGAGAAGTTAGATGGGATAAATAATTAATAAAACATAAGAAAAATAATACCTATTCCTTATGCCCAATTAATAGATTAAGAGTTTCTCCTATTTCCCTATATGAAAAATTATAGTTTATGGTATTTCACTCAAATACAAACACAATGGTCGAAGAAAGACAAATACTACATGAATTTTTTTCGTGGAAAAGTTTTTTATTTCTTATAAACCTTTATGTAAATCCCTCTATACCAAGACATAAAACACAAATATCAAAAAAAAATTGTTGTATCACTTAAACCTTTACCATTTTGAGCTATTTTCTTCAGATAGTTGTTCCACAACATCTAAATTGATACTAGTTGTCCTACACATATTCATGAGACGAATGAGGCAAACTTAGATTAAACTTGACCAAGTATTAAATTTAATTACATGAATAAATAATAGTTAAAAGGATTTGTCTACATGAATAATGAGATCCTCTTCATTTCAAGAATAAATTGTTGTAGTAGTTTAATATTGTATGAAACCTCCCTCCAATCGATGAAGAAACAATGAAGTCAACATTGACTTTGTTTTTGCTATGTTGGATTGAGGGTGTTTTTCTCCAATATTATCCAAATCCTAATTTTTTCTCTACTAAATAGGGCCAACCATGTGAAGGTGGAAGCTCTCATGGTCCATGCCCCCCCAACCCCCCCCCGCCCCCCACCCCCCCTCTCCCTAGTTAATATGACTCCAAGCCTACTTAATATTTCAAATCTAGATAGGTGAGTGAAAGTACCTACAAAAAAAAGAAAGGAGGAGAGGTTAGATGGGATAAATAATTAATAAAACAGAAGAAAAATCATACCTATTCCTTATTCCCAATTTATAGAGTAAGAGTTTCTCCTACTTCCCTACATGAAAAAATACATTTTATGGTCTTTCACTCAAATACAAATACAATGGTCAAAGAAAGACAAATACTACATGATTTTTTTTCATGGAAAAGTTTGTTATTTCTTATAAACCTTTATGTAAATCCCACTATACCAATACATAAAACACAAATATCAAACAAATTTTGTTGTCTCACCTAAACCTTTACCATTTTGAGCTATTTTCTTCAGATAGTTGTTCCACAACATCTAAATTGATACTAGTTGTCCTACACATATTCATGAGACCAATGAGGCAAACTTAGATTAAACTTGACCAAATATTAAATTTAATTACATTAATAAATAATAATTAAAAGGATTTGTGTGCATGAATAATGATATCCTCTTCGTTTCAAGAATAAATTGTTGTAGTAGTTTAATATTGTATGAAACCTCCCTCCAATTGATGAAGATACAATTAAGTCAACATTGAATTTGTTGTTGCTCTGTTGGATTGAGGGTGTTTTTATCCAAGATTATCCAAATCCTAATTTGTTCTCTACTAAACAGGGCAAACCACATGAAGGAGGAAGCTCTCAAGGCCCCTGCCCCCTCCCCCCTCACATCACTCTCAATTCCTAAATACCCAATCTATATACTATATAGGAAATATTTCAAATAAATAAATTAAGATACGTAAAAAAATAAATATCAAACATTCATTCATTCATTCGTAAATCCATAAAATATTTCATCTCAATAAATTTTATCATAAAAATTATGTTTACATAATATTAAACAAGGTCATGTATATAGAGATACAAATATAAACTATCCAATAACATATAACATTCATTCGTTAATCATAGACACAAAATAATTCATGTGAAAAAAATTATCATAAAAAATATGTTTTCATAATATGGTACATGATGTTTCTAATGATATAACTAGTACAATCATTTATTTTTCTTTTTCTTTATTTTTGATGGCTTGGTCATGTACTCATGACATTGTCAAGGTTGCCGCAAGAGGGGTGGATCATCAAATGTAACAAGAAAGAAATGTTAAATTTATATTTTTTATTATTATTCATTAATAAAAATAGCATTAGAGTTTTATTTGCCTTGTGCACTAATAGACACTGTTGGAATGGATGTTAAATTTTCTACTATATTTATTGTAACTAATCTATATATTGGTTTCATATTCTAATCTATATTAGTCTAAGAAAATTCTAACACATATTAGTTGTCAATTCACAATAGTTTTTGATTATGATGAATATTAAAGTACATATGAGTGAAATGTCCCTGATGGGATGTATGAATTGTCCTTTGCACATTTCCCACTGATGATTATAACCTTGAATGGGCTAGCAGTGGTATGTCATCACCATCTCAAAATGACCCGACATATGATAATTTACCATGTTTTTCATCATCACTTCACACTGTCTCATAGATTACCCCTTCTACAGATTATATGCACGAATTTATGGTAGGCCATCCCCTCTACATACTATATGTTTGATTCTGAGAATAGGTGAACAAATTATAATTTATAAGTAGGGGATCTTGTCAAAAAATATATGTCAACTTTCCTTTATTAACTTGTTGTCACAATCAATCATATTATAGATATAGGGGATGGTATTCCATAAATTCATGCATATAATCTGTAGAAAAGTTCATCCATGAGATAGTGTGAAGCGATGATGAAAAAAATTGTAAATTTTTACCTGCTAGGTTATTTTTAGACAATGAGATAGACCATTGCTAGCCCATTTAATATTAAAATCATTGAAGACCAATTTGGGGAGGACAATTCATATGTCCCATCATGTAAATTACATACATATGTACTTAAATTTTTATCATAATCACAAATTGTTGTAATTAGGCATTGAAGCAGGAGTATCTAGCACCTAAATTAGGAGTGTGGTAGTGTATGGTGTAGTGGTATAGGGATACAAAGTAGTAGATCGTTGACATATCATTGGCACATATTGTGTAAAGGCTTAGTTTAACATAAGAATCTATTTATAGGCTCTTCGCATTCCTAATGGAATTAATTGACTTATACCATTAATTTATCAAATATATGGTATTCTAAACCCTCCTTGTATTTGAGGTTAGTGAACAGGGGTTAGTAAGCTTAGGTGGGATAACACACCCCTCTTATATAGCATAAACCTATCGGTCTCTCTATCTGTATGGACCAAAGTGATGATCTACCAACCTATCTTTGCTAGCCAAGATGGATCATTTATGAATTTGTGATGATTGTATTTGGTTATAAATATATGAACGACCCATCACATTGATCTATAACCAAAGCCATGGAAGGATATAAATCTCAAGAAAGTATCAAATATGAAAGAGAAAACAATTTAATATATAAGCCAACTCTTTGCCCTATATTTCTCAACATGGTAGCAGAGCTAGGTTTTGAAGTGAGGGAAAGAAAGAAAATCAACTTGGCACCATCTCATCTCAAGAATAGTGAATTCCCTAGTCATAATTTGTGAAGGAAATAAGAACCAAATTTGGGCATAATTACTAGCCCTTATTTTAGAGATAAGTCTGATATTATACATAGAAAGAAGAAATGGGTTTTAGAGGGATATAAAATTTTTTCTTAATGACCAAATATCTATAAGACCTTATATCCCTAGATTGAACCTATCAGACAAGAGAAAAAAGTTTTGAGCTCATTATACTAGCTCTCTTCTTCATGGAATAACCTTATACTTACTAAAGAAGAGCGATATATTAAGGAATCTGATCTTGACGGGACGAAAGTCTATTTGATGAGCTCAAGAAATTCCAAGCATCTTGACAAAGTAAGTGAAGGTATGCGGTAATTTTGCAAGATACAAAGTCTTCAAAATTTGTCTATCAAGCCTTCATTCTAGACAAGTTTTGAGTTATTAGTCTCAAGTTGAAAGGCATGTGCATGAGTCTCTTTTGGAAGCCCTAAAATGTTTTCCATTATAACGTTTTAAAGAGAGTCGAAAGCACTATTGAAAGAGGATACACATGTGCATAAATGAGATCCAAGATCGATGGTATTGATTACCCAGTTATGAGCTTAAGCCTTGTTGAAAGAATTCCAAAAGCCATACTTTACACTTGTGCATCAAGCCATTGAAACTCAAAGCATGTTTTTTGTTTATATTTTCATATTGCAAGTGTGAATCAGTTCTTTCATTGGTCTCAAATAAAATCTGCGATAATGGCATAATTGGAAATCTAGACAGAGTAATTTCAATCTTATAAAGAAAAAAGACTAGCTCTCCTCTTGTTCTTGGTATAAACACACTTCAAAATGATAGAAATTTAATAATAAATCATATTTAAGAGGGATTTGAGGCTTCTATTCTAATTCTGAGCAAAAGAGACCTTAGATCAAATCTTTTAAATGCACATTTGACTTATCTTGAAATCTATAGTCACCATTGATCAAGATCGAATTCACTGATCAATGTAAGTGGCATAGGAAGATAAGAATATTTGTGTAGATTCTTTGAGTAGGGTATATGTAAAGTATGATTAGATGAGAATAATAAGTTGTATCCTACATTAAGTACCTAGTCCTAAATTGGGCATTTGTTAACCGTAGGATTTCATCCTCCATTTTTGCTTAGAAACCCTAGATCGACGAAATTGACATCATTCTTTCAGTATCAAATATTTTGTACTTTTCAATAAGCATTGTAGGAATAAAGGTTAAAATTTAGAGGGAATATGTTGATAATGAAAACTATACAAGGTTTGTAAAAGGAGCAACTTTGGGTATGTCTAAAACTATAATATTTGCAGTAAAACTTTTTCATTAAAATTATTTTAAATTTTCCTTGTATTACTACGTTATGTTTAGGGTTTTGGATTGTAAATATTCTTGTTAGGAAGGTCAATCACTATATTTCTTGAAATCAAATGCAACACAAAACTAAATCACATACCTAATATCCAAGCGCTTGGTGGGATAAAGTTGATTAGTACTTCGTTGAGTTTTTTTCATGTATATGACTCCAACTCTAGCTAATCTTTCAAATATAGATATGAGAATGAAAACAACTACAAAAAAAAGAAAGGAGGAGGGGTTAAATGAGATAAATAATTAATAAAATAGAAGAAAAATCATACCAATGCCTTATGCCCAATTAATAGAGTAAGAGTTTCTCCTATTTCCCGCATAAAAAAGGACAATTTATGGTATTTCACTCAAATACAAACACAATGGTCAAAGAAATACAAATACCACATTAATCTTTTTCATGGAAATTTTTCTTGTTTCTTATAAACCTTAATGTAACTCCTACTCTACCAGGACATAGAAAAAAAATATCAAACAAATTTTGTTGTCTCACCTAAACCCTTACCATTTTAAGCTATTTTCTCCAGATAGTTGTTCCACTTCAACAGTTGAATTGATACTAGTTGTCCTACACATATTCATGAGACCAATGAGGAAAACATAGATTAAATTTGACCAAATATTAAATGTAATTTCATGAATAAATAATAATTAAAAGGACTTACATGCATGAATACTTGAATGAGCTCCTCTTGGAGTAGTTTAATCTTCGATAAAAACTCCCTCTACTCAACAAAGCAAAAACATGGTCAACATTTAATTTTTAGTTTCTCTATTGGATCAAGGGTGTTTTTCTCCAAGATTATCGAAATCCTAATTTATTCTCTATTGAATAAAGCTCATCACATGAAGGTGGAAGCTCTCATGGCCCCTTCCCCCCATTACATCACTCTCAATTCCCTAGTACCCATTCTATCTACTATATAGGAAATAGTTGAAAGCAAGACATTACGATACATGAAAAAATAAATTTCAAACATTAATTGAATCATTCATTCATAAATCCACAAAATATTTCATCTATATAAATTGTATCATAAAAAATATGTTTACATAATATGAAACAAGGTCATGTGCACAAATAAACATATAGAAACTATTTATTAACATATATGATTAATTTATTCATCGATTAATCATAGACACAAAATAATTCATCTTAGAAAATCACAACTTTTTATTAAGATAGTTTAAATTTATATGTGCACAAGCCATGAGGCATTCAACCTCTCAGTCAAAATTGTGGTACTAGAAAAAACGAGCTATAAATAAAAAAGCACAGTCATTTTTTATCAGGTTTCTTTCTCTTTTTTAATATGTAGTTAGAGAGGATGTATTGATCTTGGCCCCCTTCAATTGTTGTGGTATCTAGTGTAATATGTCTTGCTGCTAACGTAGAACTACGACTATGCTATTGCAAGTGGTCCTAAGCATCAATTTTGGAGGGAAGAAGAGGGAAGATGAATAATTTTAGATGTGGCCATATGTTCCTCCTCTTATTTTACCTCATCCTATACATGCTCTGGTGTAGAAATAAGAAAGGCTATAATTAATACACCATTTTCATTGGAATATTTCTAATTGTATTCCATACTAAAAAAAATTTATAACACATAAAATACCTCCAATATCGAGCTGAACATCAATCTCAATATTAGGCACTCCACTATTAGTATGCTCATGTGTTTCATCTGTTAGTCATCAGTAATTTTTTCTTTTCATAGATGACTAAATACTTATCCTAGATTTCTAGAAACAAAATTCATGAATATTGTGAGTTCTAGAAATCTCACTGCCTTCATCATCCTTAGGATAAATTTTTCACTATTTCACTACTCTATCAAGTCATGGCCAGCCTATCACTCCCATAAGACCAATCATGGGCTCATGCCACTCATTTTCACTATGTTTTTCCACCTCTCACCTTAACACTCTATTTTGACTTGCCTAACCCTTTTACTTCCACCTTGGATTGCCAAGTAACCTAACCTTTTCCCCTATTCACCAAGTGCCTCAAGCATTGGTGGTTTCAAGCTACCTTTCTAGGCTCTTTAGATAAATCAAAATTAGTAGTTTTGGGGTCTGCAATGCATAAAGTCTATAAAAAACTCTGTTTTACACCTAAAAACCCTAAGTCAAGTTTTCAACCAAAAGCCAAATCCAAAAGCCTCCCTCAAGGTCATTTAGGGTTTCATAAGCTGTAGGTTTGTTTTGGTATTCTGAGATCAATTTTTTTTTGTGCCAAGAGGCTGCCATCAAAAATAAATAAGGTCAAATAATTGTTTGTACAAATTAGATCAAAAGACCTTCAGGAAGGATTACTTTTCCAAAGACAGCATTCCGCCAGAAGATAAATTTGAATCCTAAACATTTCTACAAGAGTGATTGAGATGGCCATCAAGAAGAAAAAGAGGTAAGGTAAGAGGCTAAATCATCACTAAGCACAACCACAACAAAGAAGAGGCATCAGGCCTATGTTCAAATAAAATCAGGGTTTTGAGGACTGTTTGGCTAAACAGTGCTATCAAGAAAGAAACCAATGCAAAATCCACAAGGAAAGAAGGCACAACAACACAACCAAGCACACATTGAAGATTTTTAAAAATTATAAATGAAAAAGGGAAAAAGTTGAGGTGAACTAAACAAAAATGAATGAACTTGAAAGGGCTATAGAGAACTTAGAAGACAACACTAATTATTTGTCTCTAACAACCCTAAAACCTAATGTTTGGGAAGGTAGGAAAAGCAAGTAAAATAAGGATGATGAGCCTCCATCATGACAACAAGAGGTTTTCAAAAAGCCTTTAGAGGTGATTTCTAGGGTTTTTCAAGGCAACAATGCTTCACCGCATCAAAGGGAGGGAAATACAAAGAGTATCAATGTGAGGGAGACTAAGCCTTCAAGTGCAGTCAATTACCCTAAAAATGGTCAAAGGAAGGAAATCATAAGGTCAAGTGTCAAAGTGATAAATCAAGTTGAGCATAAGTTTTTTGTTGAGCAACTAAAGTTGTCCAAATCCAAACCATGACAAAAGAGACCAAATCACTGTGTCATATGCACTTGCAAAGATAAAAATGTTCAAGGGAAGACATAGCATGGTAGGATTTGCAATCTTTTTCAAAATGGACATGTCACTGCCAAAATTAGTAAAAAGGTGAGGAGAAACATGTTTTAAGGTCACTAACATCCAGACATATCAAAAGGGATGAAACATGTTTTGTCATTTTTTTCAATGCAGAAAGAGGTTCCTAATAGTGCCAAGGCCCTCAAAATATTAGAAGGACATCTCTATATCTTTAGCACACCCTCCCCAAAAGAAGAA
This sequence comes from Pinus albicaulis, assembly GCA_034641835.2. Taxonomy (NCBI): domain Eukaryota; kingdom Viridiplantae; phylum Streptophyta; class Pinopsida; order Pinales; family Pinaceae; genus Pinus; species Pinus albicaulis. The sequence continues at coordinate 734,683,945 of CM076581.1, forward strand.
CAATCACTTTGGCAAATTGCAAATCACCTGCAAAAAGGGTCAAAGGAATATCAGTGAGAAAATGACAAAAAGATTGAAAAACCCTACAAAGTGGGTTTTTGAATTTCATTTATTAAATCTAAAAAAGGTATAAAAGGCCTTCTTAGTCTTTTTCCATCTCATTTTGTCATTACAAGAGAAGGAAACCCTTCAATAGAAAAATCAGAGTTTTTTTACTGTCTCTGGCCAAAGTTTCCCTGGCGCTACACGAATCAGGTGGCATTGCGCTTATAAGGTCTGGCGCTGCGATAATCCAATTTTTATCCATTCAAATTTACTTTTCATTGTGCTAATCCAGGGTGGCGCTGCACTCAGAAGGTGGTGATATGCGAATACGGGTCTGACATGCATAGGACCTGACTAGTAGGCTTAAATGATGGCGTTGCGCTAATCCACGAGCACAACTATCGGCGTTGCGCCCACATGCCTACCCAACTGTTCAAGTAGGGTGCTGCACTAATGCAGAGACCCTCCAACAAACAAATAAATTTCCCTAAGGCTTAAATTCACCCTCGAAATTTCCCTCCAAGGCCAACAAAGGAGCTAAACTGGTAGGTACACCCTTCTTTCTCCTCCTCTCAAATAATTTTAAGTATTTTTCATGGCTTGTTGAACTCTCAGTTAAACTGAGAGGGGGGGGTGAATCAGTTTAACACATTCATGGACCTTTAAAACTTTTCTTTTAAACTTATTTACACCTTCATTTCATGATCAACATATTACATAATGTAACTGCAATCTTAATAAATGAGCAGCAGGTATTTAAGTAGAATAAATACAGAGTATCAACACATAGTCATCGTGCATATAAACAACAGGTATAAGTGGAAACCCATAAAGGGAGAAAACCACATCTTATTATTTTTGTGATGCAAAGGCAAGCTCCAACTCCCTCTCACCACTGATTTTCTATAGGCACCAACCTACAGGAGGCTCCAACCTCAATTCTGCAAGCTATAACTTGCAAGGAAGCTCCAACTCCCATCTATTTTCTGCAGGCTACAACCTACAGGAGGCTCCTACCTCAGCTAGCTACAACTGACTTCTATCAAGCTTCAACTTGACATGGAAGCACCAACTTCCTCACTCTTTAAATAAAACCAAATGCTGATTTACCTAGATATCAGCTCTGTTTTGTTCCTTCTTCATTGTTGTCCACCAGCCTTCATATCTGCCTTATATCATTTCTGAGTCTTCACAGCATCTCTATCTTCTCCTGCTTCTTCTTACACTCTCTACCTCATTTCTCCATTTTCTAACCTTTCTATGCATATCAATGTGATATCGTTTATAGAGTTCACCTCATGACTATTTGCATTCCACAGGGAATTCGAAGTGAATAGCCATGACTCTTTTCCTTCTGCCTTCTCATTTCTTTATCCAACATATTCATAAAAATATTACAATATGTATACATTTCAACATTACAGTGGGATATTTCTTTGCCTTCGGAGACTTTCCTTTGCATCACAAACAATATAAAATCAATTAAAACATTTACAGTTTCAGTTACAATAAGAATTTCAATTCAACCCATTCAGTTCTTGGCTCATTGTGCATTTGTATTTTCTTCTCCTGTCTCTATATTTTCCAGTTTCTGAATACTCTCCTGTTTTCCATGCATGTAGAATGCATTTCCCAAATTCTATTCCAAATCTGGCAGCTTTATCAAAATTCATAGTATTTTATATTTCAGAAGTTCTTCATATGGTTCAAAACCACTCAACACATATACACTGCTTATTCTTATAAGAACCAAATAATTCTCGGCAATATAACAAAAGACCCTTTTAACATAGTAAATAGTCTTTCGGGCTCGCTTGCCGACTTTTTCTATTCCCCGATGCGATGAGCCTCCTCTGGTGACTTCTGATTGCGATCACACCATTTGCGATGGTTTTGATGTGATGAATCGCAATCACAAACTTCAATAGCTTGTTCCATTGCTCTTCCTTCATGCCGATGCGATGAATCGCAATCGAATTGCTGCGATTAAGTTTCACCGTTGCAATCGCAATCACAAACTTCAATGGTCCACTGTGCCTTTGGTCATTTGGTTTCCGTCGATGCGATGAGCGAGGGTCCCACCAGGCAGTAGCTCGGCATTTTAATGTTATTTGTTATATTTCTTCTTTACCCATCGAAGCATTTTAACAAAGGAAATCCTTATATTTTCGGGTTTGAAATCTAGTAGACCCCACTCTGACTTAATTTATGATCCAATGGTTGCTATCGACTATGATCCAACGGTTGCAATTAGATCACATAATCGCTATCGCAACATTCAATAACTCGTTTCCTTGCTCTTCTGCTCCGCCGATGCGATTAGAAATCTCCGATGCGGTAACTCACTGTAGATCCAACGACTGTCGTTAATTGGGAACGTATGGTTGCGATTAAATCACTCAATCGCAATCGCAACTTTCAACCTGTCATTCCGTTGTTCTTTCATTCTGCCGATGCGATTAGAAATCGCCGATGCGATGAGATCTCCACCGTCAATCTTCAATCTCTGATAATATCTCCACCGTCGATCTTCAATCTTCGATAAGATCTTCGCCTTTCGAAAAATGCGACCAACGTTAGATTTTCACCGATCTAATCCGACAGATATCGTGCAATATCACGCAATTTAATTGCCGGGGTTTAATCTTCAAAAATTACGTGACATTCATGGTTTTTAAAAACCACCTCTACATTACGTGTTAAGCAGAGACCCATATCGTGTTTCTTTGAGCAATTCTACTTACCGGTCTTGAGGTCGTGCGAGACCAGTTGTTTTGGGTTTGAAACCACCATTCCTGTTCATTGTAGGGTCCCACCATACTTTCACTGTTTGTTTAACCGAGCCTTAAGAATAGCGTTAATTCCTTTGTAAACGTTTTGACAATAAATTTCTTAAGTAAAACTCTTTGGTACCCACCCTTCAGAACATTATACTATACACTTTCCCTGTAGGTCCCATGTCCTTATATCATCGCATCACATCGCAACTCCACTTCGTCTGTTTCATAGTCTACCTTGCTGCCTTACTACCTCTCTGCTTCTTTGCTATCTATGCTGCTCTCTTTGCTGCCTCTGCTACCTCTCTGTTGCTATCTCTGCTACTCTCTTTGCTGCCTTTGCTACTTGTCTTCTCCTTTTCCTTATTGTTGGCTCTTCTCTATTATAGTTCAGGTGCTGCTCCTGTCTTTTCCTTTTCCATCAATGACAATATTTCCAGTAGTCTCCCCCTTTGGCATTGATGGCAATACACTTCCGCTGCTTGCCTTTTAGAAGACCCTTTCTTCTGTTGCTTGCTTTTCTTGCTTGCTTTTCCTCCCCCTTTGACATCAATGGCAAAGGGTTGCACATTTCCTAGTGTGGTTTCCAAACCTTATTTATAAAACTCTGATCTTAAGGACCTGTTCCATGCACTACTCACTAGATCTAGCTCTTTTGTGAAACTATTTGTTAACTGATCTCCCCCTGGAATGATGCTTTCTTTTCTGCTCTCCCCTTGGAATGATGCTTTCTTTTCATGTCAGGGAGTAACATCTGTAGATACTACCCCTTGTTTTTCTCTTAGATATTCAAATGGCTCTTTAGCAAGACATTTTTTGAATATGTCTGTTGTTTGTTCCTTTTTTGGTACATATTCTAACTTCACTACTTTCTGTGCTACTTGTTCTTTGAGGAAATGGTACTTAAATTGGATGTGCTTTGTTTTTGAGTGAAGTACAAGATTTTTTGATATACTTATTGCACTTGTATTGTCACATTTGATAGAAATAGGTTCATCATGTCTTGGAGAGTTTGTTTCATCCACATTACTTGTGTGCAGCATGCTGCTGCTGCTATGTATTCTGCTTCTACTATAGATAGAGAGATAGAATTTTGCTTCTTGCTTAGCCACGCCACCAGAATTTTCCCAAATAGAATGCACCTCCACTTGTGCTTTTCCTGTCATCCACACAGCTGGCCCAATCTGCATATGTATATGCTATCAAAGTGAGGCTCTTGCCTTTTGGATACCATAGCCCATAATGTGCAGTTCCTTGTAGATATCTGAATATTCTCTTGATTGCTAGTAAGTGATTTTGTTTTGGTGCTGCTTGATATCTTGCCACCAGTCCTACTACCAATATAATGTCTAGTCTAGAAGCTATTAGGTATAGCAGACTTCCTATCATAGATCTGTAAATTTTTTTATATACATTTGTTGATCCATCATTAGCACATAGTTTGCATCCAGTAATCATGGGAGTTGACACAGGTTTGCAGTCTTCCATTTGAAACCTTTTCAACATTTCTCTTAAGTATTTTTCTTGTGAAATGAATATTCCTGTGTTCTTTTGTTGAATTTGAAGTCCTAAATAGAAGGTGAGCTCTCCAATCATTGACATCTCAAACTCTGATTTCATTTCTTTAGCAAATCCTTTTGCTAACTCATCTTTGTTGCTTCCAAACATGATGTCATCTACATACACTACTACAATTAAGAGTTCATTTTCATTAGCCTTTATGTACAAATTGTTGTCTACTCCTTTCTTGAACCCTTGTTTTTGAAAGTATTTGTCCAACCTTGAATACCATGCATAAGGAGCTTGTTTTAGCCCATATAAGGCTTTCTTTAATCTGCACACATAGTCTTGTTTATCTGTTAAGGAGAATCCTTCAGGTTGTTCCATGTAGGCTTCTTCCTCTAGATCTCCATTCAGGAAGGCAGACTTCACATCCATTTGATATACCTTGAAATCATGATAACATGCAAAGGCCAAAAGCATTATGATTGCTTCCATTCTGGCTACAGGGGCAAAGGTTTCATCATAATCAAGACCTTCAATTTGTGAATATCCCTTGCATACAAGTCTGGATTTATTTCTGATTACCTACCCTTGTTCATTCATATTATTCTTAAATATCCATTTTGTGCCAATGACATTTTTCCCAGTGGGTATTGGAACTAATTCCCATGTATTGTTCTTCTCAATTTGGTCCAGTTCCTCATTCATAGCATTTACCCAGTTTTTGTCTTTGCTGGCTTCTTCGAACTTATTTGGTTCTATTTGAGATAGCATGGCTAGGTATACTTCGTCTGTCTATTCAGATAACTGTCCTCTAGTCTAGACTCCCACATTCTTGTCCCCAATGATTTGATCTTCTGGATGATTCTTTTGAGTGTGTCTTGAGGGACCTTTTGAGTTTAATTCAGTATCTTCTGTTGTGTTGCTCAGTTCATCATTATCTTGGTTCTCTTCTTCATGATCATCTGGAGGATTGCTACATCTTGTTCTTCTTGTTCTATTTGGTAGTTCTTCATCAAATCTTACATCAATGCTTTCCACAATTTTGCATAGTGTTTTGTTGTAGCACCTGTAACCCTTACTCTTGGATGCATATCCTAAAAATATTCCTTCATCTTCTCTTGCATCAAACTTTCCCAGATTTTCATCATTAATTTTTATAAAACACTTGCTTCCAAAGACTCTAAAGTGCTTGATTGATGTTGGTTTACCATGCCATAATTCATAAGCAGTCTTGTCACAGTTTGGTCTTAAATGAGCTTTGTTAAGAATGTGAACAGCTGTGTGTACTGCTTATGCCCAGAAAGTTTGGGGAATGTTACTTTCTTGCATCATTGCTCTGGCAATCTGTTGTACTGACCTGTTTTGTCTCTCTTCCACTCCATTCTATTAAGGTGTACCTACAATTGTAAACTGTTGTTTTATCCCATGCTCATTGCATAGGTCTGCAAAATCATAGTATTTGAATTCACCTCCTCTGTCTGATCTGATGCACTTTAGCTTGCATCCTGTTTGATTTTCTGCCAGTGCCTTGAATATCTTGAATTTTTAAAGTGCTTCCGATTTATATTTGAGAAATGCTACCAATTTCATTATGGAAAAGTCATCTATTATCAACATGAAATAGGATTCTCCACTTAGTGCTTTAGTTCTTGAAGGTCCACACAGGTCCATGTGAACAAGCTGAAGAGGTCTACTTGTAGATAGTTTCTCTTTGGTCTTGAAAGATGTGCGGGTCTTCTTGCCTAGTTGGCAGGATTTACATATGCTATTTGAAGGCTTCTTTATGACAGGCATATGTTTGAATGCATTCGTCTTGCTTAGACTTATGTTGTGGTCCAAGTTTAGGTGTCCCAATCTTCTATGCCATAACCACGATTCCTCAAGTTTGCTAAGGTGGCATGCTTCATTCTCTTCTTTCACTATGTAGACATTACTTTCTGTTCAAACACCTTTGATCAAGGTCTTTCCTGTGGTGCTTGATCTTACTTCACAGTCTTGTGCTCTAAAAAGAACCTCACAGCCTTTGTCACATATTTGACTGACACTTAGCAGATTGGCTTTCAGCCCATCCAAAAATAGTACATCTTGAGCCTTTCATCTTCCATTTTCTAGACTGACTGAGCCTTTCCCTTTGATTTTCCCTGCTTTATCATTGCCGAATGTTACACTCCCAGATTTATTTTCATCAAAGGTTACAAACTTGCTTCTATCTCGAGTCATATGTTTTGAGCATCCACTGTCTAAATACCATAGGCTTTTCAGGTCTTGAGCTATTAGAACCAGATCACATTTATTCACCTTCTTTTTCCACTGTAGGCAGCTATTTGTTTGGCACCTTTCTGAGAAGATGGACCACATTCTTTGAGAGGACATTGGGAAGACATATGTCCGATTTTGTGGCATACACAACATTTGATCATATGTTTAACAGGATTTTGAGTACAATTAAACTCTCCATAATTCATAAATCTCCTTGAGGTTTTGAACCTCAGTCTTTGACCATATGTTCTGCACTCCTTGGCTTTATGGAAAAATTCCTTATAGTAAAAATAATACCCGTAAAAACAATGAGCGTACCTGATGAAGGGTTGTCTTCTCCATTTGCTTGCTTGAGGGGTTCTTCTCATTTTCTGCATCCTTTTCTGGTTGGACTTGATTTTCTTTGTCTTACAAAATGCTGCAGTATGTCCAGGTTTGTGGCAGGAAAAACAAGTGATCCTTCTCATAGGAGGAAAGAACCTTCTTTGACAGCTTCCAAATTTATTCAATTCATCCTTAGGAGCATATGAGCGTTTAGTAGTTGATTGTTTCATTCTCTCATACTCTGTCATTTCATGTTGCTGCTTGTTTTTGTTTGTTTCTTTACAAATCACGTTCTTGTTGGCTTCTACTTCTGTAAGAATCTTCTGAGCTGCTTCATTATCCTTTAGAGCTTTTACAAAAACGATATTCATGTTATCTTCTTCCTTGGACTTACTTGCTTCTCCTTCATAGCCTATCCTAGTCTGTATCAGTGGAGACATTTGAGCATTTAGAGTTTTTTCCAACTGTCCAGAGCTTTTCATTTGAGGAGCATTCATTAATAATTCTCTTTGGGATTTTTCTAATTTCTTTCTCAGGCACACTACTTCTTCTTCCAATTTCTCTTGCTTCTGAATTTTTTCTTTAATTTGCTTAAGTAGAGTGTCTTCTACCTTCTTGGCTTCTTCAAGCTCTACTTTCAACTGAATGAGGTCTTCTGAGTTTTTTTTCTTCTCTTACATATTTGAGGAGAATGTCTTTCTATTTTCTGCACTTTAGTTTAAGTTTGTCTGTTTCCTCCAGGGCACTTCTTAGCTCCCCCTCGAGATCAACTTCACCTTCTTCCTCATCTTCTAGAAGGAATCCTTCAAGTTCTTCCTTGGACATCAATACAAATTCAGAGGTTCCCTCCTCATTGGAGGATTCATCTGAGCTTTCAGATGCACTACTGTCTTGCTGAGCATACAATGATTTTCTATTGTGTCTATTCCCTTTCTGCCAATTCTTTGATATGGTTTTCTTTGTCTCTTGAGTCTAATTATTTGTCTTCTTATAAGGAAACTTAGATGTGTAGTGTCCAACTCTTCCACAGTTAAAGCATTTAAATGGAATTTTACCTTTATACTTGCCTAAGCCTCTTTCCAATCTTCTGACAAATTTGACCTCTTCTTCATCAGAGCAGGAGCATGTATTTTATTTTTCTTCTTTGTTCTTCTTGGTCTTAAAGGTTGCCTCCCTCACATTTGACTTCCTCTGTGGCAGTCTCATCTAATAGGCTGTTAGGTTTCCAAGTAATTGGTTCATGGTCAAAGTTTCCCAATCAGCTGTTTCTTCTATGGAAGAAACCTTGGGGTTAAAGCTGGATGGTAAAGATCTTAGAATCTTTTGAACAATTACACATTCTTTTATGGTTTCTCCTAGAGCTTTCATGTTATTCACAATTTCTGCAACCCTTAAAAAGAAGCTAGTAATGTCTTCATCATCATTCATTTTTATATTTTCAAACTGAGCTCTATAGACTTGAAGTTTGGCTATCTTCACCTTTTTGTCTCCCTCATGGATGCTTTCTAGAGTATCCCATATTTCTTTGGCATTTTCTTTGTGCATTACTTTGATAAATTCTACCTCACACAGTCCAATTAAGAGTGCATTCATGGCTTTTTCATTAGCTACAAAGTCTTGTTTGGCATCTTTCTCTGAGTCAGTCACCTTTGGGGCATATCCCAATTCCACAGTAGCCCAAACTTCTATTCATAGAGACATTATGTATGTCCTCATTCTTATTTTCCAGAAGGCATAATTTGCACCGGTGAACAAAGGGGATTTATTTTTTGAGCATCCTTCTAGACTAGCCATTCTAGGGACCAAGGATCTCCTTCCAGTTGTTAGACTGAAACAAAAGGAACCTAGCTCTGATACCAATTGTTGAACCCTCAGTTAAATTGGGGGGGGGGGGTGAATCAGTTTAAGACATTCATGGACCTTTAAAACTTTTATTTTAAACTTATTTACACCTTCATTTCATGATCAACATATTACATAATGTAACTGCAATCTTAATAAATGAGCAACAAGTATTAAGCAGAATAAATACAGAGTATCAACACATAGTCATCATGCATATACACAACAGGTATAAGTGGAAACCCATAAAGGGAGAAAACCACATATTATTATTGTTGTGATGCAAAGGCAAGCTCCAACTCCCTCTCACCACTGATTTTCTGTAGGCTCCAACCTCAATTCTGCAAGCTACAACTTGCAAGGAAGCTCCGACTCCCATCTATTTTCTGCAGGTTACAACCTACAGGAGGTTCCTACCTTAGCCAACTACAACTGACTTCTATCAAGCTTCAAATTGACATGGAAGCACCAACTTCCTCACTCTTTCAATAAAACCAAATGATGATTTACCTGGATATCAGCTCTATTCTGTTCCTTCTTCACTGTTGTCCACCAGCCTTCATATCTGCCTTATATCATTTCTGAGTCTTCACAACATCTCTATCTTCTCTTTCTTCTTCTTACACTCTCTACCTCATTTCTCCATTTTCTAACCTCTCTATGCATATCAATGTGATATCATTTATAGAGTTCACCTCATGACTATTTTCATTCCACAGGGAATTCAAAGTGAATAGCCATGACTCTTTGCCTTCTGCCTTCTCATTTCTTTATCCAGCATATTCATAAAAATATTACAATATGTATACATTTCAACATTACAGTGGGATATTTCTTTGCCTCCGGAGACTTGCCTTTGCATCACAAACAATATAAAATCAATTAAAACATTTAGTACAGTTTCAGTTACAATAAGAATTTCAATTCAACCCATTTAGTTCTTGGCTCGCTGTGCATTTGTCTTTTTTGCTGTTGTCTCTGTCTTTTCCAGTTTCTGAATACTCTCCTATTTTCCATGCATGTAGAATGCATTTCCCAAATTCTGTTCCAAATCTGGCAGCTTTATCAAAATTCACAGTATTTTATATTGCAGAAGTTCTTCATATGGTTCAAAACCACTCAACACATATACACTGATTCTTCTTATAAGAACCAAATAATTCTCGGCAATATAACAAAAGACCCTTTTAACATAGTAAATAGTCTTTCGGGCCCACTTACTAACGTTTTCTATTCCCCGATGCGATGAGCCTCCTTCAATGACTTCCGATTGCGATCACACCATTTGCAATGGTTCCGATGCAATGAATTGCAATCGCAAACTTCAATAGCTTGTTCCATTGCTCTTCCTTCACGCCGATGCGATGAATCACAATCAGACTACTGCGATTAAGTTTCACCGTTGCAATCACAATCAGACTACTGCGATTAAGTTTCACCGTTGCAATCACAATCACAAATTTCAATGGTCCACTATGCCTTTAGTCATCTGGTTTCCACCGATGCGATGAGTGAGGGTCCCACCAAGCAGTACCTCGGCATTTCAATGTTATTTGTTATATTTCATCTTTACCCGTCGAAGCGCTTTAAGAAAGGAAATCCTTATATTTTCAGGTTTGAAATCCGGTAGACCCCACTCCGACTTACTTTATGATTCAACGGTTGCTATCGACCCAACGCTTGTGATTGGATCGCATCATCGCAATCGCAACATTCAATGACTCATTCCCTTTCTCTTCTGCTCCGCCGATGCGATCAGAAATCTCTGATGTGGTAACTCACTATAGATCCAACGGCTTCCGTTAATTGGGAACGGACGGTTGCGATTAAATCGCTCAATTGCAATGGAAACTTTCAACCTACCATTCCTTTGTTCTTTCATTCCGCCGATGCGATTAGAAATCATCGATGCGATGAGATCTCCACCGTTGATCTTCAATCTTCGATAAGATCTCCGTCGTCGATCTTCAATCTCCGATAAGATCTCCGCCTTTCGTGTGATGCGACCAATGTTAGATCTTCACCGATCTGATCTGACGAATATCGTCCAATATCACGCAATTTAATTGCATGGGGTTTAATCTTCAAAAATTACGTGACATTCGTGGTTTTTAAAAACCACCTCTACATTACGTGTCAAGCAGAGAACCATATCGCATTTTTTTGAGCAATTCTACTTACCGGTCTTGAGGTCGCGCGAGACCAGTTGTTTTGGGTTTTCAAACCACCATTCCTGTTCATCGCAGGGTCCCACCATACTTCTGCTGTTTGTTTAAATGAGCCTTAAGAATAACGTTAATTCCTTTGTAAGCGTTTCGGAAATACATTTCTTAAGTAAAACTCTTTTTTACCCACCCTTCGGAACATTATACTATACACTTGCCCTGTAGGTCCCATGTCCTTATATCATCGCAGTGCATCACAACTCCACTGCCTCTGTTTCATAGTCTACCTTGCTGCCTTTGCCGCCTTTGCTGCCTTTCTACCTCTCTGCTTCTTTTCTATCTCTGTTGCTCTCTTTGTTGCCTCTGTTACCTCTCTGTTGCTATCTCTACTGCTCTCTTTGCTGCCTCTGCTACTTGTCTTCTCCTTTTCCTTATTGCTGGTTCTTCTTTGTTATAGTTCAGGTGCTGCTCCTGTCTTTTCCTTTTCCATCAATGACAATATTTCCAGCATGGCTATGAGTAATTAAACCCTAGGTCTCAAATGCATATTACACCTTTGTTTTTGGCCTCCTTGAACAAGTTAAGTGTCATTTGAGGGAGAATAATCTAGTGTGGTTACAATTCATTTTCAAGAGAAGCCCCCTTAAGCTCCAAAGCACTCAGTCCTTAAAATAGCCTCCATATCACTCATTTGTAAAAGTTTCCCTCAACACCATTCTCATTTTTCTCCTCCAAACCCTATTTTGTCCACAAACATATCCTATCACCATGTCAGGGGTAGAAGACAGTAGCAACAGTGACAGGGGTCAAGGGCCTATGAGGCCAAATCACAAGGGAGGAAAAGTGAATAGATTTGAACCCCAGAGCACAGTGGCTATCACCTTATCTCCCATGATCCTATCATGTTTCCATAATGTGGGATGTTTTCAATTTTGTGGGAAGGTCAAACAAGTACAAAGCCACCCTGAGTTTATAAGGCTTTTTATCCTCAATCTGCATAATAAACAATCAAGCCTTGCAGGAGTGGATTTTGAACTATCAGTAGATGCCATATCAAATTCTAGTGGTATCCCTGTTGTTGGTGAAAAATGGTTTAAGAAAGCCAAATTGGACAAGGATTATTATGAACCATTTGTCAAGACTAGGTATAGACAAGGCTCCAAGTCTATTTTTCCCTTCACACACCTCAAACAGAGATTTTCACCCTTGATGAAAGTTATCATGAAGTACTTCACCTGTGAGGGAAGGTACTCCAGGCTTTATTCCTATCATCTTAGACTCCTCATGCATCTCACAAGGGTCAAGATGCTCAACTTTCCTTACTACCTCTATAGAAGTATGGAAAAAATGTCCTCTGTTGTTCGGAGAAGGAGTCCTTCCCAACAAATGCAAAGTGTATTTCACCATTCCTTGATCAAGATGGTGGTATTACATCAGTTGGAACAACAGGGTATACCTTGGGATGTGTTCATAGCCCATGAAGTCTTCACAAGCCCACAACCTCCTCATCAACCAGACTTGCCCTCCTCATCTACACAAGTGCCCTCACCTCAAGGAAGCCTCCCTTCTTCCCCTTCTCTTGATGCATCAAATGAAGAGGATGACAGTGGAAATAATGAACAAAGTAATGATAGTGAGGTTAATGGTGCTAATGAGTCAGCCGAAGATTAAGGTGAAGGAAATGATCAGTTGAGCTCACAGGGGGTAGAAGATATGGAAATAGGGAAAAATGATGATGATGAACAAGCTGGTGATGAGTTAAATCATCAAGAGGAAGAAGACACAGAAATGAAGGAGGATGATAACAATGAAAAGAATGAACAAGAGGACAGAGGAGACAGTCTAAGAAATGATGGTGATTCAAACCAGCAAGAAGAGACAGAGATGGAACTTGAAGAAGAGACAGAGGCAGAATTTGAAGAAAAGGGCAGTGAACATGACAGTGATAAATATGAAAATAGTGAGCAAAACAATGACAATATGGAAGAGAGTGATGAAGAATATGAGAAGGTTGACTGTGGAAATGAAATGAGCATTGATGAAAAGGCAGAAACAGAGAATGAGAATGAGGATTTTGAAGAAAATGAAGAGGAAAATGAGGACGCAGAGACAAAAAATGATGAAAAGGCAGAGACAGAAAATGATGAAAAGGAAGAAATAGAAAATGAAGAAGAGGAAAAGGACAAAGATGAAGACAATAAGGATAATGCAGAAACCAAAGGCAACACTGATACTAATGAGATAGACCACAGTGAGGAGGAGGTAAAAGAAAGTGACAAAGGGGGAGATGATAAGGAAGATAGTAAGGGACAAGACAACAAAGAGGAAAATAGTCATGATAGTCATGACAGCTATCAAGACAGCCATGAAAACATTCAGCCCTTCAGTGATTATGACAATGATGAAAGTGCAGAAGATGAAAATGAAGGTAACCCTAGTCATGATGACAGTGAAAAAGGGGAAGAGGCTCATAGTCTAAATGATGATCATATCCATGGCAAAGAGACCAACAAAATCACCATCACACCTCTTACATGCACTTATCAGAGAGGGCCAAGGCTAGTGTTTGCTGCCTCCAAGAGGCAAGGGACCATGCCACCTTCTTCAACTCAAAAGCCTGACAAAGGCAAACAAAATATGGAGAAAGGTGAGAAAGGTAAGAGAGGCTGGAAAACTAAACAAAATCCCCAATTCATTGACCTAGACAGTGATATTGAATATGAGGAGATGGCCACTAGAATACTGCTCCAAAGCAAAGATGCACAAATTAGGGAGATGGAGAGAGATTTTGAGATGGCTCAACATGTCATTCAGTATTATAAGAATGAAAACAAGTATTTTAAGAAGATAAAAAGGGGCCTTTGTCTCCAGAAAAAGATGACCAAGCATTATGCAATGAAAAACAAACTTGCTTGTGCCAAACTCAAAGAGGCCCTCATTGAAATACAAGCACTAAAATGAGGATAAGACCAATCTAGACTTGGAATTTTGGCATCAGATTCCCTACAGGTCCCTCAAACCCCTTGAAGAAGACCTCCACCAATTTTGAGGGAATTTCGACAAATTTTTGTTTTTTGAGATTTTGAAGGCCTATTAGCACTGCACCACTGGAGCTACGCTTTTCCCTCAAGCATCCTTATAGGGAAAAATCTACATTTTTGGATTTCTCATCACTAGTACACTATGCTCACAAAATTTCAGAGCAATTGGAGCAGTGTTGACCCCTCAAAAGGTCAAAAAACACCTCATTTTCACCATTCTACCTCCTTTTTAGGCCTGGCATTGTGCTCAGAGAAGTGTTGGGATTTTGACATTTTGGACAGGTTACAGGAGCAAGATCAGGAAACCAAGAGTATTTTTGGAAAGTATACTCATCTGGATTTCCAACGGGCCATCACATAGAAAAATACGACATTGGGAAGGTCTCCAAAACTTGGTTGCAAAAGGACCTATTTTCTGCCTAAGGTGGCACTACACAAATGGACAGCACTGTGTGTTTTTGGCCAAAAAGTCAACAAAACACACAAATTGATGGAAAATTTATTTTTTAATGTTTTCTTGGGCAAATCACTCCAGATTTGATTGAGGAGTTATGTTATGTCAATTTTCATTTATTAGCTTAGATATTATGTGTCTTGGGCCTTGCATGGTCTTCAAGCACATAATTGATATTTATGATGGAATTAGGGTTTTTAGAAGCTCCTTATGGTTTCCACCTCCTCACTTGATAAGATAAATAGAGCATGAGGGCTTTCATTGTAAAGGTTGGCATTTGATGACTCTTTGGAGCAATACATAGTCTTTTGGAGGTTGAAGAGAAATTGGTGTTGTGGAGCTTGTGAATGGCTTGTTTTGCTTCTTGATGGAGGAGGCTTGCTTGTAGGATCCTTGAGCCTGGTTAATGGTGAAGTGCTGATATTCAGTTATTGTTTTCTCATGTCTCATTGTGTTTCCATCTTTCTGTGTTGCAATAGAACAAAGGATTTACACTAATAAATGTTCTTCAAAGGCATCTCAGCTCTGTTTGTTCTTCATTGCCTATATGTTTTCCTATGCTAGGACATTTTAGAGAATTATTAATTTCTCTCTAGGCTTCCTAAGCTTGTTTATTTCATGAATGGTTTAATACGGTAGGTATCAAAGAGGATTTATGGCTAGCCCTGCTTGTTTGATGCCATTAAACATTGTTCTTGAGGCCTCTCTCCAAAGTACCATTAATTAGGTCTGCCAAAGAGGCTATGTTTTGATCATACCCTTTGTCCATGCTTGAATAATTGTTTTTGAGATCTTCATAGCTATGATCAATAATGTTTAAGAGTTCCCTCTTCTTTGATTAAAGTTATATGTGTATCTTGAATGTTTTCCAACCTTGAAGGTGAAATCACTAGAAGTTAAGTGAGTTTCTCGCCTTCTATATTTCATTGGAATGTTTGTCTGAAATGCTTATTTACTTAAGTGGAATCAAAGAGTTATTGGTGTGCCCTATCTATTGATTACTTATTTATGCTAAATAGTGTTGAAGTCCCTTCTTGTTTTAAGTATTTTACAAAGGATTATTGATTTCCCTTTACCCTACTTTAGTTCACAAAGTTGATGTCCATCTCATTTCCCATAAACCTTGAAAATCCATTGTCCAATGCTATATTTTCCCTATGATGCTCCCCGGTCCATTTTTTAACTTTCCATTACTTTTATAGACTCCATAGCCCAATGATTTGAATATTTCCTCATTCCATCCATTCTACTTGACCATCCTACACAACCAAAACAATCAAACAAACCCTTCACTTAACAACTAGCCTAAAATAAAACCATAAAAGCAAACAAGTTCACATCCTTTGCATACAATAGAGAGAGCCCTCTCTGAGTCCAGGAAGGCTAGGTATTAGGAATCCAAAGACTGGTCTGATGTTACCCCGTGCATTTGGTCTCACCAATCTGCTAAATCACGGGACACTAACATCATCTACATTGCTTGCCTACTTTTTATAATTAAGCACATTAGTTTATGGCCAAAAATAATAACCTATAGATTGTACAAGAAATTCTTTATAAATGCTATTTGTTTCTTTTATTTTCCTAAGTGTTAGGTTGGGTGGTGGAAGATTGTGAAGATTCCAAGCTTTTCCTACATTCAAGCACTACTTGATAGACGTGGTTGAAATCAAGCTTTAGGTATTCCTCTGTGGGATCCTCTTTGAATTGTGGCCCCTGGAATTTTGCATGAGAAGATGAGTTTTTCTTATTCTATGATATTAAATTAAAATTGTTAAGAATTTATAATTCGGATGAAAATAATTTTTTTATGTACTTACAATTTTTTCATCCAATTTTGAGTAACCACGCGGGCCAAGATGATGTTTCCCATGTTTTGATATTCTAGCCTTTGTGTTTTTGGAAATATATAGAAACCTATATTTAAAGCATTAAAAAAATTAATTAGATGTCGCAATGATGATAAATCATCATAATTACATTATTGAAAGTGCCTCATACCTTCTTAGTCTGGGTGGAGTCTTCCCTTCTTTTTGAAGTGCCTTCTTGTGTGTATCTTCCACGAGCGCTCTCCACTCCATCTATGGAATTGATGGAGGGTTCTCATGCGACCTTGCCCTTTCCAATTGAGACCTATAGTAGTCTCGCAAATATTTTAAATGCAGGCATGCCTTTGAGGTAACTCCAAATTTGTTGAAGGTACCCTCACCAAACATGTGAACCATCCTATTAATAAGTTCATATTTTAACTTGGAACTTTGGAATTTCCAGTTTGTGTGAATGGTTAGCCCAAATATTTCCAAGATTATGTCATAAAAACGCCTATAGAATACGTTATTTCCTGCAAAACAATATTATAATTAGTTTAAAATAATCACAGACTATACGTTAATTTCAATTAGTTATAATTAATATTTAAAACAATTCTTAAATACTTGGATGTTTCTCTATTTTAATGGGGAATTTTTCATCATCTACCAAAAATGTGATTGATAGTTTTCCCCTGCTAGTAACACAGGAAGATCTGGGAAAGATCACTTCAAATTGTGCAATCGGATCATGCTCTGCTTCCAAAACATCATGTGTAGATCTTGACACACGTTGTTTAGGGAGTGAAAATCCTAGAGGGTGTATCGGTCTCAATGAATGATGACTCGGTCATAGGTAGTTCTAGATGCTACTACCAACACCATCCCCATTAGTCATAGTATGAGGATCATACTATTGGGTGTGGAGCCTGATTTTCATCATGATTCAGAGGTCTTTGTTTCAGCCGAATGTATACCCCAAGAAGATTGTATTGCGGCTGTGTATTGTATGTGTATTATGAGTGATAAACAAAAAGGGGGACTGCGAGAGAGAGTAGAGGATATTACAACGGATCTATTATAGGTTGTGTCTCTTCATATTGTTGGATAATATAAAGGAAGGATTGGCTGTTCGGGGTGGACATAGCCCAAATTGTGTGAACCAGGTATATCTGTGCCTCTCTTGTTTTATATGTTTTATTTGTTTTTTTTTCCGCATATTTTTATGTGTTCCATTCCTCTATAATATATAATTTTATAACACATGCTCTACCAAAAAATCCTATAAAATAAAGAGTCTTTTTTATAAAGGATGAGATAACTAATTCATAAAAAAATAAATGGGAAAATTAAATGAGTTGCTCACCCTCCTTGCATCAGGGTTCTAATTTTACCTTTTATCTCATCTATTTGAGGCTCAATCAAAACTAAAGATTTAAATTTTTTTTTTTCTTTCATTTGAAACTTCTTTATTGTTTGGATTGGCTCAACGGACATAAAATTTACTTCTTTAGTAACCTCTTTCTCACCAGCATCTATTTACTGCTCTAAGGTTGGTTCTTTCCCCTTATCATCCTCTTTATCAAATAAGTCTAATTTGCAATTCAACCACATTTAATCATCATTATATTAATAATAAAACCACTACTGACATATGTCTAAATTTATATAGAAACTTCACTTTATATCATGGCCAATATAAAAGGTTCTAAATTTATAAAAACTTCATCATCTTGGAAGGCTCTTGCAAGAGGCATTATGATAGGATTAATATATATTGTATATTGTATAAAAACAATAATTTGAAAAGGATGAAGGAATGCATTTGTTAAAGTTATTCATATGCATAGTGAATCTTTCATTTAGTAATATGCTGCCTAAAAATATGAATTTTACTTACTCTATAATGGATAAAATGGTAATTTTATATATATCTCATGGTTATATTATTTTATGTACAACTATATTCATGTTTACTTGTCGTGAGGTTAGCACCATTTGAACTTGATCAAATATAGACAATATTTTAACCATTATGTGTTATATTGTTTCCTCAACCTACAAGATGTGTAATAATACATTGTAGTAAATGGAAATCATAACATACAATAAACATTTTTTACAAGTTGGGTAAAATTAAATTCATACCGGCCCCATAATAGAAATATTTGTATTTATTCTATTCAAATTGTAATTAATGAGAAAATCTTCACCTACAGTTATTGCTTTAATTACACAAATGAATACATAGTTTCATTCACGTCCCTCGAATATGCAATTGTGTTGCTTATTTATGGTGATGGGTTGCGTAATATTTATAAACCCTGTAATATTCCATGTTGATTTTTCCCTTCTATCAATATACATAGTTTCTTCTTTGTGTTCATCATTGTATTTTAGTTCTATATAATTTGTGGCCACTCCATATCTTTTCATACTTTTGGTATATTGAACTAGTTGTACCCAATCATTGTAGTTATAAAAGGTTCTTACATACTCTATCAATTTAGTCAATCCTCTGTAACATACATTTATTCCATCCATGGAAGATATCCCCAAACCATGTAATGACAATGGGGAAATTTGGTTTATCCTTTCATTTATAAAAGAAGTCAATGTTTATTTCAGGAAGATCCTTCGGTGCCCATTGTTTCACTAGATGTTTGTACCTCAAGGGTATTGTTACCGCTTAAACTATCAGGGGTCCTCGGAGGGGATCCTTGAAGGGAAAATAATAGTTCAAGGGAAATAATGGAGCGATAGCCCACTATCACCTCAGCTAAGTCTCCCTACTCTTTATGGAATTTCACCAATGGGAGGAGACCCATTATAATAAGGATCACGAAGATGAATGGTACAATGATAGGATGAAAGGTGATCCTAGAAGCCTATTCATAAGAGAGGCTTAAATATATGGCTTGCTTGCTTGGAAAACAAGATGACAGGCTCTCGGGGAAGGGCTTAGGAGAATTCCAAGGGATAGGGTTTGAGTATTGGTGAGCCCTGGTATTGCACAAAGAATGTTGCAACTCCCAGAGGCTACTCACTTTACTTTATCAACCCATGGTTCGTACAAACTTGGAGGTGACAGTTCTATATACATAATAGATGCATTCTATTCATGTCATCCTCTTCTGAGTGCTACGAAAGGGTGCTATTTCTAGGATTTCTGGGTGAAGTCTGTCACACTTCTGATTTATACCTAGAACTAAAAGTGACTCAAAACATTTACTCTTTTAACCATCAAATGACTAGTTTGAAGCAAGAAAATACATCTATCTATTCTCCAAGGAAATAAATATGCAATTTAAACTATGGAAAAAAATAGAAGAAAAATAGGTATCTTCATGAAGTAAATGGATGAATTGAAATTATAGAAAGAAGGATAATTTAATCAAACATTGCTGGGCCAAATGGCTAAACACAATCTGTCTACTTCATGCTTTAACTATCATGGTTTTACTCACGCATCTAATCATGACCTAATAATGCTTGTAAATGCATTGTTTTGCAGCAAGGAGGAGAAGGTGCTAAGGTGGATTAGGAAGGTTTTGAACTCATGGATGCAGGGCTGAAGGTGTCTTGATTGTTTTGGTAGGTCTAGATGAGGTTGATGATGGTTTCTAGGGTTACGGAGAGGCCCACTAGTGCTACTACTGGTTTTTCTATAGGTTTTATGTAGTGTTATAGGAAAGTCCTGAATTGCTACAAGAAACAGTCCAAGGGAAATATGAGGCCAAAAATGATGGAGAAAAGGGTAGGCGAGGTGGAGTGGAGGTATACTTGGATGAATGGAAGGTGGCCAACCCCTTTTCGAAGCTCAAAATCTCTTGAGAATCCCATATTGCACTTCTAGGGTTGCTGACAATGTGAAGGTGAAAATATTAAAAACAAGGCTGAAGGCGATTTGATGAGAATACGGTTGTTTGATGGGTGAGAAATGAAGCTAAGGGTGCTAGTGAATTCCTCCTTTTCTATGCTACTTCAACCTGCAAGAAAACTACATGTTCATGCAATAAACATTAGAAAATCTATGATGAAGGAAGTGGGAAAAACGAGTTGAATTTGGAAAGCAAACCTACTTAAGAATTCAAATAGAAATCTAACTCAGTATTCTAGACATGTTCATGACACTAGAACAACCTAACTATTATTTGCAAGAAATAATAAACTAAAGAGCAATTTTGACCTGTGGTGAGGATCTACCCTCCTCAAGCTCCAATGAAAGAGATGAGAGAGGGAGGCTTGACACACAAATTTATGAGTTTATAAGATATTCTACCAACATTTATGCAAGCTTAACTACAATAAAGACAAATGGAAGCAAACTAAAAAAAATGAATTGAAATGTAAGCATACTAGCTAAAATTCATAAAGCAAACTAGCTACAATGACATAAAAATAAGCATGAATACACAATAGAGACTAAGGCCAATGGATTGGGCCCTAACCCACAAGCATAGCCCTATGAAGCCAAATCAGTGAAGGACAATCTAAATACTCATCTTATTGCAGAAAATAGTCTCATTACATAATCATAAAAGTCTTAAAAAACTTTTACAATAGCTAAGAGTCTATTAGCTTCCTTCAAAGTTCGAATCCTAATGAGCTCTTGCTCAACCCAATTTAACCTAGAGGGTAGCTACAAACCACTCCCTAAAAAGTAGGTGATGTGTCCTCTTTTAATGCAAGAGAAGTGGAGCTTTTGTGCACTTGATCTCCCACTTGCTTGGATGCCTTTGATTTTGAGCCGTTGAAGGGAATCTCGAGGATCCCTTATCTACCTTTGGGAGTTAAGGAGGTGGAAAATCCCCCTAGAATCTCTCCTTGCTGTCTAATCCAAGCTTTAATTGCAAAATATTCATCAGAAGTGAAATATCTTCATGATTATTATGCATTTAACCCATATTAGGTATTCAAAGTATGACAAGCCTTAATCACCAGCTACACTAGCAACATAAGACCATAATATAATTTAAATGTGAGAAAGAGCGACTTAATAAGGCTAAAAAGGTGACAATTAACCCCTCTAATTATACCTAATAATGGAGCTCATCATTAGCCCCTTACCAAATGGTTTCTCATCCTCTGAGTAACTTAGTCCTCCTTCTGCATCTCCTTCAAAGCTTTAATGGACCCTCTAAATTCCCAAGGAAGAAGTGTGGGAGTACCTTCAGGAGATTAAATGCCATCATTCTTTTCTACTTCCTCCCATTCTCTATTCTACTCATCTTGGTTTTTCCCATCACTCAGTCCCAATAGCAAGGGTGGACCGAGTTTCAAACCAAGCCACTTAATCTTCCTGGTCTGCATGGCCCTCTTGTATAGTGGTTCCCTTTCTAGAGCACTTCTCAATCTCTCTTGTGTGTGGTATTCCATGTTTCTGAGACTGTGAGGAAGGCTATTCCATCTCCTTTGACTAGCCATTATGCATTCATCTCCCAACAACCTAGAAATATCATCAAAATGGACCATGGCTTGTGCTTGTGTGCTGAGGTACTTTGAATCTACAAGTGCATCAACCTTTTCTATATTGAGATGGTTGTTGATGACTCCCCTAAGGCTTAATAGTTCTTCCCTAATGTGTAGAGGCTCCCTGTTTTCTCTCCTCATGGCCCTCCTTAATTCTTGTGCTCTAGCTTCCTCATTAACTATATAAGAGGCTAATTCCATTAACTGCATGTCTCCCATCCTAGTATTAGGGTCCCAAATGTTCAAGTATGTCAACACAAGATTGTGCATGTAGAATGCTTCCATCTTTTCCTTGTTTGTCATACTTGAATAGTTGCAAAAGTTAATTAATTTTCTACAGTTCTGAAAAGGTAAGGATCCATGAGAGGCTAGTGTCCTGATTTGAAATAGGAGCCACTGTTATTTAAGTTATACTACATAGGATTTTGATGGGTATATATTTTTAATGGATTCCATGCACAAATATGCCATGGTGGCCATTTGTTTGTCTTTTTGTTGAAGCTGATATTTCAATCTTGCATTCTCTACTTGGGCTTCTTGAAGCTTCTCTTTCAACATGGATTCTCTTAGCCTATCATAAAAAAGATCACTTCCCAACTCAGTCACTTTTTGCGGCATGACCGTTATGTCATGCACACCTTTGGTTGTAGCAATCTTCATCCAATGATGAGTGTGTGCCCTCTCCTCTTCCAACTAATAGAATAAATATACTGTAAAATTATAAGGAATCAATATACCCCCTTCAATAAATGTATAGTAGGGGCTGAGATTTGGCTGAGGATTAGGGTGTGACACTATTGATACATCTTTGGAGACAGGTTTTGGTGAGGTAGGCTCCTCCTTTTCATCTTTCTCTTCCTCCCCTTTGGCATCTTTCCCTTCATCTTTTTATTTTTCCTCAAATTCTTGGGCCTCTTGCCCACCCATAGGTGTCTTTTCTCCCTCATCTAATGCTTATTTCTCTGATTCTGGGCCTCCTAGAGTTTCATGTAGCAAAGGTAGAATTTCCTGTAGAAAAATCTGTTTTGCCTATGGAAAACCCTCTCTTGCTTGTTTTCCTTTTTTTTTTCTATCTTTTGAGGGTCTGTGGGGGTTGGAAGATGTGAGGGGATGCCAAACTTGCTGAATGTATTCCTATGTAGGTCACATGGGTCCTCACATATGAGGTGGCATATTGAACCTTTCCTTCTTCTATCCTTATTTCATCATCCTTCTTGGGTGACTCCTCAATGGTAATAGGACTTTTAGTTCGAGTCTGTGTTGTCCCCTGCCTCACCCTTTAGCTCTTCCGAGTCCTGAAATACATTAGTTTTTTTCTCTTCCTCTTTGATTTCACTGGTGTGCTCAAAGTGGTAGGGTAGAAGCCACTTCCTGATCTGTTATCTCTAGTGATATACTTGTGTGTTGAGGAGAGGTATCAATGCCTAGCATAGGGTAAAATATTTCCTTATCCTTTGTCTTATCTTCCTTCTTCCCCTTAGTCTCTTCCTTCTCTATTTCATTTCCCTCTTTTTCTTTTTCTTTATATGGTTCTAATATATTTTTGTTTTTAGTTTCAACCTCCATCTCTTCTTCTTCTTCCTCATCTTCAGCCTCCTCTTCTTCTTCTTCTGCGTCCCTCTCTCTAAGACTAGAGGTAGAGATTTTTCTTGTTTAGGTGGCTATGAACGCTTCCGTATCCATGTCTATGAATGAGGACCAAGACGTAGGGAGGTTTAATCTTCTCAGACGTCACTCATTATCAGTTTGATAAGGCCATGATGAGCCAAATGTCGATATTTACTTTCCCTCAAATTCTTGATCATGTATGTTATTTAGTTCAAGAGAAAATGAGGGATGCTCAATATTTGTTCTAGAGGGGGTTCTCCTTGAAATCTAAGTTAATTCAACAACCTGAAATGGTGTCCATAGACTACACTAAGCCTGCTTTTACATGAAATGAATTTCATGATATAGAAGGCCACTTCATCCCAGGGGTATGGAAGGATTTCTCTCCTCACTCCATTATTCTCCTCAATGAACTCTTCTCCTCGCAAAAATAATCTTTTCTTGGCTATAGTGCTTGGCATCCTTTCCTTAATCAACTTGAATCCTAAGGGAAAGGTGGTGATTTTTTTCATTAGTTTAGGTGAAAGTGTGATAGGTAGGCCCCTAGCCATAATAGTGGCTCTCTCCCTTAAGTGTGATTGCAGAGCCACTAAAAAATATTGAGCTATATCCTCATCAAAACCCTTCAGAAGCTCGAAGAAACCTATCCATTGGTGGTTCTTGAAAATCTCCATTACTTGAGGATGCAGTCTTATTATTTTAATATTAGTGGGACTCATTATATTAAACCCCCCTCCCATTTTTATGGTTATGATAGGATGGTGGTAGGATGGTTTTTTTTTTCCAGAGTTACTTTTGAATAGGTCTTGGAGATTATGCTCTTAAACAAATTCAAATTTCACCATTTAATTCCAAAATTAAGAATGACTGTGTGTAAATTTCATGGAGAAATTTCAATTCTAGAGGGTGGCAACCACTTACCTCCGTCCTTTGGTGTTTTTTCTTGGGAGATGGTGGCCTTAGGAAGTAATTTCACTGAAAGGTGACCCTATTTTTCTCTCCTTATCCATGTTGATATTCCTGTGTAGTTTCCTGTATCACTTCACTATTTCCTGTAGCACGAGGGTGCATGCAAGCTTGGACTTAGCCTTCAAATATGCTCTTCCATTTGATGGATCCTCTGATTTTCTATGCTCCTACTACTCTAGAAATTCTCAACAGAGTGGGTATAATGAGCCAGATCTTACCTTTATGGTGTTTTCAACCGAATTTGGGGCGGGGTGTTGACTTGTACTTGGCAGGAGTTTTCCTCTTTGGGGTTGTTGGTCCAACTCTATTTAATCATTGCCCCAGCCTCAGAGTCACCTCCTTGTCCTTGTTCACTCCCCCTTGATTGATTTGACTTTCTCAGGTGGCATGTACACTTAAATTTTCATTCAGTTTAACTTTACGAATGTGGAAAAGTTAATTGGCCACCTTTTTGCCTTTTAAGCCTGTAAACCTTGACATTAAAATATTTTGATCATTATGAGTTCATAGTGAGAGGTGAAGGGCCATACCTGAGCCTACCTAGTTCTGGTGTGTTGAAGACATGATCTAGTGCATGGAGATGGAGTTTGGTGTTGTAGACATGATCTTTCTCTTGCTATGTTTTTATTTTATTTTTTATTTTCTGAGTGAGCAGCATGTTTTATGAGTGAGCTACTTGTTTTCTGAGTGAGTTTCTTAACCTTTTATTTGTCTTTTCTTCTTGCATGTGTTGCATGGAGGTCCTCAGGTGCCTTACCCGATGTGTTCACTTTCTTGGAGTATGTTGGTGGTCCTATGAAGCCATCTGCTTCAACTTATCTTCAGATTTTGTCCTTGTTGTGCCATACAAATAATTTCTACAGGAAACTTTCCAACTTCCTGTAGCAACCTTATTTTTGCTTGTTGGGGCTCCATATTTCTTAGGGATGAAATGAAATGGTTTATGGAGGTTAGGGATGAAGTGATGGAATGAGTAAGGGGAGAGGTCTCATGCCAAGGTATAAATTATTCATCTGCTAGTGGTGCAACATAGGGTTTAGAGAGTGAATCCTTGTGCACGAAGTGAAGTGACGGTTAGGAGTGGTAGGTATAGGAAAAAAATAAATTATCACATTTTTTTTAAAGTTTAGAAACATTTGAGATAGCTTATTTCGTCAAAAACAAGTTTTCTGTAGCATTTATAGGGTTTCATGCAGTGCTACAGGAATCATGTAGTTGCTAGAATTTCTTATAGCAATTACAGTCAGAGGAAAAATGGAATTTTCTGCCTCAATGGAATTTTATGCCTACTTGTGAGGTGAAATGAATGAATGTATACATATTGGAGTGGTCCATGGAGTGTGTAAGTAGAGGAGAGGAATAAGTGAGAAAAAATTTCTCCTTTGGTTCCAAAAACCATCTTTTATCAATAATCTACAAAAAAAAAGTGAGTGTATAGGTATCATTTTTCTTTTTTTCTTTTTGTTTCTTTTCTTTCTCTTTTTTTCGAAGGAAGGTGGGCTACCTCCATATAGGTTATAAAACCACAAGCCTGCCTTGGGTGCCTCTAGGAGGTTTTCACTGAACGATATTTTATTCTTTGTTATTTCCCTTTATTTTTCTCCAGGATTTCCTCATGGAGGTTTTCAACCTTGGTGTTGGCCTTGGGCGCCTTAGAGAGGTTTTCACCCATGCCTCTTTATTTATTTATTTTTCTTTTTTTTAAGGAGGGGAAGGTGCTGGAAACTATGGAG
Source organism: Pinus albicaulis (assembly GCA_034641835.2). Taxonomy (NCBI): domain Eukaryota; kingdom Viridiplantae; phylum Streptophyta; class Pinopsida; order Pinales; family Pinaceae; genus Pinus; species Pinus albicaulis. The sequence goes on from CM076581.1 coordinate 734,709,948, forward strand.
TCTCTAATGACATACAACTCCCTGTTTATGGAATTTATAAATTCATCCTTAAACAAGGGCTTTTTGTAAACTTTGAGCCTGTAACCATTGAAAAGTAGGGGAATCCCCTCCTCATATATGGTCCTAAAATGAAGTCTGCCATTATCATAAAAAAATTCCACTTTGTAGGTTCCTAGCCATCTTGTCATCGGTTTTCTTTTGAAATACTTGAACCTTGAGTCATACAACAACACCTAATCTCCTTCTTGAAAGGTCTTCTCCTTAATGCGGTTATCATGCCAGGCCTTCCTTTGCAACTAAATCACTTCTGTGTGAAGGAGTTCTTGCATCTTGAACTCATCCAACCATTTAATTGCTACAAAATTTCTTGTTGGGCATTTGTTATATCAAGGTATAACTCAGCTACCATCCTTAAGGTGTTGAACTCAAATTTAATTGAAAGCATAACTTTCTTCCCATAGACCAAGTCATAAGGAGTCAAACCTATTGTTGTTTTCCAAGTAGTGTTGTAGGCCTAGGTAGCTTCTACCAATTTGTCCGCCCAAATTTTTTTTCTGACGCTCACAACCTTGGTGAGGATATTCTCCAAGGCTTTGTTGGTCACTTCCACTTGGCCATTTTATTGAGGGTGGTAGGTAGTGGAAGTCTTATGCTTTATCTTGTACATCCTCAGAATATTCTCCATGAGATGAGATGTGAATTGTGCCCCCTAATCAGTGACTACCTCTCTGGGGTATCCAAATTTGTAGAACACATTCTCTCTCAGAAATTCTGCTACCTTATCCTCGGTTGCTACCTTTACATATTTTTTTCAGCCCATTTTTTTAGGTAGTCAATGCAAATTATAATGTACTTTTTCTTCCCAGATGGTGGTTCAATGGGTCCAATGAATTCGATTCCCCACTTGTCAAATGGATCTAGAGCCACCTAAGGGTGAAAAGGCATCTCATCCCTATGTGTATGTTTCCCTATCCTTTGGCACTGGTCACACCTTATAATGTATCTTCTAGCACCCTAGTAAAGGGTAGGCCAATAGTAACATGCCTGCAAAGCTTTGAAGGTTGTCCTTTTTGAAAAAAAGTGGCCTTCACAAGGGCTATCATGATATGAAAAGAGGATTTCAAAAACTTCTTCCTCCATCACAAATCTCCTGAGAATTTGGTCAGGGCCCAACTTGAACAAATTTCCCCCAATCCAGGTGAAAGGGGCACTTTTTATGATGATCTTTCTCTTCTCCTTGGATGAGAGGTTCAGAGGGAACTTTTTAGAAACCAAGTAGTTAGCTATGTCATCAAACCATGGAGAGAGTGCTAATATTGCAAATATGCGTTCATCCGGGAGCTTTTCATCCACCATTCCTTCTTCATCTACATGTAGAGCTAACCTCGATAAAAAAAATCTGCAACAACATTCTCCTTTCTTGGTTTATCGACAATGGTTAGGTAAAACTGTTGTAATAATAATAACCATCTAATTATTCTAGCATTAGCATCAGGTTTGTTCATTAAATATTTGAGGGATGCATGGTCAGTGTGTACAAAGGTCTGATAACCATTGATATATTGTCTAAATTTGTTTAAATCATGGACAATGGCTAAAATTTCCTTCTCTGTGACAGTATAGTTGAGTTCGGCCTTGGAAAATTTCTTACTGATTAAATAGATTGCATAAGGTAATTTGTCTTCTAACTGCCCCAAGGCTTCCCACACGAATTTTTCTGATGCATATCTATGGATGTGGAAAGGCAGAGTCCAATTTTGACCTCAGATAATGAGGACAATAGTTAACTTTCCCTTACTGAGCTCAAAAGCTTCTTGACATAGACAGGACCAGGTAAACTTAGAGTATTTGGCCAAATAACCAAATTGTGGTGAAGCCAAATTGCTGAAATCTTTGATAAACCTTCTATAGCAGCCAACTAAACCTAAGAAACTCCTGACATCTCTCTGCTTTTGAGGAGCAAGTACCCTTTTGATGATGGTAATTTTGTTCAGGTTCACCTGTATTCCTATTTGGGAGATTGAGTGGCCTAATACTGATCTTTATTTCTTCAAGAATTCACACTTTTCTGGGCTTAGGGAGAGATGCATCTCAATGCACCTTCTCAGCACTTTTCCCAAATTGGAGAGACCTTCTTGGAAGTCATCCCCATAGAGTGTGAAGTTTTCCATGTAGATTTCAATCAAGTCATGGAATTTCTCGGAGAAAATTCTTACGACAACTCTTTGGAAGGTAGATGGGGCATTGCACAACCCAAATGGTAGGACTCTGTAAGTGAAGTACCCCAAGAACATGTGAAATTATTCTTGGCTTGGTATTTAGGGATAATTTGGATCTGGTTATACCAACTGAACCCATCTAAGAAAGAACAAAACTTCTTTCCCACAAGTACATCCAGGACTTTACCTATAAAGGGAAAAGGTAAATGGTCCTTCTTGGTGGCTTTGTTGAGTTCCTGATAATCAACACAAATTTTCCATTTTCCATTCTTCTTCAGGACTAGGACAGGAGGAGATACCCATTCACTGTCTACTATAGGATGAATGAAACCTGCATCCAAATTTTTTTATAGTTCTTCCTTGACTTTGTCTTTTAGTGCTGGGTTCATTTTCCTTTGGGGTTGGCATACAAGATTGCATCCTTATTTAATGTAAATATGATATGTGCACACTGAGGGATGCACCCCTTTCATGTCCTTATAGTCCCAAGAAAATTCATCTATGTTTTCTGAGAGGTTTGAGTTAATTTTTAGAGATTTCGATGGGCCAAATTCCATAGCCTTGGTGGTTTCATCGGTTTAATAAACTAAGTGTAGTTCCATACGAGGGTGGCTTTCAGATTCTTTGACTAGGTTTTCAAGCGAGTTGTCAGTGGGGGACTGGTTCTCAATGATTTGGTCGATGAATTCATCTTAATCAAGCCGCCCCCCTCTAAGAATAATATCTATGGTGCAAATGGGGTAGGGCATAGTTGTGTATACTTCATATTCTTCTTCTTCATCCTATAACCATATAGGTAGGTCATGGTCAATGGAAGGTTGGGCTGGAGGATATAATATCAGTTGTTTAGATAAGGGTCCATTCTTAATAGTCATGTTTCTGGCAGGAAAGATGATATAAGCATCGACAGTGGCTAACCAAGGTCTCCCTAGAATGAGAGGATATCCATTAAACTTGGTTTCTGGCTGGAGAACCAAGAAATCTGTAGGATACTCCCTAGAGTCAATTGAAACCATAACATCCTCAACAATTCCTTCCAGAGTTACTGTGGACCGATCTGCAAGTTGTAGAACCATTATGGTTTTCCTAAAAGTCCCTTGGAGGTTGAGTTTAAGCATAGTTTCCTCGGTCATTACATTGATGGTAGCCCTGAGATCAATCAGAGTATTGGGGACTATGACACCATCTATTTTCACATCTACAATTGGACTACTAGGGTCCAGGTACTTTTGGAATATCACCCTTCCCAACATTAATTCGGATAGTTGTCCTACTACATTAATGGTGGTGGCATCTTTCTTATTTCTATCAATTTTCTTGAAGAAATTTTCCTTGATGAGCCTATTTTGAATAGGGACATCCTTAATGGCCTGGAGAACGAGTGTTTTTACACACAAATTTTTCAGTTCTCCCAGAAGTTAGGTCTCCTCTAGGGTGTGCTGACTAGAGTGGATCAAGCATTGGGGAAAAGGAGGTTGTTGGATCTAAGTGTTACTTTCTTCATTTTCTTTCTCAACCTCCATAGGTGGAGATGGGGGATGGTTGTCCAGGAGTACTATTACTGACCTAAGATTAATCTCCTGTATATCCACAACATAGGTTGGATAGGATGTCTCTCCACTGTAAACCTATTGTGCATGTATGTTTTTCATGTTCGAATTGGGCTGTGCAGGAATCTAGGGAAAATTTGGTGGAGAAAAATGCATAAGATGGGGTTTAGGTTGGGGTGGAGGCATTAGAGTAGGTGGTTGATTATGTTGAGGCATCCACCCTTGTGATGGGTTGTTACACCAAGGTGGTTGAGGAACATACTTTTGAAATGGTTGGTTCACTGGATGAGGATGATATGTAGGGTTGTAAGGCCAAGTAGGATGTGTAGGCCAGGATGGAGGAGTGGGGGTGTACCAAGATTGCATAGGTGAATTCTAATTGTTGTGTTAATTGGAATAAGGTGCACCTTGCATACCCTGCTGATATGACCGAGGGCCTTGAGGCCTTCTCTGGTTGATGAAACATAGTTTCTCTGGTCCTACTTCCTCACCTTGATATACAAATTTGAGTCCAGGTAAGGAGGGACACTTATCTGTGGCATGATTCTCCTCATAGACTAAGAAAGCATCTATGAAATTTAATGGAAATTCATTCTGAGGGTGTTTTCTGGTGCATATAGAGCATTGTTTCCAAGTATTTCTTCTTCCTCTTGTTTCTTCTTGATCTTCACTGTGTCCAATTGAAAAGTAAATGTGTGCAACATCTCACTCTTGAAGTCCTCCAACATATTCCCAATCTCATGCTTGATGGAGGTGGAAGAGCAAGGGGTATTGGTCATACTTTGGCTAGCTTTGCCTTTCTTCCTAGCTGCCCTATAATGGTTCCTGAAGAAAATTTTGATTGTCTCATAAGGCAACTGGTAGATATATCATCCTGATAAAATATTGAGGGTTTCTATCACCTCCTCCTCGATCCCTCGGAGAAGTACTAGTTTAAGTGATCCAGGATCAAGGGTGCAGTTGGCTCTTTTATAATTGTTGGAACATGGTCCCATAGCTACGTTTTGATATGTTCCAATGTTTGGTTTTGATATATTTTTGTATTAATTGGTCTTACACAGGGGCTTTGGGGCAGGTCAAAGCCCCCACTGTATTGTAATGGGTCAAAGGGTAGACCTAGAGTCACCACAGGATAGCGCAGGCTATGATGATATAAATAGATAGATAGTTTGAGTCTAGAAGTAAGTAATATTGATGCTACGTATGAACTTTTGAGATCTATTTTGGTAGTTTTGGGTATGGACTCCTGCTGGTTATGTACATGGAGATCATTAGTCCTGCTGTGTGTGGACCCCGCTGGCTATATGTGCGGGCTATGACATGGGTTTGTAACTTGGTTTTGGATGTTAATAAACATGAAATCTATTGAAGTATATCTATGTTATCTGAACTGGTTGTGTTATTCCTGAAGTACCTCTGCGTTATTTGAATAAGCTGTGATTGTATCTACGATATATGAATTAGCTACAATTGTGTTATTCTGTGGTGATAATTGCTGATTCACACGTGGATGCGAAGGCATTGTTGAGATTTGCCTAATAATAGTAGATTTGTTTATTTTTACATGATGTTATACTGTTAAGGGCTTGGTAATAAGATGGTTCCTGTGCGAACTCGATAGAACTCAATGAGATCTACCTTAATTACCCACTCTCTCCCAGGGTGCAGAAACCTGGTTCTAGCACCCACCCATACTACTTTGGGTGAGACTTTGGCCTGCGAAAATAGGTCATTGCCAAAAGGGCCAGTAGTATAGGTGGTTTTTGGAAAAACTTAAATCCGAACCTAGGTTAGGACCCCTCAAGCCAACAAAAGGTTCTGTTGCCGGGACTGGGAGAATTTTGAGAGAGAGATCAAGTATTGCCATGAGGCCGTTGGAGACCTAAGAAATTGGAGCTCAAAGACTGGTCAAAAAACAGATTCAGGAATTTTTTGTAAAAGAGAATCACAGCACAAAGCTAACAGCTGAGAAGTGGAAGAAAAAATATATTTTCACAGAAGTATATGAAATTTTCTTCGTGAATTTTACGCACGAGCTCTAGGAGTGGCTAGCAAGGCTAGTAGAATTCCAGACGTGTTGGAAATACGATCAAGTAACACAGTGGACTCTGGAATTTATTCAACAGTTGGAGAAGGCTGATAACACAATCACCTGAACTATAGATCATTGGGTGGATAGTGTGCTAGGAGGATTTGTAACAGAATTTGCAGTCGATCAGTTTTTATCCTACTCTGAGGTGGAGCGGAGGTTCTTCAAAGGATTTTGAGGTAAGTTCTTGCGAAAATTGCCGCTACTAATTAACAATATTACTGTGCAAAAAGGTCATTTTGTGCAGCCACACTAAATGAATGACCTCTGATCAGAGTGAAAGTAAAACATGAAGTGGTAAGTACTACCAAGTCAACCGAGAAGGGGATAGATCCATCTACAGCCCATTAAGAGAGCCAGTTGCACACACAGGAACTAGTCCTCCAGATACACCATCATCGAGTCTGCATAAGGGCAAGAAATCCCCTACACTTCAGCCACTATCGGAAGAAGATATGGCCACACAAATATAGCTGCCCACCTTCAAGGGTGTAGGAGACGAAGACATGGACTGATTTTGGCTCGTAGCATAATCAGTATGGACTGCATAGAATTTTTCTAGAGATGCTGTAAAAAGCATGAAACTATCCCTCGCCTTTGAAGGAAGGGCCCTAGATTGATTCATGGGGTACGTAGGCCAACATGCAGATCCATCGATACAAGAGATTAAGAATGCTTTAAAACAACAGTTTTGGAAGCCTAAGTCCTATGCTCAACTGGTGGTTGACTTGAAAGACTTTAGGCAAGGACCCACTGAGTCGGTATGAGAGGTTGATCAATGGATAAAGAAGGTTATCAGAGATGGGGAATTTAAGTATGAGGATAGACAACACAAGGAATGGTTCATTGCCATGCTATTACCTCACTTACACGGACCTATGGGTCAGCAATCGATTGAGACACAAGAGAAAGCCTTGGATATTGGTATGAAGCTAGAAGTTATACCAAGAGACAATGCCCAGTTTGGGGTACAACAGATCTAGGGACAGCTAGAGGCAATGCACCTTGAAATCTAGAATTTGCGGAAAGAGCGAGGAAAAGAAGCCAGCCCAAACGTATGGTGCATAAGATGCAAGGTGTCAGGCCACATCAAGGATCACTTCCCTCTACTGTTGGAATACATGCAGGCTAGGGGACCCAACCCATTGCACCCTAAAGAGGCTGCAAGACCAAGCAGTACCACGTTATGGTGTGCTGACTATTGTGTAGCTGGACTACATGATACCAACCATCGCCCCCGTCTTGGTGCCTATGTTCCAGAGTTGAAGCAACAATGGTGCCGATTCTACTCATCTGTGGGACATGACAAACACAACTTCCGAACGTATGACTTAATGATAGACCGAGGAAACCTGTACAGGGTGTAGGCTTACCCTTCTTCACCACTATCTCCCTTGGGATGAGGAGGCTCCCCCGCTAGAGGCCGGGGGGGGGGGAAGAGGTGGAAGCGCAGGTCGGGGAAGAGGGAAATTGATCTGTTATAATTGTGGAGAAGTAGAGCACTTCACAAGGGATTGTCTGAACCTTGAACGAAAATCTTGCATATATTGTAGACAATTGGATCATGTGATCGAAGATTGTCCAGTACTGATAGAGAAAATGCAAGAAAAACAACAGACGCCAAAGCATAATGTGCAAAGGGTTAAGGCAGAACCATGCGATGAGGGACCCAGTATTAATGTCATAACGCGTAGCGACATGGCTACTGGAGGAGCCGAGGAAAGAATTGCGGCTGAACCCCTTATCCGAAAAGCTGATATCAAAAAGTAAAACTTGGAACTAAAGAAGGAGAAAGAAGCCTTCATAGAAGATCGCAAAGAATTTACCAAGGATGAGGCATCTACTTCTAAGGCTCCAACAAACCTAAAAGCGGATGACAAAGTTAAACCATTCCTATAGGCATGTATGAAGTTGCTACAAAACTAGAAGGCAATAGAAGATCTTCAAGCACTGATAGACGGATGCGTAGAAAAAACTAACCCTCCAACATAAGTTAAAGATGTTCACAAACTTTACAAGCATAAGAAACGCACTGGTCGAGAAATGCATCTAACTGCGCACATTGGCGATTATGAAATGGATCAGGTCATCCTGGATCTGGGATCCAATGGAAATGTCTTGCCCAAAAAAACGTGGAAGAGGATGGGAGAAACTAAGCTGGAATGTTCTACTATACAGCTGTGCATGGCTAACCAACAAAATATCATACTGTTGGGGAGACTATCAAAGATTATGGTAGATATCGCAGGGGTTAAGGTATACACAGATCTTTAGCTAATTCAAATTGTAGAGGATGCAGACCCTTATCCTACGCTCCTAGGACTGGATTGGGCTATAGACATGGGAGGCATTATCAACTTGAAGAAAAGGAGCATGGTTTTTGAGAATGAGGGTACGAGAGTAATAGTCCCTCTAGACCCAACGAAAGGAGAAAGGTATACAAAACCTATGTGCGAAGAAGATGACGTGGATCATATCTATAAACTAACTGCCTGGGACAAGGATTGGATTAATCTTATGGCTAATGGCATGCTTTGCTGGGAGAAGGATAGTGAATGCCTCTCTAACTCCGATGGGGAGATCAAAAATTGGCAAAATCAGTTACATGACGTATCTGTGCTACAGTGTCTTAGGATCACGAAGAGCTTCTAGTGTATCTCCTTAGAGGTAAGAGAACTGCCTTACTTTGATGGTTATGGTATTATTAGGTATTTTCTTAGAGCATTCTAAGTAGAAGTTCCGAGGGAGTGAAGAATGTGAGCGCTTAACCTAGCCATGTGTGTGACCCCTACGCGGTGGTGGGAAACTCATAAGGGGACGTTTTACGATTGGGAGGAATGTCGCAATATGATGATCCTACAGTTTGAACCTACAATTCACCTATGCATGGATAATTTCCTTGGCCAAGGGGACCCATGCAAGCACTTGGCCACATGGATGGAGGTGTCGTGCGAAAGGAACAGGGATGAATGGGTCCACCTGTTCATTCATGCCTTGGGACCAATCCCCACTGCATGGTATTTGGATGCATAGCTACATCAGCGCACCCGCCACTAGGAGACCATGAAGGACAATTTTTTGGGGATGTTAGGGTTGATAGGTGGAACCGAGGCATTAGACAAAGCCTTGGAGGACATATATGCCCTAGTATTTGATGAATCACACCCTCATGTGGAATATGGGGCACCAGCTTGGGATACGCAGATGCAGGATATTGCTAACTGCCGCAATCTATCAATGGAGGAATGTGAGAAAGACCTACAAAATATCAGTATCCCAGAATTAGAGGGTGAATGCACAGTTGCTGGACCCCCACTACAGACCGTCGATGTGACCAAGCCTCTTAAGCTAAGGGATGTCAACATTGGAACAAAATAATAAACTAAGCTAGCTAATATTGGGGACTACTAGGATGACGATACTATTGGAAAAGTCATGGAACTTCTCATGGAGTACCAGTACTTGTTTCCTATGAAATTCTTAGAACTTAAGAGTATTATAGGGGACCTAGGGGTCATGCACATCACTTTAAAATCAGATGCACGCCCTGTCAAGCAGTGACCTTACCGCTTGAACCTCAAGTGTAAGCAGAAATTTAGGGAAGAAATTGACAAAATGCCAACCGTAGGTATCATCGAACCAGTAGAGCAGTCAGATTAGGTAAGCCCTATGGTGGTCTAAGAGAAAAATACTAAAGGAGAAACAATAATATGCATAGACCTGCACAAGCTGAATGATGCTTGCGTACATGATCCCTTCCCTACGCCATTCTCTGATGAAATCCTTGATAGTGTGGGAGGGAAGGAAGCATACTCGTTCACTGACAGGTTTTTTGGCTACCATTAGATGAGGATCACACTGAAGATCGCAGCAAAACTACGTTCACCACATAATGGGTATCTTTCTAGTACACCGTCATGCCATTTGGGCACAAAAATGCCCCTGCCATATTTTCTCAAGTAGTGGTCGCAGTATTCAAGGAGATCATTCACAAGTTCTTGGAGGTATACTTTGATGATTGGGAAATATTTCGATTGGTAAAGAAGCACGTCTCGAACCTGCGCATGATGTTGGATGCCTGTATAAAGTACCATATTTCCATAAATATTAAGTAGTACATATTCTATGTACCTTTCGGGATCTTGTTAGGCCACATAGTCTGTCAACAGGGACTAATGGTTGACCCTGCCAAGGTAGAAGTTATCATCAACTTAGTAGTCCCTACAACTGAGAAACATCTGTGCTCCATCCACAGGCACACAGGCTACTATAGGAAGTTTATTCAAGGGTATGCACTGATCACGACACCCATGGTGAAGTTGCTAAAGAAGGACATTTCATTTTTTTGGGACGCGGAGTGTTAGAAGAGTTTTGAGCTACTAAAAAAAAATATGGTCTCTGCACCATTACTCATATTTCCTAACTGGGTGAAGGTTTTCCATGTCCATGTAGATGCTTCAGCAGTCGCCCTTGGAGCTGTCCTTACGTAGCCCGGGGAGGGGGACATTGACCACCTGGTTGCATTTGCTAGTAGAAAAATCTCTACTGTGGAACGTAACTACTCCACTACTGAACGCGAGGAGTTAGCCATTGTGTATGCCCTGCAGAAATACCAGAATTATCTGCTCGTAGGGCACTTCAATATGTTCATGGATCACTCAGCTTTGAAGTACCTAGTCAATAAGCATGTGTTGGGGGGAAATATTTGCCGATGGTTATTGCTATTCCAAGGATATGATTTTGAGATCATTGTGAAGCTGGGGAAACTAAATGTTGGACCAAACCACTTGTCCCAAATCGAGAGTGGTGAAGAACTGACCAACCTAGAGGAAGGATTGCCCGATGCGCATATTTTTTCTATTAAGGTGGTTGATGCACACTTTGCCAATATTATTCAATTATTAACTATGGGGATGGCACCTGCAGAATATTCAGTACAACAGAAAAAAGAGCTAGTAACCTGTGCAACAGACTTTACCATCATAGCGAGCCAATTATATAAGCTGGGAGCTAATGAGGTACTACGAAGATACGTTCTGGAGCATGAAATACAAGCCATTTTAGAAGAAGCCCACGTAGGCATAGCAGGAGGTCATTACGCAGGAAAAGTGACGATGCAGAAAATCTTACGAGCTAGGTTGTGGTGGCCCACACTACATAGTGACTCTTAGGAATATTGCAAATCCTGCGACACATGAAAAAAGACAGGAAGATCGTCACACAGGGATGAAATTTCCTTACAACCACAGATGGCTCTGCAGGCGTTCGATAATTGGACAATCAACTATGTTGGGCCCATCAACCCACCAGGTAAGAAGACAGGTGCCTGCTACATCATCACTGCAACTGATTATGTAACCAGATGGGCGGAGGCAAAATATGTGAAGGATAGTACTACAAATACTACTGCGCACTTTATTTTTGAACATATTATAACTAGGTTTGGCTATCCGAAGATCTTGATGAGCGATAGAGGTACATATTTTGTTAATGAAACAATACAACCTTTGACTGAAGAATTTCGAATCCACCATGCAAAAAGTACCCCATATCATCCACAGGAAAATGGAATGGTAGAATATTTTACCAAAATTCTAGAATAGGCACTGACCAAGATCTGTAATGTCGATCGAAGCGATTGGGAAGTGCACATCCCGTCGGTCCTTTGGCCCTATCGGACCACGTGCAAGAAATTGATTGGGAAAACACCGTTTCGGATGGTTTATGGAAAGGAGGCCATTATTCCCATGTAGTATATCATTCCTAGCTTGTGAATCGCAGCCTTTATGAACATGGTGGAGCCTGATATCATGGAGGAACGCTTAGCGTAGCTAGTCGCCTTGGAGGAAGATCGATTCATTGCTAACTTTCATCAGCAAGTTCAGAAGGCCCAGGAAAAAGCATGGCATGATAGACATATTCGGCAGAAGGTATTTTCGGAAGGAAAATTGGTCCTTCTATATGATAGCTAGTTTGTGAAACACCCGGGGAAGTTCCATCAACACTGGCTGGGCCCCTATATGGTAAAGGGAATCACTAATGGAGGAGTTGTTCGGTTAGCTACATTGCGTGGTGATCTTGTACCAGGATATGTTAATGGAAGCTGGTTGAAGCCCTATCAGGACTCCTCCATGCCAATCAAATGGCTATATGGCTAGAGTAGCTGTATTGGGAGGAATATGCGCAGGCACGAGGAAAAACGCAGGCAGGCCCGTTATACACGCAGGGGTCGACTACAGGTCAGGAAGCCCAGGGAGGTGCGCTGGGAGTGCAGGGGTCAACCACAACTCAGGAAGCCTGGGGAGGTGCGCTGGGAGCCCAGTGGTAATACATGGCTACGAAAAATAGCCATTGGAACAATACCGTTGGGTAAAAAGCCAAATTTACCGTTGGAAGGAGTGGGCAGTAGGCAATTAATGCGGCGATTTCTGAATATTTTTTACCATTTCCTTGATGGTAAGTTTCAACTAAGTTTCATCCAGCCGTTGTTCACTCTTCAACACTATAGATGGAGGAGGGCATGTCCGAATTGGGTTTCACATATCCTAAAAATCTTGTGCCTTGAAAATTTTTGTAACTGTTGTGATCTGTTCATGTCTGGGCGTGCTACCCCCTTTGATAGTAGCAACACCGACTTCATCTTCTGAGCGAGAATGACTGTGAACAATCTCGCTGAATCATTGTAGACCATGGCCTCTACTGAGAGAGAATCCGATGAAGTATTGGAGGTCACCCCTGAAGTCGAAGAAGTCATGTCCACACCAACCAAGGGGAAGCAGGTGGAGAAAAAGAAGAGTAAAGGGAAAGTCCAGGAGCAAGGGTAGGGGAGGGTAATGAATTGGGTGAGGGGAAGTCATGCACCTTCCCTCGAAATATGCAATCTCCCTGAACGGTGCTAAGGCACACTCGCCTAACCCGGCGAAGCAACCTATGTATGCTCAGGAAGAAGCTCGACTCGCTACCCCAACCACTTGGCTACTACCATATGTTCAACCCCAAAGGCCCTCGGTGTGCACGCCCAAGAATCTTGAGGGTCTGCGCGCCTATCTGCAAATTCCGCTAATTCCGAGTGAAGTCCCCATAATTGGAGAAGAATTTGATAAGCCCTCCTCAATTAAGTTCAACGATCACGAACTTGCCAATCTAGAGGCCTTCCCAAAATTAGCGCCTGAGTTGTATCTTGAAAGAGTATTGGAGGAAGATTTTCTAAGGGCCATACCAGTTCCGTGGGCATGTGGGTTAGAAGGATTTGGATTACTAAACTTGCTGCGGATACCTCACTTTAGCCGATACAATGTAACTGACCAAGTTGTGCGACAACTACTAGCCCTGATCCATGACAGTAGCTTGTGGATCCAGGACTGCATTCCCATCGATGCTGCCCTAATTCACCACATTACTGGTCTCCCCATGGAGGGGCCATATCCCATGGAGCGTGTCAACAAGAAGTATGATCAACAGATCACTGACAAGGTGCGAGAAGACTACGATGTCAAGCGAAACACCATAGGGTTCATAATCAACACCATTGACGACCCTGGAGTGCACATGGGTACCCTGCTTCTGCCTTGTAAAATGATGCGAAAGTGTGTAAGGCCATGACTGTCCCCGCCTATGTGATTCAACTTGCTGGCCACTGTGAAAAGGGGGTCTTCTTTAACTAGTCGCAGTTCCTCTACAATGAGTTTCTGGAAAACATGTGCGAGGCCCAGGATCATGGGAAGCCATTCTGCTACTCTTGGTTGTTGCTCCTAATTGCATTGGCCACATGGGAAGCCCCGAAGGATTGGTCCTCCATGAGCTTGAACCAGACATGTGTGAGGGGGCACGATACACAAACTTATGGGATTCAAATTATGAGCAGTGTATTAAGGAAAACAAAGTATTTTGGGTACTATTTCAGAGCGTGTTCATAGCAGCAATTCACTCTCGGCCACACTTGTCACTGACGGTCTACAAAAAATATAAGAGCATCGCAACATTCCAGGTGACGATGCACAACATGTAGATTCGGGGCCGTAAGGATCCAACTTGGATGTCGCTACCTTACATGGTTGCTGATGAGGAAATCGACTAGCTCATCGCCACTTGGCCACCACGCTAGAAATTGAGATTTAAATCGATCACGGTTGACAGTGATGGTACAAGAACAGTCCCGAAGACCCCACCCCCCTGATACTGCCAAGAATTTCGAAGGTCATGGTCTAGAAGGCTCCACCAGGATGAAGGGTCCCCCGGATACAATGCAGGGCATGGAGTAGGAATGGTAGTAGCACTTGGAAACTGAGGGTTTGGATGCACAGGGTGCTGGTTCCCCGCATGGCATAAAACGGACAATTGAACCTCTCAAGGGCCCATGAACGAAACGATAGGCTACTAGGCCTAGTAGGAAGCTTGAGGTTACCTTAACCAAGGAAGATTTGGAGAAAATCGCAGATGTGGTCGCCCTTGCTTCAGAAGACAGATGGCTTGCCTTGGAGGAACAACAGAAGGCCACAGTCACCGCATTACAGTCTGAGCTCCAAGCTCTTCAGCTCAAGGTTGATACCCTACAGACGAGCATGGGTCAAGCAAGGCTACCTCCACCAACCACCATTGAGTTGATCTCCAGAACCGAGAGCCACCTTTTCCCCCTGCCAAGCACAACAATCACTCTAATTCCTCCTGTCTTATGTGCGCAAGTCCAGGCTTGCACAAAAGTACATCTGGACTTGGCCCAGATTTTGCACAAGCCGCTGCAGGTTCTCCACACATCCCTCTTCGAGAAAATCCAGCACAAAGACCACTGGGTGTAGCAGCAGCTAAGTACATCCAAGTAGACAATCATAGAAAATTCTACTGAGGCATCCTAGGCACATGTCGTGTGCATCCTTGCCATCGCACAACATACCAAGTTGGATTGTCTGATCAACAGACTCTGCGCAAATGTGATTAAAGACATCCCGGCCTCTACCACCCTTAGGCCAAGATTGAGGGACTCATTGTAGCCTCGAAAGCTTCTCAGACCAAGATCCCAACTGTTAAGACTGAGATGGAGCAGCATATTGTTGCGTTAAAAGCTAATTTGCAGCTGGAAACTCCTCTTGAGTTACGCACCTAGAGAGCTATGATGATCATAGAAGCCATGAACACCATTACAACTCAGATTTCTCAGGGCGCAGAATTGCTCGAGACAGCTATGCAGCTATGGTCTAAGGTGCAACGCGACCCTCTCCTGCACGAAATTACCCAAGAACTATGCCAAAAGGAAGAAGAATTCGAGAAAATGGAGGCTATAATGCCCACTCTGATCCCAGCTCAACACCTGGCACGTATGTGAGCCATCCATGTGAACAGAGATGACCTGGAAGGGCTTCGACACAAGGAGAAGGTTTTGAGTGACCACCTCAAACCATGGGCTGATGAAGCCCTCAATATCTCTCAGGACTTGGATGTTGCGGTCAAAAAGCTAAATCAGACCCTGGAAAGTGTCACCGCTGCTACTGAAGGCCCAACTTCGCAGAAGTTGGTGGAAATTATGCAAAACGCTACCGCGCAGAGTGAAAGAGTGTTTACCCCTCTGATCGATGCCATTAATCAGCTCCAAGAAAATATGCAAACCCCATGACTGCTGTGACTCAGGACGAGTCACAAGATTGTGTTGGGGGCTTATTGGAGCAGGGTCCCCTAGTTGTGTTTTGATATTTTCCAACGCTGAATTTTTGATATATTTTTGTAGTAATTGGTCTGGAATAGGGGCTTCGGGGTGGGTCAAAGCCCCCAATGTATTGTAATGGGTCAAAGGGTAGACCTAGAGTCCACAAACCATGGTTTTCAGACCAAGGGATAATGCAGGATATGATGATATAAATAGATAGATAGTTTGAGTCTAGAAGGGTGCAGAAACCTAGTTCTAGCACCCACCCATACTTCTTCGGGTGAGACTTTGGCCTATGAAAGTAGGTCATTTCCGAAAGGGCTAGTAGTATAGGGGTTTGTTGGCAAACCTTAAATCCGAACCTGGGTCAGGACCCCTCAAGCCAACAATAATTTAACTAGAACCTCTCTTCATATTCCTCTAGGGATTCATCAAGCCCTAGAGTCATCTTGAATATTTCCTCTTTAGTTTCCTTGGACCTACAGTAGTCCCCATACTTTTTTTTTAAGGCCTCTTGCATCTGTGCCCAGGTAGTGATTTTGTTGCCAGGTGGACCCATGAATGAGTGAAAGGCTACATACTTAAGGGTAGATGCTAATAGCTTCAGATTTTGATCATTCGAGGCATATTCATAGGTCCTACAGACAACAGAAAATTCAAACATGAATGTGTCAGGGTGCTAAGAGGTAAGTCCATGGAAATGGGGAAGGGATGAGGGGTTGATTTTATTCATTTTAGTTTCCCATCTGCCTCTCTAATGAGAATAGGTGAAGCAGGTTCCTCTAGTGAAACAAGTTCTTCTTCTTCTCCAATAGGTTCTTCAAAAATTTCAAAAGGCTCACCTATGGTGTGTTCAACTTCATAGTCATTGAAGAAGAGTGAAGGGTGACAATGTGGGGATGTGAGGGATTTTCGTAAAAAATTTCCTTGAGTATCCCTACTCATATGAGGCATGAAAATTAGATTTTTTTGTATTTTTTCAATATTTTTGAAACAAGATGTAAAATTAAAGCAGAAAAGAATGGTAAAATAGAATCAAAGCATCTACTAGACACCTCCCCGACAACGACGCCAAAAAGTGGTGAGCCCTAGTATTGCACAAATAATTTTGCAACTGTAAGAGGCTACTCTACTTTACTTTATCAACCCGAGGTTCATATAAACTTGGAGGTGACAGTGCTATATACACATCAATTGCATTCTACTCATGTCATCCTCTTCTGAGTCCTACGAAATGGTGCTATTTCTAGGGTTTTTGAGTGAAGTCTGTCACACTAATTATTTAGACCTAGAACTACAAGTGACTGAAAACCATTGTTTGGTCTCAACCTAGTCTCCTAAATTGAGTTCATTTAATTGTCAACTAGGGTTGGTAAACTGTTGAAGTGAAGTGCACTGTATGTGCCTAGGTGTTTGTCTCTTAATGCGTTTTGTTTAGTTTTTTATGATGTTTTTGGTCTTTTGGTGGTTTTTATGTTCACAAGGAAAATGACTAGAAAGCTAGTGGAAAGAAGCTACTAGTTTAAAAACAGAGTGAAGCCTAATTGGTTGATGACAAATGACAAATGAAAATGCAAACACTGAAACAGAATCAAACCTAAACTATGACTAAGCAGAATACCAAGTTTGATAATGACTTCAAGGAAATGAATCAAAACATAAACTTAACTTGTCCAATTCTTTCATCAAAGGTATTTTGGGAGAGCTTGAGAAGTGGTCATCTAAGTATACAAATTCTCCTAACTAAACAATTAAACAATCAGCTTATAATGAGACAACATTTTATCCATGATTAAAGATTTCTGAAAACATATTTGGAGGAAAACATTGGTACCATCATAAGATCTCTACTCTAAGACTAGTTCCTAACTCTATTATGCAACTTAGTTTAACATTACTAAACCTTACTCAAGAGTTATAGATTTCTTTTTAAAGTAGTCTTTTGAGAAAAGGCTTTGTTTATGAAGTGGTAAAGAAGCTGCAAAAGTACTTCAGGCCTTGAAATGATATTGTCTTCTGTTCATATGGTTATGAATCAATTATAGATTTGGAGCAAGAAGAGGTTTTGTAAATAATGAAGGCCGTATTGTTAAGTTTAACAACTAATGTAATCTAATATGCAGTGGATGACAACTAATTGTGGAGTGAAAATGCAATGAGTTAAGCTAAAACTGAACTTAAGATGTCACTAGTCTAAAACAATGCTGAACTAACAAGCCATTATCAAACTTAAAACAAAATAACAGAGCATGAATTGAATGCAATTTGACTCCGGAGTACCCTAACTAAGTTATCATGCATTAATCTATGGGATTCTACAGCCTATTTTTTCCATCATGATTGGTATTTTGGAAGAGCTTCTTAGAACAATCCTGACTGTACAATTCAGTGCAAATGCAAACATAAAGACTGAAAGCAATTTAAAAACTAAGACATCACAGCTATCTCCTCCCCATCATTATGGTATTTTGGAAGGGCGTTTTAAGAGTAAGATCAGCTATGCTACTTAGTGCAAACAAACAACTGAAACGTTCAGTATCACAGTCATGCCTTAGACATCATAAGGATTTTTTGGAAGAGTTTGCTTAGTATAAGTTCAATTGTGATAGTGAACAAGAGAAATTACAATTAAGTCCTACAACACTATAGCCATTTCCCATTCATTATCATGATCTTTTGGAAGAGTTTCTTCTTTTGGAAAAGTTCTTAGAACAAGTATAACTATAGTGGCTAATGAAATTAACTACGAACTCAAACTTCAAAAACGTAAAAACAACTAAGATACTTATCTAGATTACGAAAGTAAAGCCGTGCAGGAGGCAGGGGCCCTCTACCACCAGACGGAATCTAACTCCAAATCAACTCAATGCGTTCAAACCAATGCTGTCCTTTTCATTAAAGTAGAAATAACTTGAAACAGAGTATTCTTCATTTTCAGAAATATAACATGAAATCTAAGCAAAATCTAGCCTATCTCTCGGTTTCCCAAGTGTTTTTATAACAAATTTACATAACAGAACTTGCAACAATACAGGGATCCTTGTCTTTCCTTATCAAAATCACATTAGGACTCTGAAGATGGCAACGTAAAGAGAAAAAAGACATCTGGACTAAGACAGTCCTATTAGAAGTCTGCTTCCTTAAATGAGTTCCCACGTACCAAAACCACATCCAGAATTCGGTTCTTCCTTCATGGTGAGCAACGAATGATGTGGACATGACGTGGAATATACCCATATGTGGTTTTTCTTGAGAGGACACCTGGAACATGCTTGAACGTGAAGACAACTGCAGAATTTCTGGTTAGCTACGGAATGTCTGCGTTCTGCAGCTAGTTCCAGTCAAAATGCATTATAATGACAAAAATCACAAAACTTAGCAAGTTAGCCATGTTAATCATTCTAAAAGTAATTTTAACTAATTTCATTGATCAATTGGGTCTGGGATAACAATGGAAAAAGGAAAATGAGGTGAAGTAAGATGAAAGAAAGCACAATCTTGGGGCTCAACAACCATTACTCTATTAACCATCAAATGACTAGTGTGAAGCAAGAAAATACATCTAGCTATTCTATAAGGAAATAAATCTGCAATCTAAACTATGGTAAGAAATATAAGCAAACTAGGTATCTTCATGAAGTAAATGACCAAGTTGAAATTGAAAAAAGAAGGCTAATCTACTCACACATTTCTGGGCCAAATGGCTAAACACAATTTGTCTACTTCATGCTTTAACTATCATGCTTTTACTCATGCATCTAATCACGACCTAATTATGCTTGTAAATGCATTGTTTTGTAGTAAGGAGGAGATGGCACTAAGGTGGTTTAGGAAAGTTTTTAACTCATGGATGTATGATTGAAGGTGTCTTGATGGTTTTGGCAGGTCTAGATGAGGTTAATGATGGCTTCTGGGCTTAAGGAGAGGCCCATTAGTGTGGATATTAGTTTTGTATAAGTTTCCTGTAGTGCTACAGGAAAGTCCTTAATTTCTATAGGAAATAGTCTGAGGGCAATCCGATGCCAAAAATGATGGAGAAAAGTATAGGGGAGGTGGAGTGGAGCTATACTTGGATGAATGGAAGGTGGAAAACCCATTTTCCAAGCTCATAACCTCTTGAGAATCTCATCTTGCACTTCTAGGGTCGCTCACGACGTGAAGGTGAAATCTCAAAAATAGGGTTGAAGGAGATTTGATGAGAATAAGGTTGTTTGATGGGTGATAAATAATGCTAAGGTTGTTGGTGGAGTCCTCCTTTGTTGTGCTACTTGAACCTACAAGAAAACTACCTGTTCATGCAACAAACATTGGAAAATCTATAATGAAGGAAATGGAAAATATGAGTTGAATTTGGAAAGAAAACCTACTTAAGAATTCAAATAGAAATCTAACTCAGTATTCTAGACATGTTCATGACACTACAACAACCTAACTATTCTTTCCAAGAAATCATAAACTAAAGAGAAATTTTTGCCTGTGATGAAGATCTGCCCTCCTCATGCTCCCATGAAAGAGATGAGAGAGGCAAGCTTGACACACAAATTTTTGAGTTTATAAGGTATTCTATCAACATTTATGCAAACTTAACTACAACAAGGACAAATTGAAGCAAATTAAAAATAATGAATTCAAATGTAATCAAACTAGCTAAAACTCATAAAGCAAACTAGCTATGATGACATAAAAATAAGCATGAATACACAAGAGAGACTAAGGCCAATGGATTGGGCCCTAACCCACAAGCTTAGCCCTCGAAAACTAAATCAATGAAGGAAAATATGAATACTCATCTTATTGTAGAAAATAGTCTCATTACATAATCATAAAAGTCTCTAAAACCTATTACAAGAGCTAAGAGTCTATTAGCTTCCTTCAAAGTTCGAATCGTAATGAGCTCTTGCTCAACCCTATTTAACCTAGAGTGTAGCTACCAACCGCTCCCGAAAAAGTAGGTGATGTGTCCTCTTTGACTGCAAGAGAAGTGGAGTTTTGGTGCACTTGATCTCCCACTTTCTTGGCTGCCTTTGATTTTGAGTTGTTTGAGGGAATATCAAGGATCCCTTAGTTGCCTTTGGGAGTTAAGGAGGTGGAAAATCCCCCTAGAATCTCTCCTTGTTGTCTACTCTGAGATTTAATTGCAAAATATTCATCAAAAGTGCAATATATTTTTTATTATCTTGCATTTAACCCATATTAGGCATTTGAAGTATGACAAGCCTTAATTACCATCTACATTAGCAACATAAGACCATAATATAATTTAAATGTGAGAAAGAGAGACTTAATAAGGATAATAAGGTGACAATTGACCCCTCCAATTATACCTAATGATGGAGCTCATCAAGTATATGAATTTTCAAGGAGGTTTCTAGAAACTAAAATCCTTGTGGAAACTTGGATTTCAAGTGGTCTTTTTGGAATTATCTATAAAAGTTTGTGGGACCACACGGGACCAAGTGGACCTAGAATTAGGTAGAGGGGAGGGAATTTATCAACCAAGGGCATTCTTGACCTAATTGAGGGGGAGAAAGGGATTAAAGGAGAAATTTTCTTTGAATTTGATGAAATAATCCCAATGAGGTCACCAACCAAGGGACACCTTGTAATATCCCAAAATTGGGACTGCTAGCAAGGCATGCCTGAAAAATGCATTTTTTAGGAATGGATGCTACAGCTCTTGAATTAAGCCCTTGGATCCCTTATATATGAGTATCTAAGTCCTAAATCCAAGAGGAAATTAGAAACCAAGCAAACTAGGTGAGATAAACAAGCCTCTCACACCTAGAATGGCTGGAAAATTCCCAATAATGGACTGCAGCAATATGTAAACACAATTATGGAGCTGTAGAAAGCTACTCATCCATGTAATGTGTCAAGGAACACTTCAGCAGAAATTTTATGTATAGCAGCAAGCATTATGATTCATTTCTTCAACACAAAGTGGGGAAAAGTAGCTATTTTAGCCCTAAAAACGTTAACTTTAGATATTTTCATAAAAATAAGGGTAAAGGAAGGCGGGATCCCTTATCTTAGGTCATAGGAGACTTACATATCAAATTTAAGCCCAAAAAAATGACTCTAGCTATGTTGAACAGATCTACCACTCCTGATATGTCTTAAAAATGCCCAATCCCCATGACTTGACTCAACAGAAAGTAAATGAAGCTTAGACAGCGTGATTTTATGAAGGGTTTGAATACAAAATAGATTGACTATCAGATCTGGAGTTTATTACATGACATCATGAATAAAAATGGAGATTAAGCTCCTTTATACATTACAGAGAATAACCCGGCAAGGGTTTTATAACATCCACTGCATAAAAGTGCAGATCTGTAGATCTAGATCTAAAAAATATATATATATTGTAGCAGTAGTTTACAACTTAGATCTAGAGCAATATATTACATAAACAATTAGATCTGTAGCAGATCCATATGTAAAAATATCTTTATTATACATTCCCCTTGGGGATCTCAACAATACATGAAAGAACAAGAGTAGATCTGAGTTTTAATGCAACAGATGTGTAGAATGCTTCAAAAATTATGAATTAGATACAACAATGAATCAGTTCTGAAACATACATGGATTGGTTGGCCAATCCATGGATCACCATAGTGCAAGGAATACTCCTTTACACGAGAGATCTCTTCTCCAACTGAATGTCGGAGTACCCTGCAACTCTGCAACTGGAAATAACGTAGTCCAGGAGGATAAACTGCGTTGTAGACTTGAAGCACAAATTGGCCTGATGCCAAGATCAAGATCTGAAGCCCAAACTGCTAATACACTCTTCGAGGAGGTTAAAAGACACACTCACTGAGAAGAGGCACTAGTAAAATCTAGATCTAAGCAGATCTAGCCTCCATTTGCTGCAACTCACTGAAATAGGTAAATCCCAACAGGATTTACATTGTTTAAGGGAGATGGAGCTTGGCCAAATGCCTGATAGTGGAAGAGTAGTACAATGCCCTCCAATAGCTACTCAATGGAAGGAGAGAGAATCCCTAAACAAGAAATCCTCACAATTCTCTGCTAAACAGCCAAGAGAATGAGATATGTCTAAACAGACAATATACTCTAAAAATATAATATAATCAACAACCTTCTCTTGAGCCTTCCCCTTCCTTTTATAAGATGAGAGCTTTGGCAAACCCTAAACCACCTTGATGAATTATCTCCTTTCACATGAGGGCCTCCTTCTAGAACTGTGTTGTCCCTCGATGAGGTACATTGTATCTAGACAGTGCTGTGATTTGGTCCTATTGACCCAGTCAATCTCCTCAACCCTTGTTCACATGCAAGTGTATTTTATTGAAACAGCCCTGATTTTCCTCTGTTCACATTGGACATTGATTTATTTGGATATCTTTAGGAGTTTTTATGTTCTCCTTTACATTTTATTCATCAATTAAGAAAATTAACACAAAATGAAATATTCCTATTAGCTTGGGCTAATTAGGAATATTACACACCTAGGGCAAGAAATGGTCCTCGAGCTATGGCTTACAATATATTCAAATTTGGAGGGCCACTAGAGAAACCTCAAGTGCAGTGGTGGACCAAAAATAGAGTTAATTGGATGGTTATCTTGTGATATAAGTGATGCCTTAGGTGACCTATGTAGGCTAGGCCTATAAATAAGGAGAGAAGGTGAGAAAACATGATTTAAGGTGATCACCTATGGAGGACCAGTGCCTAATACTTTAGGGTAAATGGATTCAAGGATGTTTCAATGATTGGAATGGATTCACTTAGTCAAGGAGGCATATAAAATAATTTCACATAGGAATTAGAGAATGGACAATTTCTTCAAGGTATTTACACTTCGATATGCAATATGTGATGACTTGTTGAGATGAAATTTCAACAAAATATCTCTAGGAACATTCACTTAATCAAACATATCTCATTAAATGATGCAACACTATAAAGAGACAAATTTCCACCATTTCACACAAGAAAAGCAACAAATTTCAGACTAGTATAACGAAAATCCCTAACAACATGCATGTGACATAAAAAAAGAGTGACAAAATAAATTAAAAAATAACTTACATGTGAGAAAAAGTATATCTAATCATCATCATATGCCAATATAGGAGCTCCAAGAAAAAAATGAAGATATCCAAACATCAAAATTCATCCATCCATCCTCCAAAATAATAACAAAAATTTCCCAAAAGATAATGATCCAATCCAAGTGATGATGATCCAAATGATTCATATCACTTCTATTTATACACTTCCTAATGAATTCAATTTATATAATTAGGCATAATTTAGCCCCTAGAATAAAATAATGTGCATAATAGCACTAAATTTTGGTGACAATCCCACCAAATAGCTCAATAATACATGAATAAGCCTCTAAATAGGTTCAAATGATCAATAAAGTGAATTGTTGGGCCTTTGAGGAGGCCCAGTGAAGTCCAAAGGGTTCCATGATGTAAGAACAGACTCCCATCATAGTGGACAAGGGGGTGGTCCCTTATTCTCCAAGCAAAAACCTGTTGTGCTCCCAAATAGGTGTGGGGGCATTAGGTAACCCTCATGGGTCTCTAAATGAATTAGAAATTATTGTAGACTATATGTAAGGGATAAAATGATGACATAAGCCCTGCCTCTATAGCGGGGAATAATCCTATAGATCTCAGAACATCTTCTAAGTGTATGGTGCATCTGTGGAGCTGACTAGGAATGGTGAACCATGTGCATCATCCTCATCCAAGAGTGGAATATGAGAAATCAATGAAAATTGTTGGGGATCCATGAAGTCATGTTAGATATGGTGGAGGCCCATGGCTCTCAAGGTTCACCCTAAAAGTTCCAATGTGGCCCTAGGAAGGGCTAGGATCCCATATAAAGAGACTGAGCTCGAAATGACAATCCACCTACAATCCCGCATAAGATCCAATGCGTCCCCTTACTCTCCAATAAAATAAATCATTAGAATAATCAAGTAAAAGAACTTACAAGTCATGTAACTAGTGGGACAATTCATGGTGGCATTCCCTTCCATAGTGGGCTTTGGTATGTATAAGTGTATCCAAGCTCAATCGAGGGTTAGCCAAGGACCCTATTAGGTGGTATCAACTTCTAAAGGGGGTGACATGTATGTGGTATATCCCTCAAATGATAGGTATAAAGTGGTATGATGATGGAACAAAGTGGGGATTAGGGAAAACATCCAAACCACATGTTAAGGAGTAAGGGTAGCTAAAATAAGGGAAGCCCACACCTCGGTATATTAGTGTAGGAAGGAACAAATTATGGTACATGAGTTATTACGACATTTTTTTTTTCCACCATTCTTGATATTAATTTTTCCTTTTATTGATTTTTCTTCATAACTACTGGGGGCTCCAGGGGATAAGAGCATGATGCGTAATATGTAGCAGTGAATACCCCTTTAAGGTGTGGCAATTCATTCCACACAAGGGGTTGGGAAAATCATGGGTTCCTTAATGATAGAGGGGTCTGATATAGGGCCCATAGTAACCAGGGCGATGACCATGGATAAGGGGTAGAGCTCATGTTTTGGATTTTTCCCACATTCTAAATTTCTATGCCCTAACCATATTTTTCATTTTGTGGTAAATTTCGTGTTGAGAGTGGCCAAGTTATGATTTTTCTTTTCTTTTTAGATGCATCAACCTCTGGGACATCATTCCTATCCTAACCCAAGGTGTGGATAAGGGAAGAGGGAGGATAACCCTATGTGGACCCAATGGGAACATATGGATCCAGATGGTAAAATGGATGAATGGGGGCTAAGATGAGTGGAAGGGGAGTGATGTAGGTGGTATCGAGAAGTAGGACCATGCAACCAAAAGCAAAATTTCCATGTAATGCCAACCCAAAAGGATAATGGTCACTAAAATAGTTCCCACAGGACTATGATATAGGGGTAACCACAAATCGGGTAGTGGAGACATGAATAGAAGCCTAACTCATTCTTTCCGTTGAATCCCCCCACCTATCCATGCCCAAAAGTTCCCATGACAAGTAAGGAAAATTTCTCAACTATAGCAATTAAAATCCATACCTTTCGGGTCGGAGGCCCACCTTTAAACATACATTCATGACAAGTGGTTGAGGGACCACATGATCGGCTCAGGTGGCGGGGAAAATAGCACATCAAGATATCTGGTGGCTACAAGGGGTTGTTGGCTGCTGACTAAGGACCATACAAGAGAAATTTTTTCTCCTATATACACTACCCATAGGTGGTGGGTAACAGGTACCTAAATGTCATATATTTTGTTATTATCATAAGAACATGACCCCACTTTAGAGAGACAATTTTCCATGCGTATATGGATTTTTCTTCTAATATTTTCACCTCTAGTTGATATCTTCCTGCTAGATGACATAGTAGATGCTTGGTCAATTTCTTCTACCGTACCTAAAAATTTTCCACCCGACTAAGATATATATGAAAAATACTTGTTTTTTTGAATATCCTAACACTCCATCAAATGAGAGAAACTGTTAGTGAGTGTCATAAGGGATGTTGATAAACGTCTTGACGAAACCACAAGAACATTATAATAGTACAAGTGAGTTACAATGAAGTTCTTTGCATTTAAAATAATCAAGTAATATTTAAAAACCTGAGAACTTGAGAACCTATTCATCCTAACCAATGAACTCACTTGATAACTTAAGAACTAAACATGATAGAATTTAATCTTCCATTACAAAAAATTACCCACATACTTCGGTATTTTCAATAACGTTACTAGTTTCGGTCTTCATAATTTTCGTTTGAATCATGTCATGATGTAATTATTACGCATCTATCAAAATAATAAAGAGAATGATTTTTGTAAATCATGGGTTTCATGCTCAAGTCTCTTTTTCATTAGGTCAAGCATCCATTGAATGCTCCTAGGGTTTTCATGAGTCAAGAGTCCTTGTCATATTGTAAAAGATCCTTTTAGGAATCTTTATCAAGGAAAGAAAAATTATTTTGATATTAGAAATGTCTAGAAGGCTCCCGTTACCAAGTCGGCTAGCCAAAGAAAATTTAGCCTAGACAGGGCTAACAGAGCCTCATGGAAAGGCTATATAAATATGGATCTTCGACCTATTGAGACTCACACGTCAAATTTTGTAATTTTGTAAGTTGTCCTCTACTAGTATTCACATGTGAAAATACACTAGTTTTTTATGGTTTCCTCAGGTCCAAAATTGCAGGAGGGGTTGCAAGTTTACTTGGTGAGCACGAAAGGCTAGAAGAGCCCTCATCTTTAGGAGATATTATTTCACTACACTTGGAGGATTGAAAAATGTCATCATGCAACATATATCATGAACCATAGTTCTCTTTTTCTCATAGTGTATCAAATGAAAATTTGTCCCAAATTGAGTGAGATAATAAAAATGATCACATAATTGGTGTTGATCCTATGGCTTAATTGTCTCAACATGCTCCTATCTATTGGTAAATTTAACTATTTCTGGTCTTCATAATTGTCATTTTCCTTGTGTCATGATGTAATTATTATATATTGATCAAAATAAGAAATAAAATTGTAAAAAGAAGATTGTATAAAGCATGGGTTTCATGCTTGAGTCTTTTTTCAATGGGTCATGCATCCATTGCATGCTTATATGATTGTCGCGAGTCAAAATTTCATTTTCATTATGTAAGTACCCATTTGGGAACTTGTATCAAATAAAAAATAATTTTGAAATTTTGAAATTTTTTTTGCAGTGCTCCCAAGAACATGTCGGCTATCTAGCAGAAGTTGGCCTCACATTGGGCTTAAAGAGCCCTTGGACAGCTATATAAAGTGGAAAAAATTCAACCTCCTTTGAGATACATCACACATGCAATTCATTTCAGAGAAATTACGCGGATAAGAAGAAGTGTGACGTATAAATTAAGAAGAGACATTTTTAGTTCAGGAGCAATATTCCCTAGAAGACATTAAAGGTATGTAACATGCGAAGTTACTATTGAAAGTTGTAACTAGTATTGGTATTCAAAATATTATTTTTCTCATGAAATGGTGTATCTCTTATGTACTTATCAAAGGAAAAAGAAGATTATTTTAAAATAAAATTTATTTATTAAACCATGGGTTTCATGCTTGAAGTTTTTGGTTCCTAGGTCTAAGAACCCATTGAGTGTTCTTTGGCGTTTGTCTTGAATTAAAGCTTATGTCATGATGTAATATACCCGATTGGGATCTTTTATAAAGAAAGAAAATATTATTTTTATGTTTAGAAAAGTCTATAAATACCCCAAGACCTAGTCATCCATCCATGATAAAGTCGGCCTAGAGAGGCCCACTCTAGCCCTTGTGAAGACTATAAATAAGAGGACTTTGAACTCCTCTAGTGGAACACATCTTGGCATTTGATATGCAATAGAAAAGTAGTGAAAGGAGGCTAAAATAAAATAAATCACCTTAGCGAAGAAAAGAAGAATCTCAACAAAAGAAAGAAGTATGATATCCTACTATTATTGGCTTAATTGTGCAAGTTTATGTAATTCATGGGTTACTGCAGGTTCGATTTTTTGGAAAATGAAGTTGTAGACCTAATTGATGAAGTAGAAATTTAGAGAAGTTACATTCTTGGTAAGGTCAACCCTTTTGACTCATTGGAGATCTTGTTTTTGTTCAAGGAATATTGTTTGGTGGCTAGCTTGGTCTTGGGAAGGCCTCGGGATGATTCAAATTCTTAATGCTTTATCTCCTAATAAGGAGAGAGAATTATTGAGCATTTTTAAAATTTTCTATCTTTAAATTTAATAACACATAAAACGTGATCAAATTTTGTCCAAATTTTCATTAGAATTATTGTTTTTGATTGCCACAATTTGAATGTCTATGTGATGCTAGAAAGAAATTCTCATTTCACCTGTGCATTGTACCTAATACTGAGATAGAATAGGTGAGGAGAATTGAAAATTGTATTAAAATTAAATCTATTATATGTTATCTGACTTATGGCTACTTTTCATTTTGGTTACATAGAAAATTCCTAGAAGCCTAAGTTTTTTGTGGGCATGATCCTCATATTATAATATCCCAAAATGGGAACTGTCAGAAAGGCATGACTGGAAAACACATTTTCCAGGAATGGATACTACAAGATTTGAAACCAAGACCTGGATCCCTTAGATTGATGTATCTAAGACTGAAATCCAAGAGGTGGCTCAAAATAAATCCCTCTAGGTCGGTTAAATAGGTCTCCCACACCTAGTTGTTCTCAGAAAGTGCCCGATGAGGGACTGCAACAATGTATGAACATAAAATGGAATAACAACATTATTTTAATGCCATGAACACATGAAGATATGAATAGCCAAAAATGTGTAATATATTAGTAAGTGAGTACAAATTCTTGAGGAAACAATCACTCAAGCAAAGCAATGTAAGCCTCAGCAACACATGTACAAGGAAATGAAGAACTCTGCTATATGTGCATGAACCCAGGCTATAAATATGCAGTCTATGATGGAGAACTGCTGAAAACTAAATAAAATAAGAATATATTGCAATATCAGCTCAAGAAATGTGGGGGAGCAAGATCTCAACCCCTGAAAATAACAATACAGCAATCCCTAAGAGGATTGGCTGAAATATATGTACAAATGGAAAATCTACAAAAATATCAGAGTTGCTAGGTAGCAGCTGCAACTCAGAAAATAGAAATTGATGAAGATAGCTGATGATTCTACATATGATGAATATATCTCATCCAACGGATCTCTCAGGTGAAAGGCTGATCTAATCCCTAAAGATCTCACGCTCCAAAATAGTGGAGCAAGTCCCCACTGCAAATGTGCTCAGAAATAACGCAGTCAAGGAGCTGGACTGCGCTGTAGGAGATAGGAGATGCTTGGCCTGCTGCCAAAGATGTGCAATCAGCTCTGAAACCTTCCACACTAACCTTCTCGAGGAATAGGAGCTCCCTCCTCTGAAATATGAGCTAAGGAATGGTGTTTTGGAACCCTCCACTGCAACACCCAGCAACACTACGTTATACTTCAACAAAAATAATGCAGTGACTGAAGGAAGTGGCTTTGGCCTTGAGCCAAGATGTGGAGACATTAAGTTAAATCCTTCAAGAGGCCTCTCAAGAAGGAGAGGAAATCCTAAACAAGAATCCCTCGTGCTAAACAGCACTGCAACTCAGCTGAACAGCCGGAGACTGCAAATAGTCTTCTAGACCAAAAATCCAATACTCAAAGATGTCTCACTATGGCTACCTTTTCCTCCTTTTATTCAAGTGAATGTCTCTTTGCCATGGACCCCACACATTAGGGTTTCTTCCACAAATAATATTTCTCCCTCTCAAACTACGATGTCTTCCCAAGCAGGCCACACCTCTTAGGCAATGCTGTTGACTTGGTCAAACTTGACCTTGTCCTCATGCAAATTGCCCCTTTTCACACTAGAAGGTGAAAAATAAGCTGCTCCAATGATCCCTTTCACACTTATGAGGGATTTATTCGTACTTATGGGTCTCGTCACCCATTTTATTCATCTCCTAGATGATACAAGAAAAAATTAATATTCCATTTTGCTGCATGCAAATTTTGGAATATTACAGTCCTCCCCTCTCAAAGATTGCTTTTCCTCAAACAAGTGTAAGGATGGACTGAGTTATTTCTCCTCCTCTCTTAGTAGCATCTATGTATGATTATCTCCTCCAACTGAAGTGATGATATCTCATCAATCAAGTCCCCACATTGTCCCTCCTCAGCATGCAAGTTAGCTATCAAGCCATCATCATGTAAAGGTGAAATACTCAAGAGGGTAGAAAAGTGATGTCTAGAGGTCCCCTTGAGGAATAGGATATGAAATATAATGGGAACTATCTCTCCCATATGGATCCTCCATCCCCAAACTATTAGCCATGCAAAATGAATCACCTCCCAACTAGGCAACTCCTGAAAACTGTCATCCACCTTTGGCTCCGGCAAAGTAGGTTGGATGAAAATCTGCACATGGTAGACAAAATAGTCTACCCCAGGCTATCCTCCTCTCCACTTAAGATAATTTTAGAGTGTCTGCTGATCCTGGGCTGCCATAAGGTTTCCCTAAAGTGGAAAGATGAGGACTAGATCTCCAAATATCTCTCCTCCAATGCTGCAAATCATGCTGGCCCAAATATCCCCATATATGATGAGTTGGAAATCATCATCATATGGCATCACATCCATCATATGGCTCACCTCATAAGGAAAGAAATTTGTTGCTCTAGTGGCCATACCATCTCTCATGCTCCCCTTAGAACATGTAGTGAAAAAAATGTGGGAGGATTCTCCCTCAAAGGACACATTCACCCAATGTGTCTTTCTCCCAATCATACTCCTCATAAAGACAAAAAAAATAGAGCCATAGGGAGAAAAAATGAGAATCATACTTGCTACCATGTGTAATAAATGAGAAGGACAATGGTCCCTCAAGTGTAACCAACGTAGCTTGACCCTCAAATGCAATGGAGACTAATAGAATGAGTGGATTTTCAACCACTTGCCTGCTGCTCCAATCTCCTCATAAGTATGGAGGAAGTGAATAATGCATAGTGTAAAGTGAGCATGTCCTCCATAGTACACACCTTCCGCAAGTCCTCCTAGGGAATGGCCATCAATCATGCTCATGGTATCAACTAAACCATGAGGTCTAGAAAAATGAATGTTCCTCCTTGGAGCATCATCTTGCACATGTATGGTTAAGGGATGCATATATACATCATACAAATAATCATGTAAACAACAATGAATGCCCTTACCATATATTATGCTCATACAAAGGGAGTGACTCATAAATGAGTCTCCTCTCATCCTTAAAGAGGAAAAGGGTGGTTTTGCTAACTCCCCCATCTCCATATGATCTATGCATCTCCTCATATGCTGATATATCTCCTTCTCAAAACCCCTCCAAAAAAACCCCTCCATGATGGTGTGGTATGCTCTCATAGAACAAGTTGGACTGAAAAGTAAATCCTCATGAGATTCTTGTAGTAACTTCTCCTTGAGCTTGGAAGCTCTTGACAAGAAGATCCTACAATGATAAAAGATGACCCCATCTCTGACTGAATACTACTCCTAATGCAACTGTCCATCCAATATCCTACAAGTATGAAGATCCTTGGAATACTCCACCAACAGCGGGGAGCTCCAATATGGATCTATCCTCCATAGTGACAGCGCTGATGGTATCTCATGAAGAACACCTGTCATATGGCTGTCCTCTCCTTTGACATCTCCTATGTCAAAAATGCAAGTTGGAAGGCTGTTGTCCTTCCCCTGCTACTTCTTCCATAGCGCAGAGTCTGAAATGTGAGTGGGTAAAAGTGATGTTGAGAGAATGCCTCTCTCCTCCTCGAGTCTACCCAAGACTCTCAGCGTTGTACCAATCTCTCCCAAGGTCCCCACTCTCCTGAAATCAATGAGTGGTGCCTCAACTGGTGAAGCATCCATCCTCCTCTGTTGATCCAGTGGTCTCCTTGGTAAAATTTCTCCATGAAATGAGACAAGATCATCAAAAGGTGACTGTATATATGAATGGAAAAATCTGCCCATGCTCTCACTGTGCAATCCAGTCTCCCTCCTAGGTGTAACAACCTCCAGAAATGGATAGGGATGTGTACACCTCATCTCATGATGCTGGGTCTTCTCCCTACCTCCTCCTTGTGTCTCCATGGTTCCACACCTCCTCAACAATGGCACATGAGTTGTGCCTTGATCTCCACACATGAGATCCTAGGGTCTTCCTTGCAAAGATGCAATAATCCCTCTACTTGAAGCAAGAGCTCCTCCTTCCTCTGCATGAGGCACTAGATAATCTCTAGATGAGACAACTCTGTTGCCCTCAACCTATGCAACATGAATGGGAAACCACTCAATGATTGGATCCCTCTTTGAAAAAGAGATCTCCATGCTTCCTTGCTCAAAGGTGTGAGATTAAAGTATTTCTTCCAGCAAGGTATGGTGCAAGTTTTCAGCCTCCTCCATGGTTTTCTGAAGTGGAATTGCATTTTCATGAAAGGGTTTTGTTTGAGTTCCCTTGTTTATCTCTACCATGTGTGTCTCATGAATCCTTATATCAAATATTTTCACTAATGCCTTAGTGAAACTTGCATAAGATGTAGTGTTTACATTTTTCAAAGAAAAGGATTCAAAGATCCACCAAGCATAGGCGTTACCTCTCAAATGCAGCACTGCAACTCTGATGGCTTCATCCTCCAGCATTTGGCGCTACTGCAAGAAGGTATCTAACTCCTCCACCCAATATTTTCCTTAACATGTAGGTGAACCTTCAAATATAGATAGAAGAAATGTATCCAGCTGCTCTCTTCCCTTCACTTTTATCTTGCAAAACTCTGAAAAACTGAGATGATCTCGGGATTTCTGAGTTTGAGACTCATAATCTGTCAGGAAATCACTAAGAGTTTCCCTCCCAACAACTTCTTCTCTTCTTTCCATCTCTATTCTTGCAATCTTGGGCATGTGACTGCGTTGTGTGTTCTGGTGTGTAGCTGCTTGCTCACACTCCTCATTTGACAATCTAGAGTTTTCTTTAGATTCAAACCCTCTCAGAGATTATTCATACATCTCCTTCCTGATCTTATTGAAATATTCATGAATATTATGTACAGATTTAGGAAGAATATTTCTAAGCTTATCCTCTCTTTCTCCTCCAGAAGATGGATTCTTTTTCCTGCTTATTTCTCTGTCTCCTTTTTGATGAGAATAGGAAGTGCAGGGTTATTCCTCTTCTATTTTCTTATCCTCCTTGAGGAGGCTCTTTATGGATCTGAAATATGATGAGATAAAACCCATCCTCTTCAATATTCTGATCTTATTGGGCTGAGACTTACAGGCTGAGCCAAGAAAGGTGCTCTATACCACTGTAATATCCCAAAATAGGAACTGTCAGCAAGGCATGACTGGAAAATGCATTTTCCAGGAATGGATGTTACAGGATTTGAAACCAAGAGCTAGATCCCTTATATTTATGTATCTAATACTGAAATACAGGAGGTGGCTCAAAATAAATCCATCTAGGTGGGTTAAATAGGTCTACCACACCTAGTTTCTCTCAGAAAGTGCACGATGAGGGACTGCAACAATGTATGAACATACAATGGAATAACGACGTTATTTTAATGACATGAACACATGAAGATATGAATAGCCAAAAAATGTATAATATAGCAGTAAGTAAGTACAAATTCTTGAGGAAACAATCACTGAAGCAAAGCAATGTAAGCCTCAACAACACATGTACAAGGAAATGAAGAACTCTGCTATATATGCATGAACCCAGGCTATGACTGCGAAGTCTATGATGGAGAAATGCTGAAAAATAAATAAAATAGGAAGATATGACAATATCATCTCAAGAAATGTGGGGGAGCAAGCTCTCAACCCCTAAAACTAACAATACAACAATCCTTAAGAGGATTGGATGAAATATATGTACAAATGGAAAATCTGCAGAAATGCCGGAGTTGCTGGGTAGCAGCTGCAACTCAGAAAATAGAAATGGATGAAGATAGATGATGATGCTAAATATTATGAATAAATATCATCCAATATATCTCTCAAGTGAAAGGATGATCTAATCCCTGAAGATCTCACCCTCCAAAATAGTGGAGCAAGTCCCCACTGCAAATGTGCTCAGAAATAATGCAGTCAAGGAGTTGGACTGCACTGTAGGAGATAGGAGATGCTTGGCCTGGTGCCAAAGATGTGAAATAAGCTCTAAAACCTTCCTCACTAACCTTCCCAAGGAATAGGAGCTCCCTCCTCTTAAAGATGAGCCAAGGAATGGTGTTGTGGAACCCTCCACTGCAACACCCAGCAACATTACGTTATACTTCAACAAAAATAATGTAGTGACTGAAGGAAGTGGCTTTGGCCTTGAGCCAAGATGTGGAGAAATGAAGTGCAATCCTTCAAGAGGCCTCTCAAGAAGGAGAGGAAATCCTAAACAGGAATCCCTCATGCTAAACAACACTGCAACTTAGCTGAACAGCCAGAGACTACAAATAGTCTTCTAGACGAAAAATCCAATACTCAAAGATGTCTCACTATGGATGCCTCTTCCTCCTTTTATGAAAGTGAATGTCTCTTTGCCCTTGACCCCACACATTAGGGTTTCTTCCACAAATAATCTTTCTCCCTCTCAAACTGCGTTGTCTTCCCAAGCAAGCCACACCTCTTAGGCAGCGTTGTTGACTTGGTCAAACTTGACGTTGTCCTCATGCAAATTGCCCCTTTTCACACTGGAAGGTGTAAAATAAGATGCTCCAATGATCTGTTTCACACTTATGAGGGATTTATTCCTACTTATGGGTCTCTTCACCCATTTTATTCATCTCCTAGATGATACAAGAAAAAATTAATATTCCATTTCGTTGCATGCAAATTTTGGAATATTACACATACTCATTTTTACAAAGGTACTTACCTTTTACGATTTGATTGTGGGTATCATTTTATCATCCCAAGATGGTTAGTCAAGAGATGACTGATAGAGTATATAAATGAAATTTTTTGGCTTTTTGGATTTCAATTTTGTAACAACTACAAACCCATATTGGGTTTCTTTCTCCATGTCACATAAAATTATTTTAATCGGCCTATTTTTTTAAACTGTTTTGTAAAGGGTTTGTTACTTGAAGTAGGTGTTAGTGTGAATTCTAATCACAAGCGTACGAAAAAAATCTCACTTTTGTTGTGCATAAAAAACAACCCTAATATCAAATGTGTCTGTCAATTTTCTTAGATATGCAATTAGTGATCAGAATAAATGCTACATAAATCTAGAGCTATGCAGTTAAAGACATTAAACAGTAAGAAATAAGAAATAGTTTCTCCATGCATCCAATGAATAAGACAAGAATTTTTAAAGAATTATTTTCTATTATGACACTTGGGAAGGGAACACAAAAAGATGTTACTAGTCCCCCTCAATGGGATGGGTTCTTGTATGTCCTTGGTGCTTCAGATCTAAGATCTCTCTCTCTTGATGGTGTAGAAAACCCAGACAAAAATGGAACCCAAAGGGAGCTCACAAGAAAAATGTAGAAAAATATGACAATGATGGGAGGATCAAATTCAAACCAAAAGTATAGGTCAAGAGTGATCTCTATGCAACAAAAGGTAGTGAATGAATGGAAAAACACTTCTATTTTTAACAAAATATTGAGTTAGTCTAGATATTGGTGCATAATTAAAATATTATTAACCAAATCTAGATCCAACTTTTATGGAATATTTTATTATTTTTGTTGGAGGCAAAAGGAATTTGAATTTGGTCAAATCAATTTATTTAGAAATAATAAATAAATAAATGATTTATTTATTATTTTAAGAATGTGATTAAGAAATAATTAAATAAATAGGGATTTATTCAATTATTTATAAATGATTTAGTCAAATTTAACAAGAAATATTATTTAAATAATGTTTTAAATAATTATTCCTAGGAAATAATAAGATAAATAATGATTTATCTAATTAATTTTCCTGTTTTGAGTTAAATATGACCAGGAATATTAATTAAATAGCGGTTTAACTAATTATCCCTCGAGGAAAATCAAACAAATAAGGATTTATTCAATTATTCCTCATGGGGTTTCCTGTTCAGAACAAAAACAACTTAATAAATTATGGGTTATTAAGTTATTTTTCATAGTGAAAGCAATTTTACTATGGTAAAATTGGTCTTACATGGTGTACTTTATTCCATCTAATAATAACACATTAGATGACCAAAATTTGGTGTAATAGATTTCCCCCCAACGTGCAAGTGTTAGGAGCTAATCGTATGACTGAAGTACGTTGTAAGATCTCAATCAATGGACACCAAAGGGGAGTCAGAGAGAGAGAAATATAAGGCAAACTTGAGTGCGAGAGGACAAGACCCTGAGGAGGCAAGAATTACAGGTGTGACAAATCTCTTTAATGAGTGAGTACCTGTTCTACATGAGGCGGGGGAGGAATACCTATGCCCGCCAAGATAACAAAGTACAAAGAATAATGATGCATCCAGCTTACATGGGACTGAACTATATAGTATATGCTGGCATAAACATGGGCCAGATAAAAAATACGATAATGGATTTCACATACATACTATGCCTGGGACAACATCTAGGACTTATATAATAATATCTGAGTACATGGACTTATATAATAATATCTAAGTACATTAGATATAAGTACAACCAAAGAGGCCCTGTAAAACAAGGAAGGGCTCTAAAAATCTAAATGATACATGAAAACTTAAAAGGTGTTGCAAGCGGCTGGGGTCGGAACCATCAAATATACAGAGCTACATCCAAGGCTGTAGTAGAGAGGTCATCTAGGTATGTGGGGGGCCACCTGAAGGGCCACGCGCTCATGAGGTCTGAAACATCTCACACACACCCGGGAATCATTGGTACAATCTGTTGCATCACTGAACCATCAAGTATACGGATCTTGATCATGCCACGAGGAGATGGAACTGAGAAACAATGAAGTCAAAGGGAAATAAAGGATCCCTTTTCTTGATCTGAGGCACCAAAAAAGAGTAGAAGCTGGAACCAAGGTACACTGCCCTCGAGACTTGTCTTCTGGAATGAATAAGCTGATATCGAGAGAAGGAGGTCCACCATAGGTGAGGAAATGAGGAATCCTCAACTAAGGTACAATGGATAATATTAGAGCGACTGATAGATTGACACCAGGGATGATGGTGGAATGGGGGGTACTAAGTAGCGAGATGAATAATTCCCTTGTTAGAGCATAAAGGGCATGGATGACATGGCATCTACTGACTCAACTCTGGAGGGGATAGGCATAGTATGACTGAGGGCAAAAATGTGCGACATGAGAGAGGGCCAAAGCAATGAAGGATGGAAGACTGTGGTGGGTGACAAAGGGACTAAGGATAGACTTCATGGATGTGATGATGACTCAACTTGGATGCTCTAAAAAAGGGTGACTCAATGATGTTGCCACACAGGATAGGCCCAGTGGGGACCATAAAAACATGAGTACAAGATGGTTACTCATGATGAAAATTGACACGAGCGTGGACAAGTAGGAAGGCAAGGTGGTGCCCCAAGTACAAGTGTTGCAAGTAAAGAAATTCAATTTTGAGAAGCGGTGAAGTGACCCTTCTTGGAAAAATGCATCCGAATGAAGTATCAAATCACCAAAAAATAAAGGATACCTATTTGAGAGCTCGGTGAAAGCTTTCCAATGGTGTTGACGGTTTTTCAAAATGAGCTATAGTTTGGTCACAGGTGATGAAAAAAATCTAGGGTTTTTGTTTTAATAGGGCATTTTCCCTCCAATTTGATTCATTTGCAAGTGTAGCTGTAGTGAATGTAGAGAGGAGAAAATTCCCTAAATATTGCGGCGATCATAGCGGACAAACCGACCTTTGGAATCGAGATCTGTCAGTTGCAGGTAAGAGGCCTAACCATACTCTTTCAATTCAGTGGAATAAAATTTCAGATTAGGCACCCAGAGCTCAGAAACGGATCGGGCCACACTTTTTGGGGTTTGTTCTGCAACTTGGGTAGCGAGTACTGGGCAAACAAATGCGACCTATAAGAGAAAGGGGGTTTTAGTGCTATTTTTTGGCTGAGAGATGGGATTTTATGATTATGATGCATTCTTTCCTTTCTTTATGCTGAAAAACATGATGGTTTTGTGTAGGTATGGCAGAGTTTAGGATCAACTGGAGAGAGAGAGAGAGACCTGGATGCATTACATACCGAGGTTCAATGGGATCATGTAGTTCATGCTACATTGGCCAGGATTTGGGTCATCAAATTGTTGAGAACCCACTGATGAGGGTAGGAGAGAACTTGCTTTTCTAAGGATGGACTTAATGCTTCTTGGAAGGATGATCCTGTTGAAGAATCAAGGTAAGAAAAGAATACAAGAATGAACTACTAGAGAAGGTGTAGAATCATCCCCGCCCATGAAGTCAGACAGACGGACCAAGTGGTAAACATGGTATCACACAAAGTAGAATATATGAAGATAGGGTATCAAACATCTGCGATATATGCATGCTCGCTAGAGAGGCGGGTAGGTGCAACTATCCAAGGAATGGGAAGAAAATCGACCATACCTAGATTGATGGGGTCTAGGCCGAGACTTATGGTAATCATATGAGAAGATGGCCAGGGGTGCCATCATACCCCAAAGCATGGGATACTGTC
Organism: Pinus albicaulis; assembly: GCA_034641835.2. NCBI lineage: Eukaryota > Viridiplantae > Streptophyta > Pinopsida > Pinales > Pinaceae > Pinus > Pinus albicaulis. The sequence continues at coordinate 734,748,648 of CM076581.1, forward strand.
CCCAAGCATATGTGATGGAGGGGACTGATCTAGTATGCAAAGGTGGGTATGATTCCCCTATCCAGAGGAGTTTATGGAGTGCCATATATGGTGTCCTATACCAAAGAGTGTCTTTGGAGATAATGAACTGGTGCTCACTGAGAAAATATAGAGGTTGGTCAACAACAATGTCTAAGGATCTGGGTTGCTTATGTAGGATGAAAGGATCATGACGGGGATCATCCCTAGAGTGATTTGAAGTGATATGGGACTCTAGAGGTTCTTATAAATGGGGAAGAATAATGGTACTAGAGTCAGCACGACCAGATGCACTAGGAGGGTTGTAAATAATTGCTTCTCTTGGACTCTCATATATGTGTGCCCCCTTACCTAGAAATTGGGTGCCAATGTAATGGCCACAAGGTGTATGTGGTTCAAATTCATGGGTTCGAGGTAAGGGGGGATAGATAAAGTCGGGGGTGGTGATTGCTTCCATAATGTCATAATCGAAAGAGAAGATGGGCTGACTGGTGAAAGAAAGACCATGTGGTGCGACGAAGCTACGTGACTCATCATCATGAGAAGAGAGGTTCACATGCGCATCATCATGGGGTGTGATGGAATAACAAGCAGATAAATAATCCACTGATATTGAGCCCAAGGTGATCGCTGAATGGAGGCCAGGAGAAACAAAAGGAGAAGTCCCAAAGGGGTCTTCCACCGTGGATCTCATAAATGATGATAGGTAGAGAATGGTGGCCTAAGGCTCCATCATCTCGACATTGGGAGGGGGAATGTAAATGGGAGCAGAGGGGTCCTCCGATTCACCCGAAGCATAACGCGCAAGTAAAGGAGAGGTGGGATCATGGTGGTAGGTCTCGTACTGGCGAACTACATCCAAAGAGGTGTGGTAGTCTGCAAGGCAGGGACAGAGGTGAGTATAGTGGCCATGGAGATCACATCAAGAACAGGGGTGGTTTTTGTGCACAGTCTTGGGTTTACTGGATGCATTCGGTAAAGTAACAGGGGCTTCGGGGACCTTAGACTCAGGAAATGTGACATTGACCATGGGCTTGATACGAGGCAATTCAGGACGATTATGGGCGGTATGACCAACAACATCACACAAAGCACACGGGGTGAGGGGGGGGGGGGTACGCTTTGGAGGCTAAGGAGGAGTAGGGGTTCTCTCGGCAGCCTTGTCCTTAGGCTCCTTTTTGTAGGCTTTGACCCCCTCACCCGAGGCTTTCGCAACAGGAGTAGATTCATGTTGAGGTGGATGAGGCATAGAAGCAGAGGGAGGGGTCATGGCGACCAGTTGGACCGGAGTCAAAGTTGTATAAAATTTTGGCTGACCAGGCAGGATATTGGCTGGGGGATCAATGTACTAGACTGGGATCCCCAGGGTCATGTTAGGAAGAGACAAGGTAGCCATAACAGGTACCGAAAATACTCCGGGAGGGAGAGCAAGAAAGGATATCTGACCGGAGGGGTAATGGCCAGGTGGGAGAACTTCGAGATGGTTAAGGCCAGGGGGAAATATTCTAGGGGATATATAGGATCATCAGCATCAGCTACATATGAGGGGATGTGAGAAGGAGGCCCTAAAGGCTGAGTCGAAAAACTAGGAGTAGGTTGCGAAGGGCGGGGTTGCTGGCTAGCCGAACCAGTCCATTTGAGGTTAGAATAAGACCATTGCATCATGAAAACATTTGATGAGCTAGGGTTAGAGATGAGAGGGGGGAGACCAAAGAAAGAACCAAGAAAAGAGGAATATTTATAGACTCCGAGTGATACACTGGTCGGAGGTTTGACTATTTGTAATTGGCCACTAAAGAGTTAATGGACTCTAGAGATGTCTGAGACTTCAGTTCGTAATATGTTAATTGATCGATGGTGAAGATATTTCCATTGTGAGGAAAGCACATATTTCAGTGAACTACAGATGGGACAACAAACATCGCATAAGTGTAGCTATGACCCAATATAATGTTGTAGTCTAAGGGGGCATCAATGACCTCAATGTCAATACAAATAGTCTTGCCCGGAAGAGTAATAAGAAAATTGTGAAACATGCCAAGGGGCTGAGAAGAGTGGCCATCCCACGCATGGAGGAAGATAGTGGAAGGGGATAAATCAGGAGATTCGATTTGCTTCCAAATAGAAGTGGACATCGCACAGGTGGATGCCCCATCGTCAATGATACAATGGGAGACGTTGGCATTCCAGATCTTGACAGGGATTTGGAAGGCGACGGATGCAGGAAGGGGGGGGATGTTCTAACTTGTCAATGTTGAAGACAATAAAATGATCATCTGAAGGATCCACAATGTCCATAGTAGTTGATAGAGATTTTCATTGTGAAGGGCACAACTGGAGGACTTCTAGCATTGACATGGCGGCAGGAGATTGCGCCATGTCATCTACTATACTGTAAGAGTGGGCGGCTTTTCCAAAAGCAACATTTCGGCGTAGTGGTCCCTTGGGGATCTTGGTATGAACCTTTTCCTTAGGCTAAGGGATCAGTAAAGTACCATTGGGCATCAAAAGAGACTCTATGGGACTTGAAGACAGGGGCTCAGTGTCAGACGTAAGGGGGGGCTTATTGTACTGACGGGACCAAGTCTGAAGGTTGAGGTCAGCGGTATTGGGTTGGTCAGAGTTCATCATGAGGATCTAGTAATAAGAGGTACCAGATGGAGGAGGTTGAGGTGTTGCCTGACTTTCTTAGGGTTGGGCAGCCACATATCCTTACTGGGGGAAAGGATTGGTAAACACAGCCAGTTGGATAGGGGAAACATTGGGAGGAACCAAAGGGGAGGCTTGCTGTCCTCGGGATTGTGCTTGAGCTTCCCACATCTGACGCATCTGAGGTAAAAGAGGACAATCATTGGTATAGTGACCATAGACACCACAACAAGAGCAAGGCTTATTCATGTGAATAGGTCTGTCTTGCTTGGGCTGAGTGCCCTTTTTTTGGGTTGTAGTTTTAGATGTATTCCCTTGGGGATTATTCCCAAGATTTCCTGGGGCAGATTTATTTTGGTTTCCATTCCTCTTATTTTTGGAAGTAGGAGGATTAGGTGCACTCTACTGTGCATATACCTGCCCCTGGGGGGGGTGGCTGTTGTTGCAGAGTTTGAGAAGGAAAGGGAGGTTGGGGTGCTAGTGTTGGAGGAGATGGAGCACTAGGCTATGGATATAGATAATAATGAGGTTGGGCAACATTGGGGTAAACAGGTTGTGAAAAATGAGGAGGCATGTCATATCTTGGATACATGATGTCAAGAGGGGGAAAAGTGCTGGAGGAGCTGGTCCCTCCCTGAGGGAAACCATAACCCATGGGAGGATGAGTGTATGGATGTGAAAGGGATCCAATGATACCATTGGTGGCATGGGATGCCCCCAGCGCGTTGGAACCACCAGGTCTAGGGAGATCAGGTAAGACGATATAAACATAACCAAATTGTGCGTAGATCAGGTCATATTTCAATGCAATCTGGAGGGAAACTTCCACAGTCTGAGGGAGGTGATATGCGAAATATTTTCCAATAGCAGACAAAAGGGATCTGAGAAACCAGTCCATGTAGACACGATATTTGAAAGTAGGGGCTCAATATAGGCTCTTTCTTTTGCTCCATTCTTGAATATGATCATATAAGCAGGTAGCAGAAGTTTGATGGAAAGAGGTCAAGAGTTCAGTACCAGTGTCATAGCGAAGGGGAAGCTAGAAGTAAGATAGAAAATCCTTGGCAAGGGTCACAAAAGTAGTATGAGAGGAGGAGGCCTAGTCGACATACCACTTGGAAGCTTCTCCAGTAAGCGTACGCTGGAATAACTGAAGACAGACAAAGTCATCGGTGATAGAGTTAAACAAACACCACATGTGGAAAGAACGAACATGGTTGGTAGGATCTTCTCCATAATTTCCTTCAAACTTGGGGATGTCTGAAGGAAGCCTGGTTGGCATAGCAGGCCAAGCAGGATCATGGTGTATGGGTTCATTAATCAATTGGCTAAAATCGGGAAGGCTTAGGCCTGCCATATAAGGGAGCAAGGGAGCAGCCAGAATAGTTCCTGTTGTGGCACCACTAGTAGCATTTCTAGCGTTAGGTCTTGAACCAGACATGATGAAGGTGAAAGGTCGAGGGGAGCCGGGGATAGAACCAGAAGGGGAACCTGATGAACTAGAATCAGAGTCAGAATGGGGACTAAGTGGAGGATGAACTTGAACCCTACGTGGTGGGGTAAGTCTTCCTAGTAGAAACTGAGGATGAAGGCCTTAGAGTCTCTGGGATAAAAACCTTGGGGGTGCAATGATGGGAAAGATACACAGAACACAATAAGGAAGAGAGGTAAACAAGGATAGGGAGGTGCAGGATCAATTGATTACAATGTTTAAGTCTTGGCCTGGCGGTGTAAACTAGGATCTCTTCACTTAGGGTGTGCGTGTATGTGATAAGTGTGTTAATTTTAACTAAGCCCAAAAGTGTGTAGAGAAAAATGAAAAAATATGTTTTATAACTGTAAATAAAACTGAAAATGACAGTAAAGGAAACTAAATGCGACAGTAAAATAAACAGCTAAACATGCATCAATTTAAAACCAAGGGGGAGGGCTTCCCAACAACTAGTCTATGGGTGGGCGAAATCTAGTCAAAACACACGAAATGTCCAATTGGTCTAAGGTCGGGAGGGACATGGATATAAAGGTCAGATCTACTAGAAAGAGGTGCAGAAAAAAACAAAAAACTAGAGGGAAAAATGCTGCAAAAAGGGTGGCGAAAGGCTATAACCTGAAGGGAAATGAAGGGGACCCCAAAGGAGGACCAAACAAAAATGAAAAGAGGTGTTTTGGATGGATGAATAACTGAACTGAAATGGAACTAAAAGTGTAGGTTCAGATATGAAAAATGACTGAAAACACTGAAATCTTAGAAGACCTACTTCAGCTAAACTCCTCCAAAAAATGTGGAAGCGTACTGAAGCCGTAAGGGGCTTGGTTCTTACTCCGACGAGTAAAAATAAGCAAGTATAGGTCCAATACAAGTGAAGAGGGAGGTCAAACAACCCTGAACAGTGTCTTAGAAAAACCCAGAAAAATCACAGAAAAAATCCCTCAAAAAGTACAGGTCGGAGTTTCTGACTTGTTTTTCGCTGAGGTCGCAGTTTTCAGGCTATTTTCTGCTACTTGAGAGCTGAGGTCGCAATTTTTGGTCCAAAAAGTGTGACCTGCACTTCCGGTTGTTTCAGGGGAAAATTTTAGAAAAATGTGTCATCTTTGTTGCGACTAATACATGTTACCTGCGCAATAGGCCCAGAAACACACGAAAGTTAGAATTTTTTGCTATTTTAGGGTTTTAAAGGTTAAAAACAACATCAAGAAATGAAAAATAAAAAGATGAAGAAAAACCCTAGGGGTTGAAGCAGTTGGTCATGTAGGGATCTGAAAAATGACAACAATCGTAATTATAAACCCTTGTGGAGTCGCCAGTTGTTAGTATGAATTCTAATCGCAAGCATACGAAAAAAATGTCACTTTAGTTGTGCATAACAAACATCCCTAACATCAAAGGTGGCTGTCAATTTCCTTATATCTACAGTTAGTGATTAGAATAAATGCTACAAAAATCTAGATCTATGCAGTTAAATACATTAAATAGCAAGAAATAAGCAAGAGTTGCTCCATGTATCCAATGAACAAGACAAAAAAATTTAGATATCTTTTTTTCTATGACAACTAGGAAGGGAACATAGAAAGATGTTACCAGTCCCCCTCAATGGGATGGGTTCTTGTATGTCCTCAATGTTTCAGATCTAAGAGCTCTCTTTCTTGATGGTGTAGAAAACTCAGACAAAAATGGAACTCAAAGGGAGCTCAGAAGAAAAAAGTAGAAAAATATGATAATGATGGTAGTGAATGAATGGAAAATCCCCTTCTATTTATAACAAAATATTGAGTTAGTCTAGATATTGGTGCATAATTAAAATATTATTAACCAAATCTAGATCCGACTTTTATGGAATATTTTATTATTTTTGTTGGAGGGGAAAGGAATTTGAATTTGGTCAAATCCCTTTATTTAGAAATAATAAATAAATAACTGATTTATTTATTATTTTAAGAATTTCGTTAAGTAATAATTAAATTAATATTGATTTATTGAAGTAATTATAAATGATTTAGTCAAATTTAACAAGGAATATTATTTAAATCATGTTTTAAATAATTATTCCTAGGAAATAATAAGATAATAATTATTTATATAATTAATTTTCATGTTTTGGGTTAAATATGACCAAGAATATTAATTAAACAGTGGTTTAATTAATTATCCCTTGAGGAAAATCAAACAAATAAGGATCTATTCAATTATTCCTCATGGGGTTTCCCGTTTAGACCAGAAACAACTCAATAAATTATGGGTTATTAAGTTATTTTTCATAGTGAAAGAAATTTTACTATGGTAAAATTGGTCTTACATGGTGTACTTTAGTCCATCTAATTGTAACAGGTTAGATGACCAAAAATTGGTGTAACAGTAGGTTTACTTGGGAGAGAAAATTATTCCAATTTATTTCTTGAAAAAAATACAACAATTAAAAGAAATCTATGATGTATCTATTCACATCTATGTTTTTCATTTTATTCTTTTTGTACAAGAAGACATGATCGTTGGTAGTGAAGTGTGTATAGAGAAAACTTTACTTGGTTTTTGCGTAATATTTATGAATCTATTAAGTTGTTATAGGTATGTAAGGTGCACTTGGTCTGTATCAATCGGTAACTCTATATCTCGTATATATTTTTTTATTTCCATGATATTTTTGATAGTGCCTACATGTTATTACACCCACTTAGCTGCAAAGCATGCTCATGTGTGGCTTGATATAGGGAGCTATTATGAGAGTGGGTATTTCCATAGAAGAAGCATATCTACCATGAGTACTAACTTAGGAAGTCATTTTTTTTCTATGCCATTAATGAAGCCATTTCCTCTTGTAAGTGCACAAAATTATAACTCTAAGTTTTTTTTATATAATATAGCATTATTTTTATGATTACTTGGTATATAAAGTCAAGCATTATTAAAAAAAAATGTTGGAATGAAATTTTGTTTTGTTGGAATTAAATGTTCCTTTTACAAACACTTGGGCATTGTAAAATTATCATGTTGTTTATGTACAACCTGGAAAAGCACAAGGTGATATTCAAGTGTAACCTACCAATTATTATAACCATCGCATAGCATGTAACTTCTACCTAAAACAAAAATGTTAAGATTGAAACACCAGAATATGACTTGGTCAAAGACATGAAGATAACTATAGTGAATATTTATCTGTATGAACTAGCAAAACCTACTTAAAAAAAGGGGGAAAAATATTTAAAGCCTTAGAAGCTAGCAAAACTAATATTCATATAGAAAATACTGAAAATAATTCATCCAAAAAAGTAGGTTACCTTGACGTAGCATTGATTGGAGACAAGTCCTCTTCGCATACTCCTCCCTTCAACCTCCCCACATGCTCTATTAAAGAACATTGTCAACATTGCAAGTTGTTTTATAATTTGGTTGAATTGCAATTTTGAGTAATTTTTCAAGTTTATGGAAAAATAATATTGTTAGGGTTTGAAGTAAGATTTGTTGAAGATGTAACTAGTGTTGGTCTTCATAATTATAATGATGTCATGAATAGATGTAATTATTGTGCATGTCAAAAAAAAAAAAAAAAAATATTTATTTGTAAAAAGAAAATTATTTTATTATGAAATGGGTTTCTTTCCCATTGGTTATTTTTCCTAGGTAAGAGCACCCATTGAGTGCTTTAGGGTTGTGTTGTCGTTGCTGCAACACCCTAAAAAATGCCATTACATTCGAATTATGTAGCCTACTTAATTTCCATATCAAGTGTCACCTTGGTTTTCTATTTTGTTTTGTGTTGTTTCATATGTATTAAGTGTTCTTGAATGTTTTCAAGTTTTGTCATATTGACTAGAAAATTTCTATATGAATTTCATGGTCATAACACCTTTTTTGTTGTAAAACGACACTTTCGGGTCACAATCGCACACACTTCGCTGGTTATACATGGGGAATGTGAATAAAGTGGAGTTTTGATGCATATTTATTATTGATAAGCATAATTTTTCTTGATGATTTAGTATGTGTCACATATTCTTTTCTGTTTAGAACTCATCTTGATCACCCCTTGACCAATCATTGAGACTTAGACAAATTTCAGTTGCAAAACGAGCTCATTAATGCTAAGATCACATGAGAGCGCTCCAAAGCCTTGATGGGATACTCTTTGTTTTTCGAAAGAGTGCCCTGCACCCTCCTTTAGAACTGGACACACTTCCAAAGAATGAATCCCCTTCCTTGTTCTAAACTGCCCCCTTCAAAAACCAAGCCTTCCTTTGAGCACACTCCTTTGACCTAAGGGAATGTACCCTCTTTGAGCACACTCCTTCAACATGAAGGAATGCCAATCAACATCCTTGAGTGCATGAGCGCACCCTAAAGGACTTGAGCTCTGCCCTTCAACCTTCCATAATGCGGTATGCACCCTCTTGACCCTTTAAGCACATGAGTGCACTTTGAAGGCATGAAGCGTCAACCTTCAATCTTCAAAATTGTGCCATATGCCCTCTTTGGTCTCTTGAAAACATGAGCGCACTTCAAAGGCATGAAGGTTCATCCATCAACCTACAGACTTGTGCCATGAACCCTCATTTTTTTCCATTGAGCACACTCTTTCGACTCGAAGGAATGCACCCTCCTTGAGAGCACTCCTTCGACCTAAGGGAATGCTCCTTGAGAGAAATCCTTCAACCTAAAGGAATGCACCCTCCTTGAGAGAACTACTATGACCCAAAGGAATGTGCCCTCCTTAATTTATTGAGTGCATGAGTGGACTCCTTAAGTCACGAAGCCTAATCCTTTAGCCTTCAGGAGTGCGGCCTGCACCTTCTTTCTCTCCATTGAGCACACAACGCACTTGGGAAGTTTTAAGCCATCCCCTTTGTCCTTTGGACTTGAAAAATGTGCCCTGCCTTGGCTTTTTTATTCCCTTGAGTGCATGAGCACATGAAGAAGGCTCAAAGCTTCCCTTCTTTAGCCTTGAACCTCTCAAAGTATGCCCATGTGCCTAGAAGCACCTTTGAAACTTTTAAGCGCACCAAAAAGGCATGAACATAAAATATGCATAAAACATGGTATATTAGGGTATTTACAGGTTTCTAGTTGTTCGTTATGGGTGATTGCAAAAGCAGGTATTCTAGGGACCTCATGGAAAGCACACACGAGGAAGATCAGGAAAGAGGATAAAAAAGGAAGCATGAAAAGAACCAAGAACACACTTGAAACTTGATGATCGAAACACCCCAAATATTCCAAGTTTGAATAACCTTTGGAGGGTGAAAGTGCCACGCCCAGGAGATAAAAAAAGAAGAGAAAAGACAGAGTAGAAATCGTGTCACCATTGGAGAAATTCAATGTCATTCGTCACTATCAATCCCAGTCATAAAATATCTTGACATGTCAAGTCTCATCACATGATGATGTGGAAGTCATGATCTATTTTTGTAATCATTATAGAAAAAAATAAAGGGAAGTCCAAGAGTCATATGTACAATATGAAAAGTCACTTAATCATATATGGACAAAATGTCCTTACGATAAGTCCAAAATTCATTAGAAGTTCAAGAGTTGTTTAGAAGTCCAAAGGACACATTAGAAATACAATAGTCATGAGGGTAATTCAAGAGTCATGGGGATATGCAATGTCACCCCCCTTTGTTATAAAATAAGCCTCATAACTCTGGAAATGGGATTTTGGAGGCTTAATCTTTGGAGAGCTAGTCGTGGCTTCTCTACTTGGAATAGGAGAGAAAACTATTCTTTGGAGAAGCAAGAAGTGACTTAATGTTCCACTATTGGAACTAGTGTTCTCCATTTTAATTGATGTACTTGGATATTTCACCTTATAATTGAAGCTCTATGAGCCAACACATTTTCATGCATGTATCAAAAATGTTTTATGATTATTCTTGGGATGTTTACGGTATATGTTGCGTTCATATGTACTGGAGAACTTAAACTATTTTGTTGGCTTTGGCACTTATCTTGTTGAATGTGTGTTGTATTTGCATTAATATTGTTGTGTAAACTATTTATCTAATGAATATTTTCATGCTCTCGCACACCTCTTCTATGATAGTACTATTATTTTCCTATTAGAGACTCACTTTTTTTCTCATGTCATGAAGATTTCCTTTTACATCCTACAATCAACGCTTCACAATGTCACCTTACTTGCTTATTTAAGGATTATGGTGGCCAGGCCGATACTCCAGATGGGGCTCCTACTCCAAATGGCGTGAGGTATAACTGGGACTCCACATCAGGGATACCCCCTGCATCTTGGTGGTATCCAACACCATTAACAGGTTATGAAGAAGAGTCAAATTCAAGGTAATGATGTAAATTCTCTTTAAGGGATCATATATCAAAGAAAGGAAATATATTTTATGTAATAATATTGGTCTAGAATCTACCAAAGGGAAAATTCATCGTAGAAGAGTCCTAATTTAGCCCTCAAGAAGCCTACTAAAAGAGAATCTCAATCTCATTAGTGACATACAATGCACAAATTTTTTTTTCTGATTTGATCAAGAGTGAGAAAGAGGAGGAAAGTAGCTAGGAGGGAAGTGAAGAAAAGGCCTAAGTGGGTTTTGGAAATGTGGACATGTTCATGAACTCATGAAGGGATGATTCATGGTTAAAAATTTGTGTTCAACATAATAAGGGTTCAAAATTCAAATTATTTCCCCTTTATTCATGTTTTTCTTTTCTTTTCTTTTTTTCTTTCCTTTCTATTTCAGAATTCTTAAAATATTAAAAAATAATTTTTATAATACAAAGTAGAGGAAGATGTTCACATTGCAAGAAAACGAGTTCTTAGATACACAAGGGAACATATTCTTAAAATATAGAAAAAAATAAAATGGATAATAATTTCATTGAACATCAAATATATAACTCCCCATTTATGGTAATGGATTCCATGTGTGTGGTTGGAAAATACCAAAAGAAAAAATAAGAAAATGTAAACTAGTAGCAAACATTTGTGCGCAAAATAAAATATTTAAGTGAAATTATGACATCCCACCTTGGGATTTATTATAAGAAGTGAGATAAGAGAATTTCGATCACAATGAAAAATAATTTTAGGAGGGTTCCTAATATTCCCAATAATTACATCTCAGGATGATTTTTAATTAGAAACATGGTGTTAGTCAAGGAAATCCATGATAAAAATTGTATGTTCTTAGATGTGTGTAAAGTTGAGAGATTAAAACATGTACAAATGCACCAACATTGAGTGAGGTTGATATTATGAAAAATTCAGTCCTAAGTTGATATTCTATAGAAATTTTTAATACAACAACATAATTATACCTCTTCATGTAGAGTGCTCTCCTCCAATATATTTCCTCTTGTCCATTTCCTCATAGATCCGAATTTTAGAAGCGTTTTTCATATATGGTAAACTGAATCATTATTTGAAAAACATTTTGAAGTTGTTCTCACACTTGAGAAAGGAAGAAATCAAGTTTGAGTTCATTGAAGGCCTTATAAACCTAGTTGAAAGGGGAGTCGAGTCTTATATTCCAAATTGTAGGCATAAATATATTTCAGAGGGTTTGGTTTGAAGTTTTATTCAATTAGAGAGGAAGCTCAAACTCCTCCATCATGTTATGGGAATAAGTATTATGTGAAAGGCTAGCAAGCAGGACCCATAGTCATCCTAAAGAAGGTTAAGACCCGTAACATATACCCAATACAAATTATTAAGAATATCTTGAAGAAAAGTAATCAAACTACAATTTGTAGTCCTGTAAAGAGGCCAAGAAATTGTGACTTAGTCTTGAGGCATATATAAATATGCAATCCAACCATGCCCATTAAATCTTGAAACCGACATTTTAATAGTCTTTTTTTGAAAATATACTAGATAGTGTGACAAGGAGCCGACTTGTGACTCTTGTTCTAAAGCTATTCCGAGAACCCAATAAACATGAAAGTGTTAACCTCAATGTGTGTGAACCTAGCTAGCTAGACAAGCTAACAAAACTTAGCAATCAATGACATCCAACCTCTAAATTGTGGGTGTTATCATAACCTGCCCTTAAGGAAGAAAGAGGAGACCTCCAACTTCTCGTCTCTTGATGTCTTAGGATGAATTCATTCGGGATAAAGAGATATAATAATGTGTAGAAGGAATGGCCTATCATTCTGTGAGAGAGACCAAGATTGAATCTTGTATTCAAGGGAAATATCCAAGCCATGGTCAAATTGTGCCTTCAGTAAGATGTAAAGTAGTGAGTGATATTAGGGTCCTAAGCCGACTTGTGGCTCTTGTTCTCTTGGCATGCATATATTACATTTGAAGGAAGTTGATATTATACCTATGGTTTAGAATACAAAAAGAAGCTACAGGAAATAGAAAATAATTCTCTTGAAATGGTCTGTTCTGAGCATATATATACACAAATTTCAATCCTAGACAACACAAATAAGCTAACACTTACAAAAGACATTTCAGTAGCAAATGCAAGGTCTTTTTCCTCTTGCTCTTCTCTTTCTCAGTCCCTCAAGTTATAAATCCATGCTCTCCCTGGTCTTATTGTGATGATGGATGTTCCTCCCCTTGCAACTCAAAGTTGGGAGGAGGTGGGCGAGGGGAGATAGTGGAGGCTCAAATTCCTCTTGCAACTCATAGGTGGGCAAAGGCGGGTTAGGGATTTATTTCGATGGTGAAGGATTTGATCTTGCAACTCTGAGGTGGGAGGAGGCGGGCTTGGGCTAGGTAAAGGTATCGCACAGTAGGTTAATAATGCTTTGGTTTTGTTTTAATTATTATGTTATATATATGGATATTATATGTGTGTTTTGTTTCATTGTTTTTTATTTGTTTTTTTTCCCATTTTTTTTTTAATTTTTAATTTTTAATTTATTTTGTTTTCTAATTTTATTTTTATTTTTCAATTCTTAATTTTTTAATTTTTATATAATGTTAAATTTGTCATATTATAATATATATTAATATATCATGATATATTAAAACTCTAGATATGTATAGAGGGAATAACAAAGACATAGAGGTGGAGATATAGAGGGAGTGACAAGGGAGATATGGAGAGAGAGTATGTATGTTTGGGGGTCATATATAGAGACAAATAAGGAGACATGGAGAGAAGGGGGGAAGAGAAGGAGAGAGGGAGGGAGATAATGACGAATTTGGAGAGAGAGAGAGAGAGAGAGAGAGATACAAAGGGAGGTGGAAGATAAATGGAGAGAGAGCAAGGTGTTGAAGAATGTAATTAGTATCGGTCTTGATAATTATATTTGATTCATGATGTAATGTATTTTTCAAAAGAAAAGAAAAGAAAAAATTATTAAATAAATTAACTTATTAAGGCATGAGTTACATGCTTGGTTCAATTGTTTTTAGGTCAAAGCCTCCATTGAATGCTTCTATGGTTTATGTAAAGTATCCTTGTCAATGTCATAATTTAAAATACCCTTCTTGGGATCTATTTGTCAAAGAAGAAATTTATTTTATTGTAAAATAGGTCAATGAGGCCTCCTCCACCAAGTCACCCTCAAACTGGACAAGTCGACCTAAATTGAGGGGAAAAAACACCTATATAAAGGCAGTAACTTGACCTCATTTGTCACACTCACTCATAAAGTTCAATATGCAACTTCTGGAGCTAGAAAAGGTGAGAAATTCAAGGGAAGAAGAAAAAAAGGCTAGTGAAGGAGAAGGAGCTCTCTCTCAAGCATAAGAATTCAAAATTCTCTCTCTCTCTCTCTCTCTCTCTCTCTCTCTCTCTCTCTCTCTCTCTCTCTCTCTCTCTCTCTCTCTCTCTCTCTCTCTCTCTCTCTCTCTCTCTCTCTCTCTCTCTCTCTCTCTCTCTCTCTCTCTCTCTCTCTCTCTCTCTCTCTCTCTCTCTCTCTCTCTCTCTCTCTCTCTCTCTCTCTCTCTCTCTCTCTCTCTCTCTCTCTCTCTCTCTCTCTCTCTCTCTCTCTCACACACACGCACACATGTGAAGATGTCAAGCTACTGGAGGGGCCAAAAACTGGAGTGCTAAAGATGGGCTACAATTTTGTTGCTAGAGGTCAAAGTTCTATAGCTAGGAAGCTAAATTTAGGGATTGTTGCTGTGTTGAAGCTATTGGATAAGAAGAAACTGCTAAATCATATTGGAAACCTAACTTTGTGGAGGGAGAAGGTCTGTTTGTCTATCTCCTTTTGAATCTACTGAAGGAAGAGTTTTTGTGACTTGGTTTTACCCTATATTTGTGTTTTAGCCCTAACTGAGAGCCTACTATTGGTGTCCGTGATCTTCATGTTTTTTCTTTGATGATTTCTTGATGAGAAGAAGATAAAAGAAGAACATAAATAATTTAATAAGAAAATAATAATATCACAAGTAATTATCAATATAGAAAAATATTTCTTCCTTTTTGATTTTCTAACATGGTATCAGAGCTAAGGTGAAAGAAGGAAGAAAACGACAGCCTGTAGATATATTGAGAGGAGAATAAGGAGTTTCAAGGTTAGGTTACAAAGAGTAGAAAATATGATGAACTCAATGGAGGCAAAAAATAAACTAGAAGGAGCTTCCAAATATAAGACATGGAAAAAGAGGATAGACCTTATCCTCGAAAATCACAAAGTATTGAATATTTTTCAAGGGAAAGTCAAGAAACAAACAGATGAAGAAGAGAAAGAGAAATTTAAATAATTTGAAATTGTAACCATGAATATAATAGTGTATGGAGTAAAGGAAAACTTAATTCCATACATTTCCAACATATATTCCGCTCAAGAAATGTATGACGCTCTCTCCAAATTATTCACAATCAAGAACATTGGTCAAATAAAAAGCCTCAATAATGAACTACGAACTATTAAGTGTTGGAAATATATTCGCTACTAAGAGCGGGGGGGGGGGTGAATCAATAGTAATGGTCCTTATACAACAATTTCACCAATTTAATTTTTTTCTTCAATGTCTAGTATCCATGCACATTCATAATATTAGCTCATAAAAAAATATAAGAAACAATAAATTGAAACCATAATAACCATGAGAAACACAAGGATGAACACATAAGAACACAATTATTTTCGGTGGAAACCATTTTAGGAGAAAACCACCCTGTTGTTATTGCACTGCTCAAATCTTCAATTAATCTCCTAAACAAATTTACATGGACTAGCTTACGACCATAAGCTGCAAGAATTGGCTTCCTCTATAATATGTTGGCATCTATCAATTTAGAACTTTGTTTCTCTCGTGGATCTACCGACTACCATCCTCTGGAAGCTCCCACGACCAACGATCCTGGCCCAACCACCATTGGATTTTCAAACTCCTATTGGATGGAGAAAAATATTCCTACTATGAATCAAAAAAATCACTATCTATACTAAAGCCTCCACACCTTCAGTTCCTCCATGCGAACCATGTTTCACAATGTTTTTTACTGATTTCAAAATTCACTCAACATGAGAAACCCAACAACTCTAGAATTCTTCTCATAAAAATTGAATCAAAAACCTGACTTGGAGGAGGGAGTTTCTTCACGTCTACACACACCAAAATACTTCTCTCAAACACACCTCAAGGTTTCCAAATTTCTGTTACAACCTGTTGTGGATCATTTTCTACATATCCTTTTTATATTTCATTTTGAAATTTAAAAATGACAAAATTCAAAAAAAAGACAAATAAGAATTCGAAAATATGCTTTAGTATGAAGTTTTAATACTTTAGCATAAAAAAGAGAGGAATGCAATGTATTTCAGTTTTTATTCATATACATGAAGCGGGCCAACCTTAGGTTGATATATATATGTATTAAGGTTAAAGCCCGAGCAGCTTCCGGAGCGGAAGTCACATTCAAGCAAAGAAGCGTATGGATATGCAATTGCGGGGGGTCAATTAGCCCGTAGGTTATCAAATCCCGACCCCCCGCAGTTGACCGGTCAGATCTCAGAAATTCGGTGATCGACGACTCAGATTAATTACGGGGGGTATGGGTAGGAACTCTCCACCGTACTCACAGACCCCCCCGCATGATGTCATCTGTTGAGGTGGAAAACAAGTTGTCATTCACTGTTAGTTGTTTTTCCATGTCACTCTTGCATTTATTACGGTTTCCGTCGTCTATAAAAGGGGTTTTTCCATTCCATTGTGTTTTATTTGTGACTGTTTGCCCTGTTTAACTGCGTCCCGCCACCTTTGCACTATTCATTTCTTCGCGAATTGCTTTCAAATTCCCGTCAGTCATGGCCAAGCGAACATCATTGTCTGGTTTATCTAGTCTCAGTCCCCTCCTAGATAGCGAGAAAGATGTTCATGACACTGCGTCGTCTGTCAACCATCCTCTCTTGCATTATCAAGTAACCCTGAACACTGACAAATCCCCTGTGTTCTCTGCTATGAAAAGTTCGGGAGTGTTGTCCGCTTGTGTTCCCTAAACTCATTTCTTCCCTGAATTCATTTCTTGGTTAGTTTCGTCTATGTACCCTGGCAAGTGTTTCGTTATGAATTCCCAAGGAGAAAATATTCTGCAGGCTTCAACTCAATTAATGCGTCAAGCATTATGTTTTCCAGAAAATGAGTCTCCGTTGCAGTTCTCTGAAGATTCGTTGATTCAGTATTTCGAGGAGCTTTCAGATGAAGAGTTTAATCGTTGCATGTCGTTTTTGATATCAAGTCCAGAGAAGACTCAATTTGAAACAGGAAATTTCAGTTTGGAGGCGTTTGATGTTCAATACAGGCCAGTTCTTAGCTGTATTATGGAGATTTTGGGGAGAGATGATGATCGCGAAATTGATAAGGCAGCCTTGGGGATGTTCGCTCTTATGATGAAACCGGGTGTGGTGCTAGATATCTCATCCTTTTGGCAGGAAGTAGTGAATTCTCAATTGATCGCCTTCCCTCTAACAGGTTTTTTCCGATTTCCATCACTGGTAGTTTACCTATTTTTATATCAAAACGTTGAAGAGTTTATGAGTGTGAGTTTAAATATAATGGATAGTAATAAAAATAAGCAGTCAGTTTTTCTCTGGACTGATATGGTTAGAAAATAAGAAAACGAAGCTGGGTTGTTTGAATTTGTTGACCACTTCATGACCACTGCTTATAAAATTCTGAATGGAACTCTTCCTCCATGCTTCCTGCCAAAGGCCCAGTAGTTCTTACAATTAGGACCTAATTGTAAATTTGGAGACTGGTTTGTTTTTGAAGATTACTCTGAGATAAGGCTATATGGAGTCGGTATCGAGCCTTATAGGCTCCCAACCTTTGTTCCCATGAGACTTTTTGCCTTGGAATTTATAAGGAAAAGTCTTAATGTAGATCAAGTTCATTTTCTACCTATGAAGAAAGGATTAATGTACAATTTGCCTATGAGTGTAGGTCCTTTTGTTGTTAACACAAGACAAGATTTTGAAGAGGTGTCAAAAATATTTGAAGAGACATAGTTGTTGTTGGGAGAGAAATGGGCCTATGATCCACATGGGATTATTTCACAAAAAAGGGTTGAGAACGGTTATGCTGCTTTTACACATGTGAGTAAACCTGATATAGAGAAATTGGCCAATCCAGGAGGGCCAAGTTCGTCAAAGACCAGTATTCAAACACCTGCAATTTTGGAAAGGATGAGCAAAAGAGGCAGGGAAGATGTTATTGATATTGATGATGAGGAGCCCCGAGAGGAAAAAAGGACCAAATTAGCAGAAGATCACTCCTCCAATTCACCTGGTTTTTCTCTCCAGGTCAATGAAGAACACGATTGCCTTTCATCTCCTACTAGACAGGAACTTCACTTGGAAAAAGCTTCCTCCATGAAGCAAGTGTTCACACAGATTGAAGAAAGGAACCAAAGGATAAAGGCTAATATAGAAGCACAAGCAGAGCACAATATACCTACTGACCAAACTAGATTGCTGACTGTGATGGATTTGGAGAAAGATCAGTTTAAAACGGCTTTGTCACATCCGACAGGAATGTCCCTTGGACATACAGGCAGCTTTAAGGAGTTAAATATTGTCATGGATGTTAAAAAAATCCCCTTGTGGGACAAAATGAATCTCCACATGGAGACAGGTTAGTTGATTGTCAATGATTTGAGCAAGACCAACGCTACAACAGTCAAGACAGAAAATATGCTTGCTAAGGTTGTCAAACAATGCAAGATGGAGAAAGCTAATGCAAGGGCATTAACTACTCAAAATGAAGAGCTGAAGAAAATCATAATGAAAATCGGGGTTGATCCAAATGATAAAGCCACAGTTCAGAAGCTGATGAAAAGTGCAGAAGAAGAAATATCGGCATTAAGGAAAAAGTTGAAATTGCCAGCTACAGAGCACTCATTGGCAGCCAAAGTAGCTGAGGTTGAAAAGGAGAAAGAGGAATTGTGTCAGAAGCTGATGAAGAAGGACGAGGAACTCACTAAGGTAAAGCAGACTGCTATAACCTTACAGAATCAAATCCAGAACCATACTTGTACTTTTGATTTTTCTGTAGGTGGAGCTGATCCTCAAGCCCAGGTGGTTCAGCTAAACACAGAATTAAAGATGGCAGAGAGAGATTGTAAACAAGCCCAGTCTGAATTGGGCACAGTTCTCAAGTTGATGCAAGGATGGGAAGGAAAGGAAAATGAAAACGAGCAGAAGCTACAAAAAGCTGAGGAAGAAATCAAAGAGCTCAAGGAGAAGTTGAAGGGAAATATTTCCCTTATCAAAGCTAAGGATCTCATCTGGAACGAGATCATTTCGGAAATGCAGTCAAAATGGGATTCCATGAATATAATTGCCAGAGAGAAAAACATTATTTCAGAGCATGAAAAGGAGCTATTATCGGAGAAGCAGGCCGCTATTAAAAGATCAAATTGGGCCAAAAAATTCATAAATTTTATTAATTCCAAGACAGATGAAGAGTTGAAAGATATGGGGATATAGGATAGGTACTTCTATGCTGAAGAGGTAAACAAAATGATCATTAAAAATGACCTTCTAAAGGCCTCAGAGAAACGGTTATAGGGAATTAAAGAGATAGTTAAGAAATTTGATATTTCGTTTGATAAGTTGACAAGAACAGGTTTGCCCTCATGCTGGAGGGAGGGAGGTGAGATTATGTCCTGGAATTTTTATGAGGATCAATTGATATTTGCAAAAAGCAGAGCAGATGGCTGACATGAGAAGACACATATATTGAAGGGAGAAACAATATTCAATTTCTTACAAAGGCATTTCCTTCTGCTATGGATGGTGAAGACATTGTTCACAAGTAACCTTACTCACAGTCAAGTTGTTGCCTTTACACTGGAATATCATCATTATAAGAACGCTCCGATAACTGAAGATAAACTCTGGAAGGAATGCAAGAAATTTTCTATTGACACAGAAAAGGGATTTCCAGCCAAACAGCCACAAGTAGCCGTTCAGCCGCAAATAGTCATTGAGTCAGCCGCTATTTCAGGAACATCAGTTCCCTTAGATTAGGAGTTATCATCTTTTATTTTTGTTTTAAATGAAGTCATGTAAATGTAATAAAATGTTTTCGAGGCATGTACCTCCACTACAGAGAGTAGTTAAGCAGTTACAGTTAGTTAGAATAAGTTTTATAACTGAAAACCATTTTGGTTCAGATTGTATTTAAAGACATCTTAAGGAAGAAAGAAGGTTCCGAGTTTTGAACCTTTGAAGGATAATTTTGTACTGAACAATATTGAAAGAATGAAAAAGTTTTGCAAGTTTCCAATATTCCATCTGTGTTGAAGAGTTTTCTTGGTTTTCATTTCATTTCCATATCTGTGAATAAAGTAGAGTGATTAGAGCTGCAGGTCTCTTGATATTTATGTATCTAAGAGTTAAACATCCTTAATGGGCGCTCCTCTACTTTAGCTTATTTTTTATTCACTTCTTCAGGATTTTATAATGGTAGTTTCTGTTTTAAGCAGCATGAAAAATTAAAATCCTTTTCTTTCTTCGTCTTCCATTCGCTCACTTCAATATAAAGGGAACATGGCATTGTAGAACTTATAAAGATTTGATATTTTGGAAATATATTATTAATATTTGAAGGTTTAATAAACAGAGACAGATATACATTTTGTGACATAATCTTTAATGTCTTGAGCACGGATTCCTGTACACAGCAAGGAATTGTTTCTCAAGGAACAACATTAATTGGCGCCGTTGCCGGGGAACGAAGAGTCGAAGTTCTTCCCTGGGTTTTGTTTTACATTTCCTCTGGTTGTTCAGAGAGGAGGAAATAGTACGCTATGATTGTTTGAAAATAGCTCTGGCTCCCAAGAAACCTCACACGAGGTCAGACACCTCTCAGCAAACAGTTCCCGTTTTGTCAAATCCTGAGAAGCTTGTTTCAAAGAAGGGCCAGAAACCAAAAATATTAGTTACACCTGAAACCACACTGCTCACACCTGGCAGCAGTTCACACGTTTTCTCATCCAAGAAAGCTTCCAAGAAACTCATTTTCTCGGAAGAAGAATCATCACCATCACCCATTCATTTTCAAGAACCCACATTAGAAGAGCAATCTTTGGAGTTTATGTCTTTTCCTTTTACAGAAACTCAGCCACATACAGCTGCCAGCTCTTCTGCGATTGTTCAAATTCCAATTCCCATATCAGTTGTTTCACCTCATTCATCTTTTCCCACAACTGGTATTCATTTTACCCCCGCTCAAGGAGCAGTTAACTCGGGCGTAAACATGGCAGTTCCTGCAACCCCTGCTTTCTTGATGAACAGATATGCACCTTTAAATCTACCACAACCATTGCATGATTTGCCTCAGGAGTATCTCAAGTTACTCCCCAGATTTACTGGTGAAGATGAAATAACTGCAGAACAACACTTGCCCCTATTTTGCACTTTTGCAGAGAATTTAAACGTTGAACATTTGGATGTTGTCATGAGACTTTTCGTTCAGTCTCTGAGTGGAGAGGCAAGGAAATGGTTCAAAGGATTACAGAATGGTTCCATTAATGATTGGGATGCCCTGGAAAGACGTTTCATTGAGAGATGGGGCAAAAAAAGGGACCACGGTTATTCTTTGACAGAATTTAATGCAATCAAGAAGAAATTTGATGAAAATATGAATGATTTTGTTAAAAGATTTAACAAATTGTATAATAGTTTGCCTGTTGAAATGAAACCCCCTCCTATTGGAGCAAGGGTTGTTTTTGCTGGTGCTTTTGAACCAGATTTCAGTTTCACGCTGAGGGAAAGAAGGTCTCCTACGTTGGAACAGATTCAAACTGATGCTTTGGAGATTGAAGAAAATATGTCTGCTGCTGGTAAAGTTTCAGATAAAGGAAAGGCTAAAGAAGAAGCCTCAGCTCAGGATCAGAGAATTGAAGACATGACTAAGGTCATAAAAAATCTTTCAAATAAGTTGGTAAAGTTGGAAATAGATAGCAAGCCTGCAAGACAGAATAGAGGGGTTTTTAATCCCCAATTTAAAAAACAGCCCCTGCAAATTCTACAAATAGAAAGAAAAGATCAAGATCAGGTGCAAGCACCTTTGTACATAGAAGCAGCCCCGTCCCGTTCAGCAGATGAGGATGACGAGAGAGAAGATGATGCTCGAATCTCTGCTGTGTATATGGAAGATGGTGAAACAGAAGAAGAGATTGATGAAGAAGGGGAGAAGGAAGAGGAAGAAGTTGATCTCTCATTTGATCAGGAAGAGATGGATGATTACTGCAGACAATTCACAGACTTCATGCAATCTGATTTGCATAAAAAGTATGATTTGAGGTCAAAAAAGAGGTTGAGGACGCAAGATAATGAAGAAAAAGAATCAGAAGTAGCACCTACTCCAATGGCGACTCCGTTGCAGAAAGGTAAACAACAAGCTGAAACATCCCAGACGAAAGATAAAGATTCTAACATTTTGGAGAAGGTGGTTACGGTTTCTAATCAGAATCTAAATTCCAAAAAAGATCAAGAAGAACCTGAAAAGTTGACAAGATCAAATCAAACTTTCAGTTTGTCGAAAGATTTAGAAAAAGTGAAAATACAAGTACCTCTTCTTGAACTCATAAAAACACTGGGTTACAAAAAAGAAATCGCTGAATTTATCAACCTGTCCCAACCTGACGAAGTGAGCGATACAGTGAATCTGCAGGAAGAAAAGCTAGTGGTGACGTTTGGACCTCATGTGGAAGAGGTAGATTCGTCTGTTCCTCCTTTTTATATATCTCTTCTCTTGCATGATTTAGTTTTGCACAATTGTATGCTAGATTCTGGCGCATCACACAATCTGATGCCATTGAGTGTGATGAAGGAGTTAAATTTACAAATCACCAAGCCATACAGAGATCTTTACTCTTTTGAATCGAAGAGGGTTAAGTGTGTAGGTCTCATTAAAGATATGGTTGTTTCATTGGCCCAAATCCCAGCGAAAAGCATTATGATGGACATTGTAGTGGCAGATATTCCAGCCAGGTTTGGAATGTTATTATCTAGATCATGGGGAGCAAAGCTGGGAAGAGTTTTGAAACTGGACTTTACGTATGCTATTATTCCCGTTTTCAATGGTGAAGAAAGAAGGTTGTATAGAGAGACTAGATTTCAAAAAACGGCTACCAAAAAAGATGCAAGTAATTCACCAATTTATGGCCAAGAGAAGGACGACCTGTCATGTTTCATGCTGCAGGAGGATGCAGAATTTACTGAGGAATCTCAGGGGAAGCTTGATTCGGAAATTGTACATAAGGAATTACATTCAAATAAACCATGGAAGTGTTATTTTGATGGTGCATTTTCCAAAGAAGGTACGGGAGCGAGTTTCATCTTTGTTTCTCCGGAAGGTAATCTGGTACCTTTTTCTTTCAAATTGGAGTTCGAATCTACTAATAATGTCGCAGAATATGAGGCATTAATTATTATTTTGCAGACAGCTAAGCAGATGGGAATTAAATATATGACTGTGTTTGGAGATTCAGAATTAATTATAAGACAGATCAAGAATTTATGCCAAACCAAGCATCCCAGGTTACGAGCATACCAGAATGAAGTATGGGATCTGATTGAAAATTATTTCGAAGCATTCAATTTACAGTTTGTTCCAAGAGAAGAAAATAGATTGGCAGATTCTTTGGTGGTTGCAGCAAGTACGTTCAAGCCTCCTATCAGCGTGAAACTAAGGTATGAAATAGAGATGAGACATAGACCTTCGATTCCTGACAATATTAAACATTGGCAGGTCTTTGAAGATGATGAGCAGATTAAGCAGTTTTTGTTGATGACTGAAGATTTTGAAGATCATCAGATTGATCTGGAAAGTGATGAAGATGAGTTGGCTGGTGAGACCTTTAAAAAGAAGATCGGTGGTCGAGAAATTATTCAGTTAAAAGACAATGTTCTACCCAGAGGCTTAGTACCTCTTGAAAGACTGTTTGGGGCTAATGACGTTGCTGTGAATCAAAAGAAGATGAACCAAGATGAGCCGGTGGAAGATTGCAACTTGGGTACTCCACAAGAGCCTAAAGTAGTCAAACTGTTCAAAGGGATTCCAAAGGAATATAAAGAAAGGTATGTAGAGTTGTTCAAACAATTTAAAGATGTATTTGCTTGGTCGTATGATGACTTGAAAACATATGATAAGAATATCATACAGCACAAGATTCCACTCAAGGATGGAGTCAAGTCACATAAACAGAAGCTTAGGCAGATTAATCCGTTGCTGTTGACTCCAATCGAAAAGGAAATCAAGAAATTGCTGCAAGCCAAGATAATCGTTCCACTCAGGTATTCAGATTGGGTTTCTAATCTTGTACCTGTCCGAAAGAAAAATGGAGAGATAAGGCTATGCGTAGATTTCAGGAATTTGAACAGGGCTTCATTAAAAGACAATTATCCTTTGCCGAAAATGGATTTTCTCTTACAGAAAGTGACCAGTGCTTATAGATTGTCTATGGTGGACGGGTTCTCAGGTTATAATCAGGTAGCAGTGGAGAAGGAGGATCAGAAGAAAACCACTTTCACTACGCCTTGGGGAACATTCATGTACGCCAGGATGCCATTCGGCCTGATGAACGCCGGAGCCACATTCCAAAGGGTGATGGATATCGCGTTTGTGGGAGACAATTTTGTGGTGGTTTATTTAGATGATGTCACAATTTTTTCGAAATCTGATGAGGAACATTTACAGCATTTACAGAAATCCTTCATGAAGTGCAGAAAATTTGGATTATCACTGAATCCCAAAAAGTCTTTGTTTGCCCTGGAGGAGGGTAAATTACTAGGCCACATTGTTTCAAAAGAAGGGTGAAGATTGATCCGGCTAGAGTCGAAGCCATTCAGACAATTCCTCTGCCACGAAGTAAAAAAGATATTCAGCGTTTTCTCGGAAAAATTAATTTCCTAAGGCGGTTTGTCCCTAATTATGAAGAAATCGTTAAAAAGATTACAGACATGTTAAAAAAGAATGCTGAGGTAAAGTGGGACAAGGAAGCGAGGGAATCTCTTCAGAGAATCAAAGAGGCTTTAAAGGAAGCACCTGTTTTAGTCAGTCCAGACTATTTGAAACCATTTCAAATCTTTTCATTTGCTTCTCCCTCAACTATTGCAGCCGTGTTATTGGAGAGAAATGAAGAAAAGCAGGAACAACCAGTTGCATATTTCAGTAAAGTTCTTCGAGATGCAGAACTGAATTATAATATATTGGAGAAACAGGTGTACGCTTTGGTAAAAGCACTGAAAGCTTTCAGAACTTATGTCCTTCATTCTCAGATCCTAGCGTACGTTCCCAATTCAGCTGTAAAAGACGTGTTAGTACAAAGCGATGTGGAAGGTAAGAGGGGAAAATGGATTTCCAAAATTCAAGAGTACGATTTGGATGTAAAACCAACCAAGCTGGTTAAAGGATTGGGATTGGCTAAATTATTGACAGAATCCAACTTTCAAGCGTTGGGAATCAATTTGCTGGCCCCTGTAGAAGAAGCCGATGGAGAAACGCGTGATAATCAATCAAAGACAGCAATTAAGTATAAATTTCTCTGCTCAGAATGGTATAAAGATATTGTACATTATTTATGCTTTCTCTCATGTCCTCCTTCAGTAAATAGAGCTAAATACAGGGCTTTGAAACTTAAGGCCCAGCCTTATGTTATAATCGAAGCGAAATTATATTGGAAGGATCCGGCTGGAATATTACTGTTATGTCTAACAGAGGAAGAAATTTCTGAAGTTATTAAAGAATACCATGAATGCTTGTGTGGAGGACATTACAGCTGGAAGGTAACTGCTCACAAAATATTCAAATCAGGTTTCTATTGGCCGACTGTGTTTTCTGATGTTTACAAAATAGTAAAAAGTTGTCAAAAATGCCAATTATTTGCAGAGAAGAAAAAGCTAGCTCCCCTACCTCTTCTCCCTGTTTTTATTGAAGAACCCTTTAGACAATGGGGGTTGGATTTCATTGGAGAAATCAATCCACCATCCAGTGGGCAGTTTAAGTGGATCCTTACTGCTACAGATTATTTTACAAAGTGGGTGGAGGCAATTCCCACCAGGAAGGCAAATGATTTGGTTGTTATGAAGTTTTTGGAGGAGAATATTTTTAGCAGGTTTGGATGCCCAGTGAAGATTGTGACAGATAATGCCCAAGTTTTCAGTTCACTCAGGTTTATTAATTTTTGTCAAACTTACAATGTAATATTGTCTCATTCTACAGCTTATCATCCGCAGGGAAATGGATTAGCAGAATCCTCCAACAAAACATTGGTAAGAATTTTGAAGAAAACAATCAGTGAGAATCAAAAGAATTGGGATACGAAGTTAGTTTTTGCCTTGTGGGCAACAAGGATGACTACAAGGAGGTCTACTGGCAAGTCTCCTTATGAGCTCGTATACGGCACTCAAGCTTTATTCCCCACACAATTGGTAAAACCTGTGATTTCTTTTCTCCAAGATGCACAAGCAGAACCAAATGCTATGATAAGGAGAATGAACAATGTGATGGAACTGAGTGAAAACAGAAATCAAGTTCGGGACAACTTGCTCACTTATCAGCAGAAGATGAAGGTAATATTTGATAGAAAAGCAAAGGAAGTTTTGTTTCAGAAAGGAGATTTAGTATTAAGATGGGATACACGAAGGGAAGATAAAGGCAAACATGGTAAATTTAATCCCTTGTGGTATGGCCCATTCAAAATTAATGAAGTCAGAGGAAATAATACTTTCATGTTGGAAAATCTGGAAGGAGAAGTGCTGGATATGCCTGTGAACGGGAAATATCTCAAGCATTATTTCCGACATTAAGCAGTTGCTGGTTCATCATTGTATATATCCGGTGTGTTCATTGTACATTTTCATCAAGCAATATATGACTCCATGCCCGAGGTGAAGGCACTAATCTGCAGGTTCTTAGTGTTTCGTGGTAAAAACACTATCCCCAGGTGGAGCCAAATGTTGTGGATCATTTTCTACATTTCCTTTTTATATTTCATTTTGAAATTTAAAAATGAAAAAATTAAAAAAAAAGACAAATAAGAATTCGAAAATATGCTTTAGTATGAAGTTTTAATACTTTAGCATAAAAAAGAGAGGAATGCAATGTATTTCAGTTTTTATTCATATACATGAAGCGGGCCAACCTTAGGTTGATATATATATATGTATTAAGGTTAAAGCCCGAGCAGCTTCCGGAGCGGAAGTCACATTCAAGCAAAGAAGCGTATGGATATGCAATTGCGGGGGGTCAATTAGCCCGTCGGTTATCAAATCCCGACCCCCCGCAGTTGACCGGTCAGATCTCAGAAATTCGGTGATCGACGACTCAGATTAATTACGGGGGGTATGGGTAGGAACTCTCCGCCGTACTCACAGACCCCCCGCATGACGTCATCTGTCGAGGTGGAAAACAAGATGTCATTCACTGTTAGTTGTTTTTCCACGTCACTCTTGCATTTATTACGGTTTCCGTAGTCTATAAAAGGGGTTTTTCCGTTCCATTGTGTTTTATTTGTGACTATTTGCTCTGTTTAACCACGTCCCGCCACCTTTGCACTATTCATTTCTTCTCGAATTGCTTTCAAATTCCCGTCAGTCATGGCCAAGCGAACATCATTATCTGGTTTATCTAGTCTCAGTCCCCTCCTAGATAGCGAGAAAGATGTTCATGACACCGCGTCATCCGTCAAACATCCTCTCTTGCATTATCAAGTAATCCTGAACACTAACAAATCCCCTGTGTTCTCTGCTATGAAAAGTTCGGGAGTGTTGTCCGCTTGTGTTCCCTAAACTCATTCCTTCCCTGAATTCATTTCTTGGTTAGTTTCGTCTATGTACCCTGGAAAGTGTTTCGTTATGAATTCCGAAGGAGAAAATATTCTGCAGGCTTCAACTCAATTAATGCGTCAAGCATTGTGTTTTCCAGAAAATGAGTCTTCGTTGCAGTTCTCTGAAGATTCGTTGATTCAGTATTTCGAGGAGCTTTCAGATGAAGAGTTTAATCGTTGCATGTCGTTTTTGATATCAAGTCCAGAGAAGACTCAATTTGAAACAGGAAAGTTCAGTTTGGAGGTGTTTGATGTTCAATACAGGCCAGTTCTTAGCTTTATTATGGAGATTTTGGGGAGAGATGATGATCGCGAAATTGATAAGGCAGCCTTGGGGATGTTCGCTCTTATGATGAAATCGGGTGTGGTGCTAGATATCCCGTCCTTTTGGTAGGAAGTAGTGAATTCTCAATTGATCGCCTTCCATCTAACAGGTTTTTTCCGATTTCCATCACTGGTAGTTTACCTATTTTTATATCAAAATGTTGAAGAGTTTATGAGTGTGGGTTTAAATATAATGGATAGTAATAAAAATAAGCAGTCAGTTTTTCTCTGGACTGATATGGTTAGAAAAGAAGAAAACGAAGCCGGGTTGTTTGAATTTGTTGACCACTTCATGACCACTGCTTATAAAATTCTGAATGGAACTCTTCCTCCGTGCTTCCTGCCAAAGGCCCAGGAGTTCTTACAATTCGGACCTAATTGTAAATTTGGAGACTGGTTTGTTTTTGAAGATTACTTTGAGATAAGGCTATATGGAGTCAGTATCGAGCCTTATAGGCTCCCAACCTTTGTTCCCATGAGACTTTTTGCCTTGGAATTTATAAGGCAAAGTCTTAATGTAGATCAAGTTCATTTTCTGCCTATGAGTGTAGGTCCTTTTGTTGTTAACACAAGACAAGATTTTGAAGAGGTGTCAAAAATATTGGAAGAGACACAGTTGTTGTTGGGAGAGAAATGGGCCTATGATCCGCATGGGATTATTTCACAAAAAAGGGTTGAGAACGGTTATGTTGCTTTTACACATGTGAGTAAACCTGATATAGAGA
Source organism: Pinus albicaulis (assembly GCA_034641835.2). Taxonomy (NCBI): domain Eukaryota; kingdom Viridiplantae; phylum Streptophyta; class Pinopsida; order Pinales; family Pinaceae; genus Pinus; species Pinus albicaulis. The sequence continues at coordinate 734,777,075 of CM076581.1, forward strand.
AATTGGCCAATCCAGGAGGGCCAAGTTCGTCAAAGACCAGTATTCAAACACTTGCAATTTTGGAAAGGATGAGCAAAAGAGGCAGGGAGGATGTTATTGATATTGATGATGAGGAGCCCCGAGAGGAAAAAAGGACCAAATTAGCAGAAGATCACTCCTCCAATTCACCTGGTTTTTCTCTCCAAGTCAATGAAGAACACGATTGCCTTTCATCTCCTAGTAGATAGGAACTTCACTTGGAAAAATCTTCCTCCATGAAGCAAGTGTTCACACAGATTGATGAAAGGAACCAAAGGATAAAGGCTAATATAGAAGCACAAGCAGAGCACAATATACCTACTGACCAAACTAGATTGCTGACTGTGATGGATTTGGAGAAAGATCAGTTTAAAATGGCTTTGTCACATCCGACAGGAATGTCCCTTGGACATACAGGCAGCTTTAAGGAGTTAAATATTGTCATGGATGTTAAAAAAATCCCCTTGTGGGACAAAATGAATCTCCAAATGCAGAAAGGTCAGTTGATTGTCAATGATTTGAGCAAGACCAATGCTATAGCAGTCAAGACAGAAAATATGCTTGCTAAGGTTGTCAAACAATGCAAGATGGAGAAAGCTAATGCAAGGGCATTAACTACTCAAAATGAAGAGCTGAAGAAAATCATAATGAAAATTGGGGTTGATCCAAATGATAAAGCCGCAGTTCAGAAGCTGATGAAAAGTGCAGAAGCAGAAATATCGTCATTAAGGAAAAAGTTGAAATTGCCAGCTACAGAGCACTCATTGGCAGCCGAAGTAGCTGAGGTTGAAAAGGAGAAAGAGGAATTGCGTCAGCAGCTGATGAAGAAGGACGAGGAACTCACTAAGGTAAAGCAGACTGCTATAACCTTACAGAATCAAATCCAGAACCATACTTGTACTTTTGATTTTTCTGTAGGTGGAGCTGATCCTCAAGCCCAAGTTGTTCAACTAAACACAGAATTAAAGATGGCAGAGAGAGATTGTAAACAAGCCCAGTTTGAATTGGCCACAGTTCTCAAGATGATGCAAGGATGGGAAGGAAAGGCAAATGAGAACGAGCAGAAGCTACAAAAAGCTGAGGAAGAAATCAAAGAGCTCAAGGAGAAATTGAAGGGAAATATTTCCCTTGTCAAAGCTAAGGATCTCATTTGGAACGAGATCATTTCAGAAATGCAGTCAAAATGGGATTCCATGAATATAATTGCCAGAGAGAAAAACATTATTTCAGAGCATGAAAAGGAGCTATTATCGGAGAAGCAGGCCGCTATTAAAAGATCAAATTGGGCCAAAAAATTCATAAATTTTATTAATGCCAAGACAGATGGAGAGTTGAGAGATATGGGGATACAGGATAGGTACTTCTATGCTGAAGAGGTAAACAAAATGATCATTAAAAATGACCTTCTAAAGGCCTCAGAGAAACGGTTACAGGGAATTAAAGAGATAGTTAAGAAATTTGATATTTCGTTTGATAAGTTGACAAGAACAGGTTTGCCCTCATGCTGGAGGGAGGGAGGTGAGATTATGTCCTCGAAATTTTATGAGGATCAATTGATATTTGCAAAAAGCAGAGCAGATGGCCGACATGAGAAGACACGGATATTGAAGGGAGAAACAGTATTCAATTTCTTACAAAGGCATTTCCTTCTGCTATGGATGGTGAAGACATTGTTCACAAGTAACCTTACTCACAGTCAAGTTGTTTCCTTTACATTGGAATATCATCGTTATAAGAACGCTCCGATAACTGAAGATAAACTCTGGAAGGAATGCAAGAAATTTTCTATTGACACAAAAAAGGGATTTCCAGCCAAACAACCAGAAGTAGCCGTTCAGCCGCAAATAGTCATTGAGTCAGCCGCTATTTCAGGAACATTAGTTCCGTTAGATTAGGAGTTATCATCTTTTATTTTTGTTTTAAATGAAGTCATGTAAATGTAATAAAATGTTTTTGAGGCATGCACCTCCACTACAGAGAGTAGTTAAGCAGTTACAGTTAGTTGGAATCAGTTTTATAACTGGAAACCATTTTGGTTCAGATTGTATTTAAAGACATTTTGAGGAAGAAAGAAGGTTCCGAGTGTTGGACCTTGAAGGCTAATTTTGTACTGAACAATATTGAATGAATGAAAATTTTTTGCAAGTTTCCATTATTCCATCTGTGTTGAAGAGTTTTCTTGGTTTTCATTTCATTTCCATATCTGCGAATAAAGTAGAGTGATTAGAGCTGCAGGTCTCTTGATATTTATGTATCTAAGAGTTAAACATCCTTAATGGGCGCTCCTCTACTTTAGCTTATTTGTTTTTCACTTCTTCAGGATTTTATAATGGCAGTTTCTGTTTTAAGCAGCATGACAAATTAAAATCCTTTTCTTTCTTCGTCTTCCATTCGCTCACTTCAATATAAAAGGAACATGCCATTGCAAAGCTAATAAAGATTTGATATTTGGGAAATATATTATTAATATTTGAAGGTTTTAATAAACAGAGACATATATACATTTTGTGACATAATCTTTAATGTCTTGAGCACGGATTCCTGTTCACAGCAAGGAATTGTTTCTCAAGGAACAACACAACCAACACACAAATTCTAAATCTTCTTCCCAACTCTATCTCTGATTTCTGCTCACAAATATCTGATATATATCCATGCATAAAATATGTGAGTATTTTTTTCATACTATACTCACTCACAATGCTCTCACAATGGAATACTCACACACACTCCAAGCAACCAACCAAATAGAATTACAACTTTTTTGTAGTTATCATTTTTCTATGTTGAGTAACTCAATAAATGCTATAGGTTATGCATCACTCAACAATCCTTTTCACACACTTCAGATTTGGTTGAGTAAGGCTTATTGACCAAATCAATCAGTAAATCCAATATCCCTTTGATATATTCAACCTTAATCAGCTTCTATGTGCCCCACTAACCTTTCTGACCATATGCCGAAAAGTTTTGACTAAGAACATTGCGATAACACCAAATTTAGTAGATCAATGCAAGGATTGTGGATAAAAACTCATGAATACACCTCATTTTCTCCCTTAGCACCGACATACATGTGACTAGGTCTATAAATTCTCCTTTGGGTCTCTCTTCTAGTGATTGGGACTCTCCATCTGCTCCCTTAACCCATCATGCATGTGACTATGGTAGAGGAGACTCAAAACATGTTTCCTCAACTTAAAACCTACACAAAATTCTTCCAGATCTCAACCAACCTCTTTAGGACCTCTGTAAGTCTCTGAAATATTTGAAAAAATTCACCAATCCGCTATAGAAACTCCATCATCGTCCAAAGATAAACTAGGTTGACTAGGATGCCAACCAACAACCATACTAAGAAATTGAGCCATAAAACTTCTCCACAACATCTCTATCACCACTATGTAGCTCTAGAACTTTTTAGACATCCTCTAAGACCTACATAACCATCTAAATCATCTACTACCACATGTAAATCCTCTCCAAGCCCAAGGTATAACACCATCATGATGTGGAGACCTAATCCAGGACATGGAGACAAATAAGACCTAATCATCAAGGCTCCTCAACTCTAAAATTTGTAACAACCACAAATATATGTATGAATAAACATGATTATGGAGACCATCATCATGGGAAGGCCTCCAAGCTAGTGCAACACACCATCATACATCCTCCAAGCCAGTGAAATAGAACATCATCCAACAAGTTACACCTCCATGCTAGTAGACATATCAAGGATAATCTACATATCATCCATACACAAATCACCTATAGTCACCTATACACATTCATTTCCAACTCACCTGCAACCCAAGAAACCAGGTATACATCAATGACAACCAACCACACATCTGCATCTCTGCAACACTGCAACACACATCAATGCCAAGAATCTCCCCCTTTGGCATTGATGTCAACCCCCGAGCTAAAACAATCATCTTATCAACATCCTCACATTATCGCCATTTGACAACAATGGAAAAGGGATAAACATGTTAAGGATGAATTCTATATACTCCTCTACATGCAATGGGATTCATAAGCAAAAACATAAAATCCACTCACAATCATATGAAGGTGATGAACATTGGAGTGCAAGACTGAAATAAAACACGACTCCCCCTGGAAGATATGTGCACTAAAATCCCACTTGACATAAGTTATTCCCAATCAAAAACACATAAGTAACATACATCTCCTACCAACAACAACAATAAACTCTCACTCAACAGCATCAAACACTGAAACACATTCTCTCTCCCCTGAAGAAATAGTAGCATAATATATGTCATAGCATCAGTATCAAATCATATCACCAACACATAACAACAACAACAACATAATGTTATCTACTAGAAACAACAACAATTATCTACTCCATAGTAGCAACAACAAATATTAAACAAACTCTAAAATAACTCCATAAATCCTCTCCACAATGTACTCTCTAGCAACATAAAACTCTATACCAGCAGCAATAAGGGAGGGGGGTCAATCAATAGTGACTTTGTTTCTTAGTTTTGTATTTTTTTTCAATTTAATGAAACACATTCACACATTATTCCATTAATATATTAACGACCAAATCAAATAAAAAATACCATGATCATCACATGAAAACCATAACATAATCAAAACAAGGTCTCTAATAAGCACGAATATCCTCTGACCAATACACATTGATCTCATGAAAACATAACAACACAATACATGTAACCAACCGTGCTCCCACAAGAAGAAATATTGAGAGTGGATCTTGGAGTTTTTTTATAGAAATTTATTTATTTTTTAAATTTTCAGAATGAGTTCTCCAAAGAATTTTGTTGAAACTACTAAAAATTTCTTTTTTTTTCTGTAAATTCGGTGGGTCCAGTCCATTTTCTATTTATATTTTTAAAGGCAGGCTACAAAATATAAATAAGATCTGTTTAGCTTGGCCTCAACCTGCCTGCAGGAAACCAGGTCTGTTGGCCATCTATAAGCATAATAAGCTGTCCAAAACTGAAATTGTTTCATCCTCCTAAACTTTTCCTCAGCTGTATGTTCTATGTTTCCTATACTTACTTTCCTAAAGCATTTAATAATTCTATTTTTAAACAGTAATATCATCAAAATTTAAAACATCTATGTGTTCATTCATTCTAAAAAACATACTGCTATATTTCTAAAGAAGACACTCGGGCGGGGTCTTTTGCACTGGTACCCGGCATATCAGTTTGCTGTAGCTGTTGTAAAATCTGTTGAAGGATTTTTTCTATCCTTCCCACCTTATCATCCAGCCTACTAACTCTATCCACCGTCTGGTATTGAGTTATCTTTATGTGCTGTAGTTGATCTTGAATTTCTACAATCTGGGCCTGCATGCTTGTCCCCTGCTTGGCTGCTTCTGCTTGAGTATACTGTGGATGAAAGCTTTGCATGGCTTTCGCTATTAAGCATTTTACTATCCAATATGTATGGACAGTCTGATTGAAAAGGGTGAGGCGCCCCCGCGTGTTTCCTGGGTCTTGTATGAAGTCCAAAATGTCTGCTTCTGCCTCATTATCCTCAGGTTCTGTTTGGATATCCCTCTCCCATCCTCGAATGACCTGCTTTGTGTTAGAGGAATTACCAATCACATAGGTAGCAGCTAAAGTTTCCAAGTGTTCCTGGTTTGTCTTACGTCCCCTTTTCTGCTGGACTGGTTCAGCTTGCTCTGGCTGTTTTCCTTTGGCAACCTCTGTTTTTACTCTTCGTTTTCCCATTTTCATTGAACACCTATATACATGCACCAGTGCATCAAAAGGAACAGTAACAATATAAAACGTTAGATTATCATGAACAGTACACCACCTTTGGACTTCCATCTCCTGGCTGTCATGCAAGCTAAGAGACTTAACCTTGGTGCTTAAACTCTGTGGATTGTTAGACAAAACGACAGTATTAACCTTGGGGCTCTGGGGCAGATAATGAAGGTTAATGCACGAATTAAGATTCCAGAACTCTATAAGATTAATTCTCGGATTCTCACTCTGGGCTCTAGGGTTCGGGTCTTGACAGCAATTAGTGCCAGTGAAGCAGAGATGGGTATCCTTCCATGCAATATGGGAGTTTCTTGTGATACGACCCCCATTAAACTGAAAGCAATGCTTCTGCGGGTTTTTATCAGATACAAACCAGAAGGCCCATAACCGAAACCACTGAAAATGCGTTATAAAACCACCAGCGAACAGGATGTTGCTGATACTCATGCTTGCATACTTATGAAAAGGACTCATGAACCTAACATTCCTAGACTTCAGATTCTCACTGACACAGACAGAATCAAACTCAAAGAGGAGCATAGAGCCATTGTGGGTTGGTAATGAAAGGGGGTATGGCAACAGAGGTTCACGCAACCTTCCCCATGCATGCGTTTCCAGGTGACTGATACTTTTAACTAACGCATCCTCCATTATCCCTATAGTACTAACAATTGCATACAGAAACAAAACCCAAGAGACAATTTGAGCTAGGCTTACACTGGGGTCTCTGAAACAGGGTCGGATTGGTTTCTTAAGGGGGATTATAGGGTACAGAGTTATACCGAAACCCTTGAAAACATCTTTTGTAAAACTTCTAAGACAGTTTACAGTATCAGGCTTCATGATAATGGTTAGGATGCTTCTTACATACCGTAACAAGAGCAATTGAAGAGCCGACTGAGTGCTGGATCTTCTCCTCTGCTTTTGTTTCCCCACTGGTGCCCTCACAAGTTCTTGCATGAATGAATGGGAGGGTGGAGGGCCTCCTCTTACATTGGCGGTAGTTTGCCTTTCGTGAGCTGGCCACACAGCCTGGCCATCTTTCCCCATGATGCATGTTGAGCCTCAAAATTGTGCTTTCCTTCACCTCATTTTACCTCATTTTCCCTTGTCCATTTCTATATTGACCTTACATTCTCTTAGATCGCTTAAAGACCTGATTTGCCCGATGGATGGTAAGGGTGTTTATTTGATTCCATGTTCCTATGGGACCCCTTACATTGGTGAAACTGGTCGATCTATTAACCAAAGAGTTCATGAACATGTTGCTAACCTGAGACATGGTAGATCTCGGTCCTCTGCCTTGGCAGAGCATGATGAAAAAACAAATCACCATATTTGTATTGAAGATACTAAGATTGAAGAAACACAATGTCTCTTCAACTTTCAAGCCTCTCCACACTATCCGTGGTTCTCTTAGATTGGTTAAAGGCCCAATTTGCCCGATGGATGGTAAGGGTGTTTATTTGATTCCATGTTCCTGTGGGACCCCTTACATTGGTGAAACTGGTCGATCTATTAACCAAAGAGTTCATGAACATGTTGCTGACATGAGACATGGTAGATCTCGGTCCTCTGCCTTGGAAGAGCATGCTGAAAAAACAAATCACCATATTTGTATTGAAGATACTAAGGTTATTGCAACTATTGACCACTTCCACCACCAAAAGTTAAGGGATGCCTTGGAAATAGAAAAGAGGCCGGTTAACCTTAATAGGGATGATGGGTGGAATATTAGCAGATGTTGGATTCCTGCTCTTCACTCTTAGTCGATCTTGATTCCTCTATCCAGATGTGCTCCTTTTTTTTTTCTTTTCTAATTTGGTTTAGGTTAGGATTTTTGTTTTGTTTTTATTTTATTTTATTATATATATATATATATATATATATATATATATGTATATATATATATATTATTATTTTATTTTTTTTAATTATTATATTTTTAATTTAATTTTTATTTTTATTATTTATTTATTTATTTATTTTTAATTTTATTTTTATTTTTATTTTTGTTTTATTTTTTATTTTTAATTTTTAATTTATTTATTTATTATATTTTATTTTTATTTTTAGTATTATTTATTTATTTTTAATTTTTATTTGAATTTGAATTTGAATTTGAATTTTATTTTATTTTATTTTATTTTTATTTTTATTTTTACCTTTTTTATTTTTATTTATTTTTTATTTATTTTATTTATTTTATTTTATTTTATTTTTATTTTTATTTATTTATTTATTTTATTTTTTTTTTTATTTTTTTTATTTTTATTTTATATATATATATGTGTGTGTGTGTGTGTGTGTGTGTGTGTGTGTGTGTTTATTTATTTATTTTTTTCTTTCTTACCTTTTTAGTAACATTAAATTATTTGATTAATTAGGACTATTATTATTATTATTACTTATTTATTTATTTGATTTATTTACTTAATTTATTTCATTTGATTTTATATTGTATTTATATTTTATTTTTATTTATATAGAATTTATAATAAGAACATAATCAAATTTAAAAAATAAATAAATAAATAATAATAATAATAATAATTTTCCTTTTCTAGTCAAACTAGTCGTTTTTCCAATGGTTAGTTGGAGCAGTCATGTTCTACTTAAACTGGTTTCCTAATAAAATTTCTCATCTTGTCCCGATGATGAACCACACTGGCTGGTTCGAAATGCGTCGACAAAAATTTCTTTTATGTGATTTTCACCGAAAATTATTACACACAATGAAAACACTTCACCATGGACATATCCAGCTTCTTGCCTTTAGACTCAGATTTAGAATGTAATTTCTTCCCCTTCCCCTTATTCGCCTTGAAAGCCAAAGCACAATCCTCTTCATCATCATGGTTTGATGAAGAGCCATCTCTGGTGTTCTGCCTGAACTCCTCCTGCACCAGATCTGACCTCAATCGTTCCTAATCTAAGAATTTTTCCTGTCTGTTGATAGAGTCTTCGTAACTGTGCCAACTCTTAGGAAGTCCCAAGAGATACAAGCTCACTAAGTCATCATCAGAAACATTTATTATCACACTTGCCAGTTCATCCTGACATTGGACAAACTTCGTGAGATACTTTGGAATGTTGTTTCCCTTTTCCATCTTGATCTTCCTGAGTTTATCTTTGAGCGCTAGCTTCCTATGGTGCCCACTGCTTTGGAAAAGATCTGTCAAAGCCTTCCACATAGCATATGTTGTGGCTTTCCCATGGAGTCTTGAGACAATGTGGTCTCATACTCCATCCAACAGAATCCACCTCGCCTTTGCCACTTTTTTTTTCCATGCATCAAGACTCGCAACATCTGATGAAGTAGGCTTAGGAACATCTTTGTCAATGAATTCCTTCAAGCTAGTATCTTCAAGCACTAGCTCCATCCTGTCCTTCCAATAAATGTAGTTTGAGCTGCCCTTGAGTGAATTATCTAACCTCAAGCAAATGAAAATGATTTCGATCTTGAATCAACTATAGCACCAAGAAATTCTTTTTGCAAATTCGAATTCTTTCCACCAACAAACTCAACTCCTACTTCACTACTGCAATGTCCTGTGCTCTGATACCAAGTATCAATTTAATACAAAATACATGTATTGTCTGGATTCTCCTGATCCAACAATAATATGCTACTGTTAAATATAGAATCACATCTACTTATCTTTGCGGAATTTGAAACACAATCTCCGATCACATTATCATGAAGAAAGATCAATCACACACAACACAAATAATTTACCCAGTGAAAGCATATAGCTAAAAACCCCACTATCTTCTATTATGTGTTATATCATGTGTCATGAAACAATTACATGCAAAGCTCTAATCCAAGAGCTCTCAATACATGAGCTAACTGTCTCACACTTTCATACTAAAATTGGGAAGTTCCTTAGCCAATTTACTGCGTCCAGACAACTTGCCTCCACTGTGCAGTCCCAACTGATAGCAATCCATGAATGAGTGAAATCGTCCCTGCCTTGACTGTGCAATCCTCATGGGCACATCCAATGTGTGTATGGTTCCATTTGTGCAATCAAATAATGTCACAACTGATAGTTATCTTCCCTTTCACTTAGAACTCAACTGGGTCTCCATTGGATCTTACATGCATGCAGTTGATAATAGTAAATCTTCAATTTCATGTGAGGCTATTGATTTTGAATTAATTAATAATTAATTCATCTCTCACTAGTGTATCTTCAGTTATAACTAGCACAAATGAGTTTAACTCACTTAACTGAGTTAAACTAATTTACAACTTTTATAACTACACTTCCAACTCTGTTACAACTTCGAATCACTCAGTTACAACTAAGTCCACTTGCATGTCCCACCAACCAACCTCTTAACTCGAAATTCCTTTAGCGAACTGATTTGCCACTTCAGTTAACTATTTCCAAGTGCTCATTGAGAATAGATTATTGTTTATTTTCCAACTAATATTAAGGGATAACAATGGTCGACATGCATCTATAAATAGACATGAAATCTATAAATAGAACTTGCATATACATCTATAAATAGACATGCATCTATAAATAGACATCCACCTAAAAATAGCTTGAGGCTCCATCCTACTGTAGGTGCATAATTTTCACTAGGATCTCCTTGTTGAATCTCAACAAAAACTTTCATACTCTTGTGAGGGACATGAAGACACTTATATGAAATCATATATCTTTCCAATGGTGTAACAGTCCTATAAATCAAAGTTTGTAAGAAATTTTTATGTCAATAACAAGTTGATCTATCTTGATTGGCCACCACTATACAAGTGGATTCCATGTCGACCCTCGTTAGACATACATCTAATGCCTAGCCACATGTGGACTTTGAAGGAGACTCTAGAAGGTGAAAAATTGTAACTCTAGTTGAGAGTTGTGTCAGTCGAATCAAACACCTAATCAATAACTAGGCTATGTTATATGATGGAATAGAAGGATGAGTAAGGGTTCCATTGTATACAATTATATTTTCTTCCATAGTTGTGTAGAGTAGCTTGAATTGTAAAAAAGGAAAAATTTAGGGGATTACTATTATGTAGCATCCATATAGGTCGCATATCTCAAGTAACTCCATAAAGAGTACCACTTCTTTATACTTGTACATTTTCCATACAAGAGAAAAAGTGCCAAGCAACCTCACCTTCTAACTAAATTTTCAGCTGTAAACATATCCTAAGAAAACACGTGTGTTTATTGTGAATGGTATGTATATTAGTTTATATTTTCTCTTTCCAAAATTTCAATTCATTTAATTAATTAAGAAAAACTCAAATACCTAAAATTTAAAATAAATAAATATTTTAATAATTTAATTAATTTTGTTATAATTAAGTATTCCAATAAAGCATAATAATATTTATTATAAATCTCAATATTATTTTACATATTTCAATATTATGAAATATCAATAATATTTTAATATTTTACATTTCAATCAACTAAATAATAAACATGAAAATGAAGTATCAACAATATTTTACATAAATATCAATAATAGTTTACATAACAACCAAGTAGATAATAAACATGAAAATGAACAACAAAACATATATGAAAATGAATAACAAAGCAACATGATTTTAAACTATGATATGGCCCTCAATAATAATATGACATGATTGATATCCAAAACAATATTTAAAAATTATGAAATAATATACCACTTCTTTTGCCATTTTTTATAAATAAAAATTTAAATAAAATATAAAAGATGTCTTTTGCCGTTTTTTATACAAAAAGTTTAAATAAAATATAAAAGAAGTAAAATAAAAATTAGAAATATATATAAATATATATTTCCCATGTATTAAAATTTTAAAATAATATTAAAAATTTAATAAATAATTTATATAGATAAAATTATTTTTTTAACTTTTTAATTCAAAAATTTAATATTTTATAAAAGTATTCTAACTTCTTAAAACCGAAATATATTATTTAAGCAAATTTTAAAAAGATAAAATAAAATAACATTTAATTAGCATATAATATACTCTAAACGAGAATATTTAAATGACTTTTAATTGATATATTATGCGAGTGATTTGCTTAATATATTATTTAAGCAAATTTTAAAAAGATAAAATAAAATAACATTTAATTAGCATATAGATATACTCTAAACAAGAATATTTAAATGACTTTTATTTGATAAATTATGCGAGTGATTTGCTTAAACAACACGTAATAACTTTGTTATATTTTTTCTTAAATATAAAATAACGAATAAAAGCGAAAGCTAGGGACTCTAAGAGATTAAATCCAGAAGATTAAAGCAAACCATAAGCGAGCCATTACGAGGCAACCTGTGGTGACGACATAACGTGGTGAGCTCACAACCATGACGCAAGGTTGTGAAACTTGAGATAGAATATTGGCAGCCTTTCAAGATATAATTGTCTGCAACATTAATTGTAAGAATAATTCCAACGTACTAATCTCGACTGGGCATGCGTGGGTAGAAATAGATACTTGAAAGTTTAAAAACCAACACAGCAACTTCTGAAAGAAGAGGAAGAGGCAGAGGCAGATCCGGAGAGTATCAATCTCGCCAGGCAGCATGAGGTTCTCAATGGAGAGGCAAGGGCAGAGGCGGATTGAGATGGCGAAGGAGAAAAAAATGGCGAAGCTTCCCCCACAGCGTGGCGAAATAAAGAAGAAGATATACGCTGATATAAAGAATGATGCCAAAAAAGCGTGCAACAAGTTCAAAAATGCCGTGACTGCTGTGATGTTTGCGAACTACCTTCAAAACCCTAGTCGGCAGCGTGAGTGCATCTCGAGGGTGATGTCAGCCACTAGAAAGTGCTGCTCCAGAGCGGTGGCCACAAGAAGCTTCAGCTTCCGCGGGTGCTGTCCCAAAGGTGAGTACTATTCCATCACCCAATCTTCGAGCAACTAAATTATTTATTTGATTTGATAGAGTAACTTTATCTCACTATTAGTGTTTGCACAGATGCCACATCCCAACGGTCATTTCAGTCCAACTCCGAACACAGTGTATTGAGCAGCACGAAGATTAAATGACTGCACTAGGAATTTTAAATATTGAGTCCATAAAGGTGTAATTTTGTTTTAAATAAGAGTGGAATAACTTGTTATAGAGTTTTTTAAAAGTGGTAAGTTTCAGATTTCTAAGTGTAGGCCAAATTCTTCTGAGAATATTGGTGTAGAGGTTTTTAAGATGTATTTAATTTTGATATAGATTTAGCTCTTATGTAATAGTAACTTCTTTAATTGAGTTGGGTTGTCCATCATGTCTGTCTTTCCATAACAAGACTTAATGATTTTAAATAATGAGTATATACATGTGGAATTTTGTTTTAAAAAAGTCTTTTTAAATCCAACTTTTCAAATTTCTAAATGAGTGCATTGTTTTTTTCTCATTGCTTTAAGTGGCCTGTACTTCATTATTGTCTACAGAATATAAAATGCTTGCATGTTTTTTTTGGTAATTTTCTATATATATTGAGATAGACTAAATTGTCTCACTTTAATGCGAAAGTGATTCAAAATTTCATAAGCAAAACGAACCACGTTAAGGCTGGTGTGGCTGAAACGAGATGCAATTCCTAAATAATTTTGACTAATTAAATATTTCAAAATAACAAATTTTCAAGCTATATTTGCACAACTTAACAAACCAAAAAATAATTAACATTAACATTTTTTTATGACTGTTTATCTACATTTTTTTTATGAATGTTTATCTATTTTTTAGAAGATTTGTGATCAAATCTCTTTTCAACTCGTCAAAATCTCATAATTTTATATTCATTTGGTTGATACGTCTCGTCAAAATCTCACAATTTTATATTCATTTGGTTGATACGTCAAACCATAGCTAACAAACTAGCCATACGGAAATTCGGATATTCGATCCTTACATCAAATAATTCGATGAAACTCGATTAGTTTCAGCGTAATTTAGTTTGGATGAGAGATATTTCGGGGTTTTTACTTTATTACATAAATTTGTTAATTTGCTTGTTTGAGAATAGCAAGTGTAGTGATTTTGAGAATAGTAAGTAGATTATTGTGGGAAGTCAGGTAAGAAATGAAAAGTCTGTTAGATTGTAAGTAGGAAATGGAGATTGATTGTAAGTGGAGAAAATTTCCAATTTTTTTATTTTAGTGTTGGTTTGAAAACTTTAAAAAGCTGAGATAACCACTCAAAAAAATATGAACAAATTTTTGGGAGTAAATTTTAGAATAATTACTTTATTTTTTAAATATAATAGATTTATATTAAGAGGAATTATAAGTTTTGAATATTTTGTTTTCAAGTATGTATCAATTATAAAATATTTTTGATAGAATTTGAAAATAAGGAGTAGTTTTGAATTTTAAATATTTAATTTTTAAATAAATATTAACTATAGAAGGATTTTAAATTAGATTTGAAAGTAGAGAGAAGTTTTGAATTTTGAAAAGAGTATTTGTATAGTAGCTAAAATTGTTATGCAAAATCAAGTTACCGTGTGTAATAAATATCTATGATTTGAATTTAGAGTATATATATATATATATATATATATATATATATATATATATATATATATATATATATATATATAAAATAATATTATTATATTTTGAAATAAAAAATTTTAAATTTAAAAATGTATATAAATATGCATAATTGATTTTATAAATAAAATAATATTATTATTTTAATAAATATAATTTATTTTAATTTTCAAAATTTCTAAATATAGATAATTTAAATTTTAATCTCACAATAAGTTTCTAAACCATTTATATTTTCTCTATTTCAACTTCTATCTTCACTTATCCTTACTATCTTCACCTTACAAACTTCACCTTACAAATTAAGGTCTTTGGCACATAAAATTTAAATTACCATTTAGCTATTTAATTTATATAACTATCCTTACCATCTTCACTTTAAAAAATAACATCCTTACAAATGGAACATAAAATTTGGATTACCCGTTAACTATTTAATTTATCTATATTGGATATCATTATTTGTATTATTATTTTATAATAAATAATGATGTAGAATAAATATAAAACCTACAAAGTATTGCAGCCAAACTTGCTTAATGATTATGTATAATCCGATTTTGACTTTAACCTAAATATCCCCGTCTCATAGAGTAGTGATATCGTAAACAGCAACCACCTTTGCAATAAAAGGTTAGAATAATTGATTAAATATATTATTAAAAAAAGTTAATAACAATATAATATATATTTGTATCATAGTGAATTTGTAATAGAAGGTGTTATGAGTTTTCTTCGAATTTCTTCTTTGCTGCATAAGTTTTTGAATTCGTTAAAGATGTATTCTCCACTAATGCCTTAAACTCACAGAACTTTGAGAATGTTTGATCCTTTTTCTACATGAAGAATATCCAGCATTTACAAGAAAATTCATAAACAAAAATAACATAGTACTTATGTTTTGTTGTTGAAGCAACCGAGAACAGTCCACACACATATGTGTGAACTCTCTCAAGGATCCTCGAAGCATGATTCTCCTTCTCATAAAAGGTGGACTTTAGATACTTCCCCATGGTGCAACCCTTGCACTAATCTAACTAAGCAAGTGTTCCAATTGGAAGTCCAGTATATATTTGTTGCATTACTTTCAAGGCTCCATGATGAAGATGGCCCAATCGTTTGTGCCATAATTCTTCCTCATCCCGGCTCACCACTTATTCTGCCTTGCCCATCATGGTAGTGCAGTCATCTACCTCCATCTTGTAGAGATTCTTAACTCAAATCACTATCCTCTTGGCTTGACCAGTTGATTTATGTCATAGGAAAGATTTTCCATTGTTGAAAACAACGTCATAGCCTCTGTCCTCCAACATTGTGACTGAGACCAAATTTCTCTTCACACCTAGAACATGCATAATGTCTTTCAATTGAAATGGTTTACCAGAATCCCTATGAAAGGTAATGGTACCAAGCTCGGTAGAACTGTACCATCTATCGTCACCAATATCTATATGCATCTGGAGATCTTTCTCCTCCAAGTCACTGAAAAGTCACTTATATCCCATCATGTGAAAGGAAGCACCACTATCCAAATACCACACCGATCCCAATGCACTTGACACCATGCATGCGATCAAGGAGAATTCAAGTTCAAATTGTGAGGCAAGGGCCTCACTAGCTGCAACTTTAGCAACCTTCTTGTTATTATTCTTTAGCGGACAATTAGTAGCAAGATGCCCATGTTCGTGATAGTGAAAAAACTTCACCATGGACATATCTAGCTTCTTGCCTTTAGACTCAGATTTAGAATGTAATTTCTTCCCCTTCCCCTTATTCGCCTTGGAAGCCAAAGCACAATCCTCTTCATCATCATGCTTTGATGAAGAGCCATATCTAGTGTTCTGCCTGAACTCCTCCTGCACCATATCTGACCTCAGTCATTCCTAATCTAGGAATTTTTCCCGTCTATTGACAGAGTCTTCGTAACTCTGCCAATTCATAGGAAGTCCCAAGAGATACAAGCTCACTAAGTCATCATCAGAAATAATTATTATCACACTTGCTAGTTAATTCTGACATTGGAAAAACTTCGTGAGATACTTTGGAATGTTGTTTCCCTTCTCCATCTTGATCTTCCTGAGTTTATCTTTGAGCGCCAGTTTCCTATCGTGCCTGCTGCTTTGGAAAAGATCTGTCAAAGCCTTCCACATAGCATATGTTGTGGCTTTCCCATGGAGTCTTGAGAAAATGTGGTCTCATACTCCCTCCAACAGAATCCTCCTTGCCTTTTCCACTTTCCTTTTCCATGCATCAAGACTCGCAACATCTTACGAAGCAGGCTTAGGAACATCTTTGTCAATGAATTCCTTCAAGCTATTATCTTCGAGCACTCCCTCCATCCTGTCCTTCCAAGAAATGTAGTTCGAGCTACCCTCGAGTGAATTCTCTAACCTCAAGCCATTAAAAGCCATTTCAATCTTGAATCAACTATAGCACCAACAAAGTCTTTCTGCAAATTTTAATTCTTTCCACCAACAAACTCAGCTCCTGCTTCACTACTGCAATGCCCTGTGCTCTGATACCAAGTATAAATTTAATACAAAATACATGTATTGTCTAGATTCTCCTGATCTAACAATAATATGCTACTGTTAAATATAGAATCACTTCTACTTATCTTTGTGGAATTTGAAACACAATCTCCGATCACAATATTATGAAGAAAGATCAATCACACATAACACAAATAATTTACCTAGGGAAAGCATATAGCTAAGAACCCCACTATCTTCTATTATGTGTTATATCATGATTCATGAAACAATTACATGCAAAGCTCTAATCCAAGAGCTCTCAATACATGAGCTAACTGTCTCACACTTTCATACTAAAATTGGCAAGTTCCTTAGCCAATTTACTACCTCCAGATAGCCTGCCTCCACTGTGCAATCCTAACTGATAGCAATCCATGAATGAGTGCAATCGTGCCTGCCTTGACTACACAATCCTCATGGGCACATCCAATGTGTGTGTGGTTCCATTTGTGCAATCGGATAATGTCACAACTGATAGTTGTCTTCCCTTTCACCTAGAACTCAACTGGGTCTCCATTGAATCTTACATGCATGCAGTTAATAGTAGTAAATCTTCAGTTTCATGTGAGGCCATTGATTGTGAATTAATTAATAATTAATTCACTTGATCTCTCACTAGTGTATCTTTAGTTACAACTAGCACAACTCAGTTTAACTCACTTAACCGAGTTAAACTAATTTACAACTTTCATAACTACATTTACAACTCGGTTACAACTTCGAATCACTCAGTTACAACTAATTCCACTTGCATGTCCCACCAACCAACCTCTTAACTCGAAATTCCTTTAGCTAACTGATTTGCCACTTCAGCTAACTATTTCCAAGTGCTCATTGAGAATAGATTATTGTTTATTGTCCAAATATTATTAAGGGATAATAATGGTCGACATGCATCTATAAATAGACATGAAATCTATAAATAGAACTTGCACATACATCTATAAATAGACATGCATCTATAAATAGACATCCACCTAAAAATAGCCTGAGGCTCCATCCTACTATAGGTGCATAATTTTCACTAGGATCTTCTTGTTGAATCTCAAAAAAAACTTTCATACACTTGTGAGGGACATGAAGACACTTACATGAAATCATATATCTTTCCAATGGTGTAAGAGTCCTATAAATCGAAGTTTGTAAGAAATTTTTATGTCAGTAACAAGTTGATCTATCTTGATTGACCACCACTATACAAGTGGATTCCATGTCGACCCTCGTTAGACATACATCTAATGGCTAGCCACATGTGGACTTTGAAGGAGACTCTATAAGGTGAAAAATTGTATCTCTAGTTGAGAGTTGTGTTAGTCGAATCAAACACCTAATCAATAACTAGGCTATGTTATATAATGGAATAGAAGGATGAGTAAGGGTTCCATTGTATGCAATTATATTTTCTTCCATAATTGTGTAGAGTAGCTTGAATTGTAAAGAAAGAAAAATTGACGGGATTACTATTATGTAGCATCCATATAGGTCGCATATCTCAAGTAACTCCATAAAGAGTACCACTTCTTTATACTTGTACATTTTCCATACAAGAGAGAAAGTGCCAAGCAACCTCACATTCTAACTAAATTTTCACCTGTAAACATATCCTAAGAAAACATGTGTGTTTATTGTGAATGGTATGTATATCAGTTTATGTTTTCTCTTTCCAAAATTTCAATTCATTTAATTAACTAAAAAAAAACTCAAATACCTAAAATTTAAAATAAATAAATATTTTAATAATTTTAGTAGTTTGGTTATAATTAAGTATTCCAATAGAGAATAATAATATTTATTATAAGTCTCAATATTATTTTACATATCAACTAACTAGATAATAAACATGAAAATGAAATATCAATAATATTTTAATATTTTACATTTCAACCAACTAAATAATAAACATGAAAACATGAAATTGAAGTATCAATAATATTTTACATAAATATCAATAATAGTTTACATATCAACCAAGTAGATAATAAACATGAAAATGAACAACAAAACATATATGAAAATGAATAACAAAGCAACATAATTTTAAGCTATGATATGGCCCTCAAAAATAATATCACAGGATTGATATCCAAAACAATATTTAAAAATTATGAAATAATATACTTCTTTTACCATTTTTTATAAATAAAAGTTTAAATAAAATATAAAAGATGTCTTTTGCCATTTTTTATACAAAAAGTTTAAATAAAATATAAAAGAAGTAAAATAAAAATTAGAAATATATATAAATATATATTTCGCATGTATTAAAATTTTAAAATAATATTAAAAATTTAATAAATAGTTTATATAGATAAAATTATTTTTTTAACTTTTCAATTCAAAAATTTAAGATTTAAAAAAAACTATTCTAACTTCTTAAAACCGAAATATATTATTTAAGCAATTTTAAAAAGATAAAATAAAATAACATTTAATTAGCATATAATATACTCTAAACGAGAATATTTAAATGACTTTTAATTGATATATTATGCGAGTGATTTGCTTAAAGAAAATTTAAAAAAGATAAAATAAAATAACATTTAATTAGCATATATATATACTCTAAACGAGAATATTTAAATGACTTTTATTTGATAAATTATGCGAGTGATTTGCTTAAACAACACGTAATAACTTTGTTATATTTTTTCTTAAATATAAAATAACAAATAAAAGCGAAAGCTAGGGACTCTAAGAGATTAAATCAAGAAGATTAAAGCAAACCATAAGCGAGCCATTACGAGGCAACCTTAAGACGGTGGTGACGACATAACGGGGTGACCTCACCACCATGACGCAAGGTTGTGAAACCTGAGATAGAATATTGGCAGCCCTGAGATAGAAGGTTGTGAAACCTGAGATAGAATATAATTGTCTGCAACATCAATTGTAGGAATAATTCCAACGTACGAAGCTCGACTGGCATGAGTGGGTAGAAATAGATACTTGAAAGTGTGAAGTTGAAGGCGAAATTCATCATTTGCTCAAAGCTTTAAAAACCAACACAGCAATTTCTGAAAGAAGAGGCAGAGGTAGAGGCAGATCGGGAGAATATCAATCTCGCCAGGCAGCTTGAGGTTCTCAA